>OZ023266.1:32309803-32909803 GCA_964006375.1 Tillus elongatus | reverse complement strand
ACTTTGAAATATAAATGACGCTTTAGAATTCATGTGTTTTGTTTTCTGACAGCCACAGCTGCCTTTATTGTGCAGCGTAATGTATATTCTCTAGAAAAGGAGTTTGTTACCTAAAAACTCTAGTAGCAAGTTACTCGTAAGAGATAGGTATAGGAAAATTTATATGAAAGCGGTATAGAATTAAATTTAGAACTCGAGTTTTTAATAATATACAGGGTGCACCATTTGAAAAAAATGACTTTTGCAACATTGAATATGTGTAAGTTGGTATTTAAATTTAAAACACTCTCTATGATACAGGTAAACTTTAGGTAGGTAATATGAAGAATTAATCCTAGAAGTTATAGTATTCTAAATTCCAGCCTTTTATTTTTTTAAACATGTGAAATACAAAGTGGTATAAATGAGGATAGAAGTTCCGCAAAATGTAAAAGAATCACAATATCTATGAAATAGTTGAAGATAGGATAGGAAAGCCTAATATAAATCTTAACAAATTTTTATGGAGAATTCGAATATGCAATAAAAAATAGGGCATTCTATTTGAATTAGCAAAGTTGATGACTACTTCCGATGTAACCGGAAGTGATGTAACCTTGAAAATATTTTAGAATAAAAGACAATTACGAGTTGTGACCACTGCCAAAATTTTAAAATTTATGATATCAGGGAACTTCATAAACTTTTAATGCACGGCTATCGTGAAAAACCCTGTATACCTAGTATAATTATTCCCAGAGTTTTTAAATATTTATAACCGTTGTTATAAGTTGTTGGCTGTTAAGCTTTTGTATCCATTTTTGCATTCCAAAATAAAAATTGGATTGTAGAAATGAATGTAAAAGTAACCAGACGACAACCCGTATTTTATTATCAGCTTCCGTACTACAAATATGGCATCGTCGTTTAGTAGCCCCAAAACGTGACATACGCACTAGACGCAGACGACACTGCCATCCTCAGCTGCTCCAAGCAGTTGAGAATAATAACCCAACGTCTACAAACTGCCGTCGACGAGCTGTAAGACTGGTACAAGAAATGAGGTCTAACCATAAACCCCGACAATGCGCAGCAGTGCTATTTCATAGGAGGAGATACACATCTCACGATCACATATCATTATAAAACAGTCTAATTACCTCCACCAAATGCCTAGGGGTTTTCGTCGACAAACGCTTAACATGGCGCTACCATGTCCAAGATGCACGAAGGAAAGGTTGGATGTTCATCTCGAAGTTCTTTCCACTTCTCAACAGAAAGTCCAAATTATCCATGAACGATAAACTGGTCATGTACAAAGTCGTAGTCCGGCCAGTCCTGACCTACCCATCTCCCGCATGGGCCACTGTGGCCGAGACACACATCAATATCCTTCAAGTCGTCTAGCATAAAATTCTGAGAATGGATACCGAAGCGCCATTGTTTGTCAGAGACAGTCACAATCACTCTGATCTGAAAATGCCATCAATGCTTGAACTTATAACTCAACTATATACAGCTCAGTTCGCTAAAGCGGCTTCTCATCCAAATGCTCTTCTCTGTAATGTCACTTACTACGACGAGCAAATTCCAAGGCATAAACTTCCAAAGCTTATCCTAACCCAATAACGCCCCTGCTAACAGAATCGAAACATTCACAACCCCACTGTCATGTGTGAAGTCATTAGGACGGAGGTATGGACCAAGGTCCGGTTCTCCAGGGAGTCGGGTTTAGTGGATCCGAGTTCCACACTATCTCAAATTCCCACACACTATGGTGTGTGACTCAGTGTGCCGTAGGGATTGTCCACTCTTGTATAAAAAAGTAGCTACCAGATGTCGACATGTAACCCACTTTATCAAAACTTGTTTAAAGCAAGACATTTATATATTACGTTATATATATATATATATATATATATATATATATATATATATATATATATATATATATATTATAGTGTCAAAACATATAGAAAACATGATTTTGCGTCTGTCTGTCGGTCTGTATGTCTGCCTGTTTGTAGCCACGATAACTTTAGAACGAATTGTGATATTGTCTTAAAATTTGGTACACAGTTAGCACCCGACAAACGAACGATTTGGATTGTTTTGGATAAAATCGCTCCGGGGAGTAGGGGACGAATGGGGATGATTTGCTGAAAATTGACGTTTTTACGTTACAACTCTAGTAACTCACGTTTTATGGTTTGTTTGTTAGAAAAGTTTCAATTTCATCAAACAGCTGGTATTCTGTGCTGAAATTAAATCAAGAATTGAATGTGTGGGGGTGGCATATCGGTGACAGAAGTTTCGAATTATTTTTTTTGTAAAACGACGTAAAAAGTCTCAAAACATATAAAACTTAATGCTGGAACGATTTTTTTTATCTGTCGGTTTCTCGTTCAGTCGGTATATCTCCCTATGAGTCATGTCTGTTAGTAGGCACAATAACTTTTTAACGAATCGAGGTATCATTTTCAAATTTGGTATCCAGTTAGCACCCGACAAAGGAACGCTTCGAATTGGTTTGGGGTAAGATTGCTTCAGGGAGTGGGGGATAAATGAGGGGTAAATGGAGATGGTGGAGGTTACTGAAAACCTATGACAACACCCCCTACCACCCCCACCCTCCAATGGTTTTTCTGTATCCGCCTCTCATCGTCATCATCGGGGAACTTGGAACTCACCAACCTGTAAATTTTACCAAATATCTGTATTTTGTAAGAGGCATGGGGTTTAAGTAATTCATATAGCGTTGCTTATTATTATTTTTTAATTACATACAATAAATATTTATTTTACAGATACATGTCAACTGTTAGTGTTTGTTAATTAACATTTATAATAAAATACGTGGTATAACTTTTGATGTCTAAACAAATTAAAGTGCAATTAGAGTAAACAATTAAGTAATTCAAAACATACAAGAAAGAAATCTTTCAAAAAAAGTAATGTTTTCTTAAAACTTATCTGTGGTACACGTAAATAAATGTTTCCATAGACTTCCTGAAACCTTGGTGAAACTTTCGTTAAATATTTAATTGTTTCAGTAGTTTGTTTTATAAACATGTTTAATTAGGTAACGTTATTGTGTTTGCTGGATTCAATGAGGAATTTGCACATTTGTTTGTGCTCCTCTTATTCAATTCCCCACATTGTATAAAATCAATTGCCACATAAAATTTAAATTTTTAACTAATAGTTTTCCTGTAAAAAAATATAGAAATCAAAATAATAATTTCCGCGCCAAAACGCAGCCGTAAACCAAGACGGCCTACTGTGACGTCACGATCCGGTATCGGCCAAAACGAGTCTCGCTTACTCACACAGAGATCCTCATCTCGCCATTAGTGTTATTGCCACTTACGTGCGCCGGATAGTTATTGTTATCAACTTGTATTATTGTTAATATCCATATACTCGTATTAATTATTTTAAAAACTGTACATTCTTATAGTATGGCTACAGAAGTTGAATTTGTCCGAGGATAATCTAATAATTTACCAAAAATTGATGTACTAGCAATGTTTGCGTTTTTAGGAAACAACCCGAATTTCATGGGTGCTAAGCTAAAAGGAATGAAAGCTGGGAGGTACGTGTCTGATATGAACCTTATTTTATCCTGTAAATATCTTTGTTGGATTTTATGTAGTAATTTCCTATAAAATATAATGTAAATAGAAGCATAACCTCAAAATGTTCGCCATTCAAATAAGATACAAGAAAAATATACACCATTTCTTCTTGATTTGCTCATCCTTAGGTACATTAAAGAATAATTTGTTGGGGGTAGTTATTGTTGTGGAAGTACATTTGGGCACTATACAGCACCTATAATATTTATGTCCAGGAACGAGTATGTCTTTCGCATTCTCGTATTATGATTCTGAATCTACTGAAGCCATCACACAGTCACGCACTAAACTAGATTAAACGCAACTTACTACCTTTGAACCTATATTATACACTAAACACCAAAACTACTTAAAATTATGATAAAACTGCTCAGAATTCGATGCAAACACAAACTAAAACAAGCCATGGTTAAATGGCCATTCCCGCGTATCACGCAGATGTGCCGGATCCTGACGTCACAAACCGCTTCGCCAATCAGATCGCGTTTTCTCCTACCCTGTGTTTTTGAATTATATTCAATAGTTCAATAATTAATTACTAATTAGTGGTTCACTTTAAGGGGGGTTTACTTGTAGACATATATTTTTAGAGTATTTTGCTGTACTTTAAATACGTTTTTTATCAGAAATAAATTATAGGTATGCAACTTCCTCATTGTAAATCAAAAGCGCATTTCTTCCACAATTATTTACATATGTGCTTCATTTTGCAGCCAAAACTCCAACCACATTATTGGTCAGAACACATGACTACAGATATAAATTGCAAGAAGTCCATGGAAAATAAAATAGTTTCTGTTAATGGTTTGTCTAACAGCAATGTGGCAATCACTGCCTCATAAAGCTTAAAGAATATTAATTGACACTGTCTACATTCCAGATAACTACCTAAAGTTTGTGAACTGATTTGTATTTTCCTCCAGTGTATGTATATTGTCATGTTTTTTTTTTGTATAAATAAAGAAATTATTCTTTATGTTAGTAATTATTTTATCATATATATTTTCTTCGATATATTGTAATGGAAATTCTTTCAATTCGTATCGAAAAAATGTTTGCACAGAAATCCGTTTAAGGACGTTCTGAACCAGGGAATTAAAAAACTCTAATGTATGTGTGCATGTACAAGTTAAGGTCAAAATTTCTGGGGGTATAGCAGCGTGTTAACATTTGGCAAGACACTAGTTTAAGTCTTATTAGCCTTGGAAAAAACAAAAATGGATTTTATGTCAATTAGTTTTCTGTTTTCTTAGGTATAACTTATAACTGACACGATATCAGAAGTCACGAAAATAGAATATACAGCTGTTATTAAATTCCTTACTCGAGAAGGTCTTCCTCCTCAAAGCATCACAGATTCGTTGGATGGGTATATATATATATATATATATATATATATATATATATATATATATATATATATATATATATATATATATATATATATATATATATATATATATATATATATATTAAATGAGTCGAAGCGCAATGGAGACAGACTGTGTGCGCGGTAGAAAACATGCCGATTGTGTTATGTAAAATTTTTCTCTGACACCCAAGGTTGCTGATATATTAACCTCGGAAGATTTTGTAGTAATTACAAGAAACAGCTGTATAGCAGCAGTGCCCTAACATAGAACAACCAAATTTAATAGATGGTTTTCTTTTATCAACAACATTATTTGACAAAAATTTGAAGTAGATGTAAACTTAAAAAGGGGTGAATTAGGGGTGGGTCACCATTCTATTTATTTGATTTTTTAAGACTCTAACCTAATTAAAAGTTAGAGTCCATCAATAATTTTATAGCAAATTAAATTTTCTACATTTTTCTCCTCTTGTCAATTTTTCGACAAACCACCTGTTTTTGAGAAAATGGAGATTTTTAGAGTTGAGATCAAAACAAAATTATGTCTTGAAGACTTTATTAAACACTAACATATCTGAAATTTAACACACGCAATTAAAAGCTAATAAAAAAAAAGTGCGAGGCGCAGCAAATGCGTTATGGTAGTGAATTATTATTAAATGCTTCAAATTTGAATAACTCAATTTTCTATAAACTTAGAAAGTTTAATTTTGGTCCGTAGTAAGGCCTTTGCTAAGGCAAGATGCCCACCAAATGTCAATAAAATAAGTTCTTAATTTTCGGAGAAAAAAAATCTACTCGAAAAAAAACTCTAAATTTAAATAACTCAATTTTCTATAAACTTAGAAAATTGAATTCTAGTACGTAGGAAGGCCTCTTCAAAGGCAACATACTCATTTAATTTCATTATAACAGCTTTGTAATTTTTGGAGATTTGGAGAAAAGAATTTGTTTCGAAAGACAACTCAAAATTTTCACGGAAAACCCCGTCCGATTTTCCTGGCTAACGAACTCATCCAAGCCATTAACAAAAGAAATGCACTTGCCAAGTTTCATCGAAATTGGGTGATTATGTTTTGAGTTATCGGATGGATACACATATATTATATATATATATATATATATATATATATATATATATATATATATATATATATATATATATATATATATATATATATATATATATAAATTGAAACTGACCCCGGATATGGGTTCTAAGGGTCCTAGTTCACGCTCATTTGAAAACATTTTTGCAAAGTCTCACCATCGATACCTCTATTAGTGATTTTTTTTAAATACAAATTCACTAAAACAAAAAAACAAGATATTGTTCAAAATTGCTTCCATTTTCTCTCACACATAACTGCACCCTTTGTCGAAAATTAAAATCGACTCTTGTTAAGTAATGGGATATCCCTTTAATAATGGTCCACTGATTATTGATGCGACCACAAATCTTCCGCAGTTTGAACTGGTATCAAATACACACTCTTTTAAATTATTACCACAAAATAAACAGAAAACACAAGACAATAATTGTTGTAAAACTTAATAAATTTAAGTAATGTCAAATTTGACAACGACTGTAACCTAGCAACAGATGACTTGCAGAGCACCCAGGGCATCCCCTATGAGACTCGAATGTTTAATAAAATCTTCAAGGGGCATAATTTTGTTTTGATCTCAACTCTAAAAATCTCAATTCTTTCAAAAAAGGGTGGTTTGTCAAAAAATTCAAAAAGATAGAAAATTTAATTTGCTATAAAATTGGTGGACTTTAACTTTTAATTGGGTTAGAGTTTAAAAAAATCAAATTATTATAAAGGTGACCCACCCCTAATTCACTTCTTTTTGAGTTTATATTTACTTCCAATTTTTGTTAAATAACGATGTTGATAAAAGAAAACCATCTGCCAGATTTGGTTGTTCTATGTTAGGGCGCTGCTGCAATACAGCTGTTTCTTGTAATTATTAAAGCATCTTCAGAGGTCAATATCTTACGAAACATGGGCGTCAGAGAAAAATGTACTATAAAAGATCGCCATGTGTTGAAGTTCTCTACACATTTTGTGTCCATTGCGTGGTCAATCATTATATATATATATATATATATATATATATATATATATATATATATATATATATATATATATATATATATATATATATATATATATATATAACAAAGCGCATGCCTTAACTACTTTAAGATCCTTTTACCTGCGTGTTTATCCTTTTAAAATTTAAAAAATAAATTGTATATAGTCTTCTGCTGTGATTTCTTACCTACACCTACTTAATTCAAAATGACAAACATTTATTTAAGAAATGACTCGATATTAGCTATTAGCTAATAGCTACGGTATTAAGACCCCAGTCACCACATATAAAAAAGTCAAATAGTTATTTAGCATTCGACATCGCCTTTTATTATAAGCAAATATCTAAAAAAAGCCTGGATGCAGCAAGTGCGTTATGAAAGTGAATTTTCATAAAAATGTTTTTAATAGCAATATGTTTTTAATGCAAGCAGTCATCGATTTGGTTACCGGTATAACCTATATAGTAGAAACAATGTACCATATTTTATCAAAATAACTTATTGTTTGAAAATGTACAAAAATGTTCCGAAAATAAACTTGAAATATTTCCGAGAAAACTGGTTTCCTAGCCAACTAACCTTAGGGTAATAGCAAATTGAGTTATTGAAATTTGAAACATTTAATGAAAAAGCGCTACCAAAACGAACTTACTGCGTCTCGATTTTTTTTTTACAAACATGCATCATATTTCGATGAAAAATGCAGAAATGCAATAATATAACGAATGTTCGAAAAAAAATTGTTGGTTTGGTGAGGCGGGGTAAGTGTGTACCTGGAGAAAGTGTATATGCAACCAGAATATCTTAAGAATCTGAATTTCAAGTATTATAAGGTGCAGAAATCTGCTTCTAGGATCTGATTTTACGTTCGTGAAACAAATAGATGGCGCAAGATATTGACATTTAGTTTGAAAATCTTCACTATGTGAAAACTGGAACCTGTGATGAGCATTAACAAGTACATTTGGAGAACAGCCAAATCACCATAACACATATTTAGTTTAAAAGACTACCTATTAAACAGAAAAGCTGTTCGGTGCTAAATTCTCTTGATTTTATTGATAAAATTAAAGATGTCAAATTATTGGAAGAGGAAATTTTTATGTCATTCGACGTGGCGTCATTATTTCCTAGTGTATCCACAAAACAAACGTTGGAGTATTTGGAAGAATTGTTAAAATTGAACAATATAAGTCAAGACGTCTGCAAAGAATATTTAACTCTAACTAGCCTTTGTATAAAACAAAATATTTTCCAATTTAACAATGAGTTTTTTGAACAAACTGAAGGCACAGCTATGGGCAATCCATTATCGCCTTTTATTGCAGATTTGTTTATGAGTAGATTTGAGACGAATTTAATAAATAAAAATGGGTATTTCCCTAGAGTTTGGTTTCGTTATGTCGACGATAGTTTTGCAGTGTTTGACACAAATATATGTAAGGTTGAAGAATTTACTGAAAAATTAATAGTCAATTTGATTCAATAAAATTTACCCACGAAATAGAAATCAACAATAAACTTTCGTTCCTAGATGTACTAGTTATTAAAAATAAAAATAATGGCTCGCTTGAATTCGATGTCTATAGGAAGGAAACGGCTACTATTAGTTAAATTCCTAACGACTCACGTCATACGTTTACACAAAAAACGGCTAGTTTAAATTTCTTAGTAAATAGATTGATCAAATTTCCGTTGAGTAAAAATAGATTTAATACAGAATTAAAATACATAAAAAATATGGCGAGATATAACGGTTACTCGGATGGTTTAATAGACAAATTAGTTAACAAACACAGAACAAAAAAGGTGATATCTGAATGTACGACATTTAAGAAAGATAAAATAGAGAAAAAGTTTGTGTGTTTACCTTATGAACCACGAATCACAAAGGGTTTGGAAAGCATTTTTAAGAAAGCCGATTTACGTTTTCGACGAAAAGTAATTTAAAAAATTTGTTGGGTAATACGAAAGACAAAGACAAAGTCACTGAAATGTCCGGCATTTATGAGATTAGTTGCAAAGATTGTGATCTTAAATACGTGGACCAAACTAGGAGAAAAGTAGCCAGCAGATTTGGTGAGCATCTCGCACAGTTACGATATGGTACGGTGGACAAATCATGTGTGGCACAACATATATGGGATAATAATCACCACATGGACAAAGAAAATTTGAAACTTGTCAAAAATGTTAGACATCAAACTATTCTTGATTCATTAGAAAGTATTTATATATATATATATATATATATATATATATATATATATATATATATATATATATATATATATATATATATATATATATATTTTAATGTCAACAACCCACCACGAGGGCTTACAGCCTAAATACTATCGTACCGTGGGTGTTGACAAGGAGGAAAGAGGCAGCTTGTTAATTCTGGACTTGAAGGTTTGGAGGTTCGGAGGAGAAGGAAAAACATGTGCCGGCAAGGAATTCCACAACGTTGAAGTCCTCGGGACAAAAGAGCGGGCATAACAAGATGTTCTATGTCTGGTGACCTGGACGTTAAAAGGGTGCATTCGCTCTGTTCCCCTGGTAGATCTGCTGGGGGCAGCAGGTGGGGGAATTATGGAGGAAAGCTCCTCTGAGCAGTGCCCGTGCAGATATCTATAAAAGAGAGAGAGGTCACCAACGGCACGTCGGTGGGCAAGGGATGGAAGCCTTTGGGTGAGGGTAGGGTCACCGATGAGACGTATAGCTCTCTTTTGAATGGAGTCCAGGATAGCGAGTGTAGAAGCGGCAGCTGCACCCCAGATGTGGGAGCAGTATTCGAGGTTTGGCCTTATTTGTGAAGTGTATAAGGTATAGAGATTAGTTGGTGAAAAGAATTTGCGAGCCCGGAAGAGGAAACCCAATTTCTTAGCAGCCGCTTCTGCAATTGATGTAACATGTTGGTGCCAATTAAGATTTCGATCCACAGTAATGCCAACAAGAGAAAAGGACTCATTACTTTGAATAACTTGGTTGTTCATTGTGATGGGTCTAGGGCTGCTGTATCTCTTGTGAGAAAGAAAGCAAGACTTAGTTTTGGTGGGGTTGAATTGTACAAGATTTCTACTTCCCCAGTCTAATATTTTTTGGAGGTCTACGGAGACAGAACCCTCCATGAGTCTGCGATCCTCATCTAATTGGGCTAAAGAGACAGGCTTAGAATATTGTATGTTTGAGTGGAGGGTGCTGTCGTCCGCGTAACTGTGAACTGGGTTGGATGTGCTAGAGAGGAGGTCATTGATGTGGAGAAGAAACAAAGTAGGGGCTAAAGCTGAACCTTGAGGAACTCCTGCATTAATTGGATACAGTGTAGAGGAATGGCCATCCACAACAACAGATATGCTCCTGTTGGAGAGGAAATTTGCTGTCCAGGTACAAAGTTTTGGTGGTAGGCCATAGGCCGGAAGTTTATTAAGCAGCGCTGCGTGCCAGACCTGGTCGAATGCTTTGGATATGTCTAGAGCAACAATCTGAGATTCACCGTGTTGTTCCATAGACTTGTTCCAAGAATGGGTGACAAAGGAAAGGAGGTCGGCAGTCGATCTGCGCTGACGGAATCCGTACTGCCTGTCGTGGATTAGACTGTGTTTTTCAAGGAATTTTAGTAGTTCCGTGTTTATATACTTTTCCATCACTTTAGAGATGACTGAAAGAAGAGAAATAGGCCTGTAGTTGCTAGGAAGCGCTTTGGATCCTTTCTTGGGGATGGGTTGTACTCGAGCAGTTTTCCAGTTACTAGGGAATATGCCTTTATTGTAAGATATCTGAAACAGACGAGTCAGGACAGGAGCAAGTTCTGGTGCGCATTTTTTGAGAACAATTGCTGGGATCTCGTCAAGGCCAGAGGCTTTCCTGGTATTAAGAGAAGAGAGCATCTTTCGTACCTTTTTAGTTTGGAAAATGATATCAGTCATTTTATGCGCGACATTGGGGACTGTTGGTGGTTGAACATTTGGAGGTGGGTTGAGAGTAGAATTTCCGGCGAACAACGAAGCAAAAAGTTCAGCCTTGCCCAGGGCGGTAGAAACAATTTCATCACCTGAGACAAGAGGTGGGAACGTGCTCTTGCAGAAATTATTCCCAATAGACTTAGCAAGAGTCCAGAAGGGTTTGCCGCCGTTGGAGCTTGAGAGAACTTTGTTTTTGATGTGGTTATTAAACGAGTTTTTTGCCTCAGAAAGAATGCGGACATAGCGGTTTCTTGCGTCGTTGAATGCTTGACGATTTTCTTGACTGGGATTGTGTAGAAGCGTTTTGTGAGCTTTGACCTTTTCAAGTCTGGCCTTGTCACAGGATTTGGAGAACCAGGGCTTTTGAGTGGCTGAAGAGGTTTTCTGTGTACGTGGAATAAATAATTCCATGCCTGCTTGGATAATTTCGGTGACGTTTTGTGAGATATCAGAAGGGTCAGGATGAGAGAAGCAGACAGACGCCCATGGAAATGAGGAAAAGTAATCCCGCATTTCGTCCCAGTTTGCGGAGTTGTAGTGCCAAACGATACGTGGGTGTGATGACTGTGTGACCTCGGGTTGCATTGCACAGGAAGCAGTGACCATGCCGTGGTCTGAGCGACCAAGGGGGGCGGTGACTGATATCTTATAGCATTCAGGATTTGTAGTAAGAAGGAGATCCAAGGGATTTGAGCTGTGTGTTGGGATACGAGGAAAGTAAGTAGGTTGCTGTACCATATTGGCCAAAGAATTGCTGACTGCAAAGGCCTCCGCTGCTCTCCCTTGTGGATCGGTTTTTGAAGATCCTAGCCATTCCTTATTATGGACATTGAAGTCGCCAAGAATAGTGACCTCGGAGGAAGGATATTCAGAAATCAGATAGTCGGTTTTTTCAGAAAGGTAGTCAAAGAGCTGGACAAAGTTGTTGTCAGAAGGTGACCGGTAAATGCAACAGATGAATTTAGTTGCAGCCCTGAGAGAGAGTTTTATCCATAGTATGTCTTTTCTTCCAGCTTCTAAATTGGGAAGTCTGGTGCAGGGTAGATTGCTACGGACGTATGCGCACACGCCTCCATGCAATCTAAAGGCAGTAAGGAGCTCATACCCCGGGAAATTAAGGTGATTAGTGGCTGTTTTGGCACTGATTTGGGTTTCGGTGAGGAAGAGGAGTTGGGGCCTGTTAGCCTGGAGGAAATGGTGGACGAAGTTCAGGTTAGAATTTAGGCCACATATATTCGAAAAGGATATGTTAAATCTTGATGTTGGCGCCCCCTGTACACCCCTCTACCGGAGATCCGAATGGAGGGGTATTTTGCCTCCGGAATATTTTATACAAGGAGGAGCCATCATCATTTTTGCTTATAAGGGAAACCGACTCATACACCAGAACCGGAAACGTCCGTTGGGACTTCACCGGCCCCTTGATGTATGGGGTGGTACCTCCTCGGGCGTGAAAAAATCCTTTACTATTACATAAAGGAAAATTCCACTACCACCTGCTATGGATTGGATTGGATCAATGTCTACCCCTTTAAAAATAAGATTAATAAAGGGACTATCAATTGTCCAGTAGTTATGATTTTCGACATAGTAGGAGGATACAGAACATTTTCATCATTTTGCATCCATGCCTATTGTCATGTATTAAGGTATATTAAGAACAAAACTTCATTAAATCGTGCGGCACCTTTAATTTCAAGCCCTTTATTTTCTCTTTGCATTTGACCGCTTAAACACTCCTAATTTGTCTGGTAGAATAATAAATTACTGACAATAACTCGGCCGGTTTATACATATACTAATCTCTATGTTTGTCTCGACTTAAAGACCTGTTCGGTTTGTTGTATCTATGTATTCATTATATAGTTTAAAAGACTACCTATTAAACATAAAAGCTGTTCGGTGGTAAATTCTCTTGATTTTATTGATAAAATTAAATATGTCAAATTATTGGAAGGGGAAATTTTTATGTCATTCGACGTGGCGTCATTATTTCCTAGTGTATCCACAAAACAAACGTTGGAGTATTTGGAAGAATTGTTAAAATTGAACAACATAAGTCAAGACGTCTGCAAAGAATATTTAACTCTAACTAGCCTTTGTATAAAACAAAATATTTTCCAATTTAACAATGAGTTTTTTGAACAAACTGAAGGCACAGCTATGGGCAATCCATTATCGCCTTTTATTGCAGATTTGTTTATGAGTAGATTTGAGACGGATTTAATAAATAAAAATGGGTATTTCCCTAGAGTTTGGTTTCGTTATGTCGACGATATTTTTGCAGTGTTTGACACAAATATATGTAAGGTTGAAGAATTTACTGAAAAACTAAATAGTCAATTTGATTCAATAAAATTTACCCACGAAATAGAAATCAACAATAATATAGTATAGCATAGTTCCCTATGCTGTGACAAAGTATATTATACCCTAAATGACATTGAATGCACATCACAGGGGAATTCGAGGACTAAAAATTAAAACCATGTGCCGAAATACTGCGATTCCTTTAGAGAATGAAAAAAGCTAGCTGAAGGCATAATGACTCTGGAAAAATGGGGGAGAGGTCTTAGCCGCAAGGAAGTGATGCGCACTGTAGCAGATTACGTTAAACAGAATAAGTTAAAACCTCCTTTTAAAGAAGGAATGCCGGGTCATGACTGGTTTATGGCGTTTGCTAAACGACATAACTTATCTATTAGAAAACCAGTCGGTAGACTTTGCTCGTAAAAGTGCATGGATCCTTTTATATCAATATCTTGAGTTACTAAACAAAACATTTAAAAATTAAATGTATTCGATAAACCTCATCCGATTTGGAAACTGGGTTAAACTGGGTTTAGATTCATCCAAAACCAAAGTAGTAGGCAGAAGAGGGGACCGATTTGGAATTTCATTTGAAAATTATAATGTTAAATAATTCACAAAAATACTTACACCTGTGAGAATTGCATTTCTTTTACATTTTTATAAATTTTTATTTTTTGTCTCTGTTTTTAGAGAAATGAATCATATCTTTATTTATACTTTGTAAAAATAAATTAATAAAAAAGTCGAAAGCAACTTAAAATTTCGTCTTATCAAAAATTTGATGACATTAATTTGTAGAAATAATAGGGTAGTTTTATCCGCTTACCCCAGATGAAACTGTTCTTATACTGTGTACTTATAATCCTATTTTTTACACACTTACCCCATTTCAATGGGCATGTGTAAGTAAGTAAGTAAGCCAATGTTTTTTAACAAAAGTTGCACAATTTTCTTTACCATTATTTAAATGTTTCTTAACCTAAAGCACTTAAACAAAATACTCTAAGCTTCACGATGCTACAAGGCCTAGTTTTAATGTATAGTTCTACTCTCAAAAAATGTACTTTATAACTGAACTATCCAAATTAGTCATTTACCCCATCTCACCTTATCACCAACTACTTATGGGCCATCCTGTGATTCTCAAAATATTTTTATAAGATGCAGCTTAAGACACCCTATAATTAACGTATACAATTTTTTCTCGTATCTTGCATAATAACAATTATATTCACCGTTACCATAAATATGCGTCACCCTGTATATATGTAAACAGATAAAACAGCAACTAAACCTGGCTATAGATTCTAGGGAGCCTAGTTTGCACTCATTTGAAGAAATCTTTTTAAAACTCAGAAGTCGTGGTCTCCTCATTAACGAATTTTTTCTACGAAAATTAGCTTAAAACTATAGACTGTTGCACAATAAACTTAACTAAAACAACTGCCAAAGAGAAAAAGGTTCTATTTGAAATGAATTTTCTGGAAACATTTTAATAAAATGAAGGTCAAGGATGGTTGAAGCTGAAACTTGGAGGTCTGTGGAACACTCTTCCTGCAACATTTTCGTTTCATAACCCGTATTTGTTTCAGGTTCTTTGGCTAAATGTTGCCAATTTTGACGTTTCAAATCACCACCATGACGTTTTGAGGAAAACCCCCAAATTTTTTTTTTAAATGCCTATAACTTTTTTGTCTCTTAACTTACAGACCTAAATTTTGGTACACGGTTCACTTTTTATAATACAAACACGCGTACCATTTGGTTACTTTGTTATTTCCAGAGATATAAAAATTTTCCGAAAGAAAACACAAAATTTTCCAGGAAAACTTGGGCCTATTTTCCAGGCTAACTAAATTTGACCAAAATCGGCGTGTTGTGTTTTGAGTTATCGGTCTGATATGTATGTACGTACCTATGTATGCATGTATGTATGTATGTATGTATGTATATATATATATATATATATATATATATATATATATATATATATATATATATATATATATATATATATATATATATATATATATATATATATAACATATAAAAATCCCGAATATGTGTTCTTAGGGGGCCTAGTTCGCGCTCATTTAAAGAATTTTTTTTAAATTCAAAATTCGCGTTCGCCTCTTTTAATGATTTTTTTTTTAAAGAAAATTTCCTAAAACAAATAAGTAGATTTTTAAATTACAACTCTCAAAAGAAAATCAAAAGACCTTTCCAAAAAGGTGCCACGCGACCTACCTATTCCCTTTTCAAATCAAGATGATGAAAGTCACTCCCGCAGGCACTTGCCAATGAGTTTCATCAAAATCGGTTAATTACTTTTTGAGTTATCGGTTGGATATATATATATATATATATATATATATATATATATATATATATATATATATATATATATATATATATATATATATATATATAAACATATAAAAATCGAATATGACCCCGGATATGGGTTCTACGGGCCAAAAGTCTTACCATCGATACCTCTCTATTAGTGATTTAAAAAAATAAAAATTCACTAAATGGCAAAACCGATTGCCAAGGGGAGGACAAGCATTTGTTAAGCCAACGGAAAGGTATCTACATGTGTATATTTATTACTAGAAACATGTTTATTCTTGCTATGTTTATGAACATATAAATTGTACTTACTTTTTTATTATCTAAATTTTTAGATAGTTTCCTATTAATCAACTCAATTCACATTCGAAGCAAATTTTCACTCACTAAAATGTATCCGATAAAACACATCGTTAACGTTGAGATAATAAACTCACTTTTTCTATTAACGTTTTACGCTTTTCTTGTGGATTACGCGTACGCGTATCTGAAAACAAGTAACAACCATAAAAAACTCTTAGAAGAAAACATTAATAAAAAAGCCTGGACGCAGCAAGTGCGTTATGGTAGTGAATTTTCATAGAAATGATCTGGCACAAAATATTTTATTATAACTTTTTTTTTCTTGTAACATAGATATCTATGGTATATAGTTTACTTTTTATATCGTAAACCTACCTACCAAATTTGGTTATCATAGATTTTTTATTTTTTAAGATAAAAAAAATTTTCAAATGAAAACTCAAAATTTTTTCGGAAAACCTGGTCTCATTTTTCTCATTAACGAACTTATCAAAGCCATTTACAAAAGGAAGGTACATGCCAAATTTTATCAAAATCGGCCCATTATTCTTTGAGATAAAAATTTTTTTCAAATAGAAACTCAAAATTTTCTCGGAAAACCTCGTCCGATTTTCCTGACTAACAAACGTGTCAAAGCCATTTACAAAAGGAAGATACATGCCAAATTTTATTAAAATCATCTTATTACTTTTTGAGTTATCGGTGTGATACATACATATATATATATATATATATATATATATATATATATATATATATATATATATATATATATATATATATATATATATATATATATATATATATATATATATATATATATATATATATATATAAACATATAAAAATTGAAACTGACCCCGGATATGGGTTCTAGGGGTCCTAGTTCGCGCTCATTTGCAAAAAAAATTTCAAAATTCAAAAGTCGGGATCTCCCCATTAGTGAATTTTTTCTACGATCATTCGCTAATAACGTTCCCGCCTTCGTACAGCATTATAAGTTGCGCCTCGCGGTACTGCCAATTACCAATATAAGACATTTAAACTTCCTAGAAACTGTAAACAAAATATTATTCGTGAATCGTGATAGTCGTGACAATCGACACTCTTGACATAACCTTTTTACAGTGACAGTGACACTTGTGTTGACTTGTTGACTTTGACAGTGACAGTAACAGCTTGATGTATGTATTATTACTAAACAGCAAAATGTTGCTAATTGATAAACTAAAGTAAAAAATCTGCCTAAAGTTTGAAGTGATTCTCAAACATATTCGAATATATTTTACAAGGAAATGTAAGTTAAACCGTAATTTAACTATTTAGGTATTGCGAATTATGAAACATATGTTTTTGTCGATTGTTACCTCACCTTCTTAAAGGAAAATAACTATTTCCTCTTACCTTCATCATTTTATTAGGCATTATTTTAAAATAAAATGCAAATGTAACGTTATAATAGTATTATTAAAGTTGTGGCTTCTTGTCAGTGGCCCTCTGTAAGTCTGGTTAGAGTAAACTATCAAAGTTCAGAATGAAATAAAAATAATGACAGGCAGAAAAAGCTGTGATACTGGTAGTTTTATCTTACAGGGTGCATACAAAAATAGTGAGCATGTCTTTCGAATGGTTTAGGTTATGTGATTTAAGCGTCTACGATGAATATCAGGTCAAACATTAAATATCACATGTGAAACGTAGAGCAACTTCGTTCATATATATTCAATCGTTTGTATAACTAAAACGTCACCTTAGTAAATATTCATTATAAAATCTAGTATATTAGGGATTTACGATTAACTGAAACACTTTCAGCTGTATTGTATGGTAGAAAAATCTAAGGTTTATTATTTTTAATGTTTTGAGGGTATGAAACAAATCTAAATGCTTGTTATTCTGAGCACTCAGTTAGTTTGCATTTCATTAAGTAATTTTGGGTATAGGATCGGATTATCTAACTAGTTTTTGTGTTGGAATCAATCTTTATACTCATTCTAATTGCAAGTGAAAGAAAGTGTATATATAGTGTCTCAAAATATCAGCCAGGAAAATCAGCCCAGGTTTTCCCAGAAAATTTTGGTTTTCTTTCGAAAAAAATTTATATCCGGAAATAACAAAGTAAGGGCAACTAAATTTGGTACACGGATTTATACAATTATAGGTAAATGACCTACCAAAATCTAGCTCTGCAGGTCAAAAGAAAAAACAGTTATAGGCATTTAAAGAAAAATAAATTTAGGTTTTCCTCAAAATGTCAAAGTCGCGATTTAAAACGTCAAAATTGGCAATATACAATACATTTTTATCTTATTTTTGTTTTGTTTCCAAATTCGGAGACAGTTGCAAGTCTCGTCTCGAGTCGGTAAAGATCAAAGGGTCTTTGTTTTGTCTGCATGTTTTACGACAAGTTGTCAGCACAGTGTGGACGGTGTGCGCTGACAAAAATAGGAAACCAATAAATCAATGGAAAATCACACATATTTAGTTCTGTTGTGTTGTTCTGTAGTGGAGTACTAGTGTTTTTGCAAAAATGTCGGGGGGGAAGAAAGTGGAACACAGAAAATACCTGCAAATTAATAGAATTGTACAGAGAGCATTCTGTTACACTTATAGCATTTCTGTAGTTAGTATGTCTTTTGGCAACTGCAGGACCAACAAGGCATATCAGATTCTCGAAATCTTCGGTGGACATTCTTAGAAAATTCTTAAAGCTTGAACGAATCTCACCACTTAGTCCAATATCATCCTCACGTAATTGAAGTAACAATTTATTTATGGAATAACTTTCTCGCTTTTAGTGAATTTTCGTAGAAAAAATTCACTAATGGGGAGATCCCGACTTTTGAATTTTGAAACAATTTTTGCAAATGAGCGCAAACTAGGACCCCTAGAACTGGAACCTAGAAATGGGCCGATTTTGATAGAATTCGGCATGTACATTCCTTTTGTAAATGGCTTGGATAAGTTTGTTAGTCAGGAAAATTGGACGAGGTTTTCCGGGAAAATTTTGAGTTTTCAAAAAAAAAAATTATATCCGGAGTTAACAAAGTAAGGGCATCCACGGTAAACGGGTTTATATCATTATAGGTAAGCTACCTATCAAAATTTAGCTCTGTAGGTTAAAGTACAAAAAAGTTACAGGCATTTAAAGAAAAATAAATTTGGGTTTTCCTCAAAACGCCAAAGTCGCGATTTAAAACGTCAAAATTGGTAATTTTAGGCAATGAACCTGAAACTAATATGAGCTATGGAAAGAAAATCTCTCAAGAAGAATGTTTTACAAAGCCTGAACTCTTAGTTTCAATCGTCATTGTCCATTTTACTAAAATTTTCCCAGAATATTCATTTCAAATAGACCCTTTCTCCGATGCTCTGGCAGTAGTGTTGGCTATAGAGTTTATCGTTTAATGGTATATCATTTTTGTCGAATTTTCCTAAAAAATCATTAAAGCTCAATATATCCGTTATTATGCAAGTTACAAAAAAAAAGTGTGTACATTAAATATAGGGTGTCTTGAGCTACATCTTAAAAAATAATTCCACAATTACAGGATGGCCCGGTGATTCAAATTTTCTTTTTATTTTTATTTAATTGAACACGCCCTATGTTATTGCATCTTTGCATTTTCCATCGAAATATAATACATCTTTGTAAGAAAAGAAATTCGGGACGCAGCAAGTGCGTTATGGTAGCAAATTTTCATTAAATGCTTCAAACTTGAATACCTCAATTTGCTATTAATCTATAAGGTTGACCAGGAAACCAGTTTTTTCGGGAACAATTTAAGTTTTCTTTGGGAATTTTTTGTACATTTTCAAACAATAAAGTTGTTTTGATGAAACATGGCACATTGTTTTTACTATATAGGTTATACTGGTAACTAAATTTGATGCCTGCTTTCTTAAAAAAAACACACATATTTGCTATTTAAAAACATTTTAATGAAAATTCACTGCCATAACGCACTTGCTGCGTCCAGAGGTTTTTTTAAGCTTGGTCTCATCCAAAAACGTTTTCGAGGCGGGAAAGATATACCAACTGGCGGCTAGCAATAAATCTTCATTTTTTAAATTTTCTTCCTGGTGGACACGCCACATGGTGTTACACAACTGATTCGCAACAACTGAATTTTGTTGCACATTTGTCCTTGTGGTGTGGACAGTTTGTCTCAATTTTGTCTTGTCTGAATACCTAAAATTTTGTCACAATTTTGTCGTGTTTTTGTCTCAAAATCGTATTCACTTGGTCTGGACTCGGCATTAGTTCCTATGATTTGTTAAAGTCTTAACACTTTTCTGTGTGGTATAGAGAATGCAGAATATGTTTGTTTATTGTTTTCAGTCAGTGTAGCATACTAAGAAATGTAATTGTGAAACTTGTAATGTGGTTCTATTCCTTCAATTTCTTTAAGCAAATAATATAGATTTTAATTTAGGTAAACAATTACGTCTAGTGCATACTATTAACAAACTTAAATAAATTCACAATAACCTACAAGATGTCAGTTTGAAGGTGTTTTTTGTTATCTCGTTCAAGGTGGATTTTTGTATCGCATGTTATTTATGAAAAATTGATCGCTAAAGCACATGATTCTAGCCGGCAGAGAGGGATTTAAACTGGTTATAGTGAGTAACAACTGATTGATAATTTGATAGCAAAAATAGATCAATTAAATTCCACACATTTTAATTTCAGAAAAATATGTTAACTCAGGTACCCACCTGATACTAAATTTTTTTTCGACACTCTGTTGAAAAGTGGTTGCATTTAACTAAAAATGGAGTATGTTTACGTAATTTTCCCAATAAATTGAAGTTTTGCAGAATATTGGAACAAAGTATGAACGCTGCAAGTGCGTTACGGTAGGTAGCGAATTAAAAAAAAATGCAAAATCCCAACAGATGTTTAAAATAAATGTGTCTCCTAAAATAATAAACTTGATGTGATGAAATTTGGTACACGTGTTCTCCTTATAAAGATTTTGTTACTTACCAAAATGAAATTTTCTGGGTTGCGAGAAAACAAAGTTTTTAAAATTTGAAACAAAAATTATATGAAAATGCGCTACCGAAGTGCGTGCGTGCGTGCTTGTGCGCGCGCGCGCGCGTGTGTGTGTATCATATCAATAACTCAAAAAGTTCGGGACTCAGCAAGTGTGTTATGGTAGTGAATTTTGGTATGTGGTAAGGTCTTTCCCAAGGCATCATATCCACCAACTTTCATTAAAATAGCTGTGTAACTTTCGGAGAAAACAATATTTTTTTAAAGTAAACTCAAAATTTTCCCAGAGAACTTTGTCCGATTTTTCTAGCTCATCCAAGCCTCACTTGCCAAAACTCACTTACCGAGTTTCATCCAAATCGGTTAATTATTTTTTGTATTATTGGTGCGATACATACATACATATATATATATATATATATATATATATATATATATATATATATATATATATATATATATATATATATATATATATATATATATATATATATATATATATATATAACATATAAAAATTGGAACTGACCCCGGATATGGGTTTTAGGGGTCCTAGTTCGCGCTCACTTGAAAACATTTTTGCAAAGTCTCACCATCGATACTGCTCTATTAGTGATTTAAAAAATATATAAATTCACTAAAAATAAAGGGCCGATTTTGATCAAATTTGGTAAGTACCTTCCTCTGGCAAGTGGCTTGGATAAGATAACAAAATAAGGGCAACCAAATTTGGTAAGCGTGTCTGTGACCCATGTACCAAAATTTAGGTCGGTTAGTTCAAAAAAGTTATGGCATTTAAAGGAAAAAAATTGGGGTTTTCCTCAAAACGTCGAAGTCGCGATTTAAAACGTCAAAATTCGCAACATTTAGGCAGCTTTGGCTGTAGGTTTAGTTAGGTTTATAGGTTAACGGTCTATAATTTTTAGCTAATTTTCGTTGAAAAATATCGATAATGAGGAGGCCGACACTTTTAATTTTTAAAATGATTTGTTTAAATGAGCGCAAACTAGGCCCCCTAGAATCCATATCCGGGTTTACTTTCAGTTTTTATCTGTTTGCATACATACAAGGGGACGCAATTATACGGTAAAGATCAATATAATTGTTATTATACAAGATACGAGAAAAAATTGTATACGTCAATTATAGGATGTCTTAAGCTGCATCTTATAAAAATATTTATATATGTACAGGCTCTACCGGTAACCAAAGTGATGCCTGCATGCATTAGAGAGACATATTTGCTATTAAAAACATTTTTATGAAAATTCACTTCCATAACACACTTGTTGCTTTTTTCCCTCTTATTCTCTTCCTTCTTTTCTTTCCTTCTCTTGCGTTTGCCCTGCATATCCCGTCTTACCATGAGATTGAGGCTTCGGGAAGGAGTATGGGACACAGTTCTTGCAGATCCCTCATTTATTCTTACCTATCTCCGCTTGCTATAGGGGCGTTTTAGTAAATTTTCGTAGAAAAAATTCACTTCTGAATTTTGAAAAAATTTCTTCAAATGAACGCGAACTAGGATCACACCGATAACTCGAAAAAGTAATAGACCGATTTTAATAAAATTTGGCGGGTATTTTCCTTTTATTAATGGCTTGAATAAGTTCTGTAGCCAGGAAAATCGAATTAGGTTTTCCGGGAAATTGTTGGGTTTCCTTTCGAAAAAAAATTATCTCAGAAAATAAAAAATCTATGGTAACCAAATTAGGTAAGTAGGTTAACGTTATAAAAGGTAAACTATGTGCCAAAATTTAGATATCTAGGTTAAAAAAAGCATTTAATGAAAAAATGTTTGGTGCCAGATCATTTCTATGAAAATCCACAACCATAACGCACTTGCAGCGTCCGGACTTTTTTTAACTCAACTCTCTGGATTTTTTCCTTTCTCTTCTTTGTCTCTATTATACGCCGGGTGACACTGTAGGCATGTTTGCAGGTGTTCTCGCTCTGAGTCAAGTTCGACATCATGTTCTGCGTATCAAACACGGCTAAACAACACAGTCTTTCTTGACCTGTTATGCCTTGTATTATTTTTAATATTTCATGTCATCCAGGGTTTTCTTGGTTGTAGTTTTTTGTTCGGTATTTTTCCCGCAGCCACCTCTTTAACCGTTTTCTATGTTTGGCTAGGCAAATATTCCTTCATTGAGATTTTCCAGTCTCTCTGCATCTTTTAGTTTGTGTACATTACGTTTCCTTCCTGTATTTCGTCTATTCTTTTTTCACTCGTTTTTGCACTACTACGAGATTATGTTCACTATATATCTAGACCAAGTTATGAGTAGATGGAGCTGAACAAATTGCTGAGGTATTTCTTTCAGGTGCCTCAAGCATTGTGTTCGTTATAATTACAGCATTTCCCTCGCATATATATATATATATATATATATATATATATATATATATATATATATATATATATATATATATATATATATATATATATATATATATATATATACATGTACACACACGTTGTTTAAAGCTTTAGTAGTCATTGACTCAGGTTTAATCTTTGAGTTAAGAGTTAGTTTTTTCCTGAATTTTAGGTTAAGTACCACGGAAAAAACTCAGTTTTGAGAGACTATTCACTATGTTTATTAGTGAATTTTTATTTAAAAAAAAAAGGTATCGATGGTGAGACTTTGCAAAAATTTTTGCAAATGAGCGCGAATTTGGGCCCCTAGAACGCATATCCGGGGTCACTTTCGATTGTTATATGTTTATATATATATATATATATATATATATATATATATATATATATATATATATATATATATATATATATATATATATATATATATATATATATATGTATGTATGTATGTATGTATGTATATATGTATATATCCGCACGATAACTCAAAAAGTTATTAACCGATTTTGATTAAACTCTAAACTCGGCAAGTGCCATTCTTTTATTAATAGCTTGGATAAGTTCGTTAGCCAGAAAAATCTGACACGGTTTTCCGGGAAAATTTTGAATTTTCTTTCGAAAAAAAATTTTTTCTCCGAAAATTACAAAGATATTTCGATAAAATTTGGTGTACATATTGCTTTGGGAAAGACCTGACTATGTGCCAAAATTCAGCTTTCTAGGGTTACAGAAAATTAAGCTATTCAAATTTGAAACAATTATGTTTAATTTCACCGCCTTTCATTGAATCGTTTATATGAAATCTAGTACGTGGTTGTCGTGGTAACGTAACATTTAATTATTGCGCAGGTCTGTTAGACGCTGTAACTGACATTTACCGTATGATATGAGATCGTTTATATTATGTTTATTTTTGTTTGAGTCGACGAATTATTTGTGTCATTTGGGAAAGTTTTATATACAAGTGCAAATTATTCCTTTATTAATGTTAGTGGGTGGATTAAACAGTGCTTGTTATGTTTTACAAACACATATATACGTAAATGGTTTATAAACTGTGTATTTGCATATTGAATAAATAAATATAAAGGATCGAAGTTTTACAAAAGGGCTGATATTATACAGGGTGACGCGTTTCTAGGGTAAAGCTGAATATAATTATTATTATACAAGAGACGAGAAAAAATGGTATAAGTTAATTATAGGGTGTCTTGAGCTGCATCTTACAAAATTATTTTGACAATCACCGGCTGGCCCATAAGTCGATCATTGGTGATCCCTACATTTTTTTTTTCGAAGAGCCTTATTTTATTGCATTTTTTATCGAAATATGTTTGTAAGAAAAAAATCAAGACGCAGTAAGTGCGTTTTGGTAGCAAATTTTAATTGAATGCTTCAAATTTCAATAACCCAATTTGCTATTAACCTAAGATTTGTTGGTTAGAAAACCAACGTTTAAGGTATATTGTCGGAACATTTTTGTACATTTTCAAACAATAAGTTATTTTGATAAAATATGGCACATTGTTTCTACTATATATTTTGCTCATAACCTTATCTCGTTTCTGTGCTTCTGTGTGCTCTGGAGAATGCATTAACAAGTCGTTATTGTAGTGTAAAATTAAAATTTACTAAATGTAGTTTTGATAAAGCAGAATGAAAAAAGTGAATTTATTGACTGAGGAGTAATATTGTGTTGTATACTGGGAGAGTGTTTGAAAATGATCATGTTCTATTATATAAATTAATTAATTATCAACATATTATGTAAAATACTTCAACCACTTTATTTAAAACGTTAAAATGGTGTATCTGCTTGTAATAATAAGGTTACTTAAAGCACGAGGGATATACTGTTTGGTTTGTTTTATTAGTGAATTTTTATTTAAAAAAGTTCGCTAATAGAGAGGTATCGATGGTGAGAGTTTGCAAACATTTTTGCAAATGAGTGCGAACTAGGACCCCGAGAACCCATATCCGGGGTTAGTTTCAATTTTTATACGTTTATATATATATATATATATATATATATATATATATATATATATATATATATATATATATATATATATATATATATATATATATATGTATGTATGTATGTATGTATGTATGAATGTATGTATGTATGTATGTATCCGCACGATAACTCCAAAAATTATTAACTGATTTTGATTAAACTCGGCAAGCATCTTTCTTTTAATCATGGCTTAGATAAGTTCGTTATCCAGGAAAATCGGACAAGGTTTTCCTAGAAAATTTGAGTTTCCTTTCGAAAAAAATGTTTGTCTCTGAAAATTACAAAGCTATTTTGATGAAATTTGGTGAATATGTTGCCTTGTGAAAGTCATTAACTATATGGCAAAATTCAACTTTCTAGGTTTATATAAAATTGAGTTATTCAAATTTGAAGCATTTAATAAAAATTCACTACCATAACGCACTTGCTGCGTCCCGAATTTTTCTAAGTATAACGTAGTTGCAAACGTTTGAACAAGATGTAATGCTTACTGCGTTCGAAATTTAATATTTGCATGTTTATTTGTTAATATTCATACTTATTTGAACAACCCTGGCTCCGGCGTTAGTTTTATTTAAATTGTTTGTGTATTTATGATATGTCTTATATCGTAAATACGTGATAATGTATAATGCGTTGTGTAAATTTTATATCAAGGTCCAGTTTCCAAGTAAATAATTCGGCACATAAGAGGAAAATGTGCAGGTCAGAATCAGTTGCAAGTAGATCTATATAATTGTACTTAAAAACAGTTGACCAAATAAAGTAATGTTCTTCACAAGATATAATCATTTTAAATAATATTCACACATTGTTTTTAACACGGACATTTGACTTTCTAGCGAATTTTTGTACGAACAATAAGTTAATGATGAAGCTTTAATAATAAAACCAAAGACAAAAGCATATAAAGGTAAATTTGCATCGTTATCAAAATTATATGTGTGTATATGTATGTATGTATGTGTTTGGTGGGGGGGTGGGGATTCTTGATTCTCAGGTTGAACCGCGCCCAGAATTTATTTCGGCTCCTGTTTTGGAGCCTATTTTAGATGATGAAAACTAAAAAGCTCAAAATTTGAAAAACTCAATTTATAATCTTAGAAAGTTGAATTTTGGTACGTAGTAAGGTCTTTCACAAGGCTACATATCCACCAAATTTCATTAAAATAGCTGTGTCATTTTCGGAGAAACATTTTCCCGGAAAACCTTGTCCGATTTTCCTGGCTAACGAGCTCATCCAATCCATTAATAGAAACTCTAGACGCAGCAAGTGCATTATGGAAGTGAATTTTCATAAAAATGTTTTTAATTACAAATATATCGCTCTAATGCGAGCAGGCATCAATTTGGTTACCGGTATAACCTATATAGTATTTATTTATTTATTTATTTGTACCATATTTTATCAAAATAATTATTTGAAAATGTACAAAAATGTTCCGAAAATAAACTTGAAATGTTTCTGAGAAAACTGGTCTCCTAGCCAATGAACCTTAGGTTAATAGCAAATTGAGTTGTTGAAAATTGAAACATTTAATGAAAATTCGCTACCAAAACGCCCTTGCCGCGTTAATACAAAAATTTTCCGAAAATAAAGTTAAATATTGGTTTCATAACTAACAAAACTTACGTTAATAGCAAATTGAGTTATTGAAATTTGAAGGATTAAATGAAAATTCGCTACCGAAACGCACTTACTGAGTCCAGATTTATTTCTTACAAACATGCAACATATTTGGATAAAAAATGCTAAAATGCAGTAACGAATCTGTTCTACGAAAATTAGCTAAAAATTATAGACCGTTAAACGATAAACTGAACTAAACCTACAGCGAACGCATCAACTTAACTAAACCGACAGCCAAAGCATCGGAGAAAGGGTCTATTTGAAATGAATTTTCTGTAAACATTTTAGTAAAATGAAGGTCAATGACGGTTGAATCTGAAAGTGAAGGGTTCGCAGAACACTTTTCTTGCAACATTTTCTTTTCAGAATCCGTATTTGTTTCACGTTCTTTGCCTAAACATTGCCAATTCTGACGTTTTAAATTGCGAGTTTGACGTTTTGAGGAAAACTCCAAAATTTGTTTCTTTAGCTGCCCGTAACTTTTTGTCCTTAAACTTAGAGACCTAAATTTTGGTACATGGTTCACTCTTTATAATACAAATACGCGTACCAAATTTTGTTGCCCCCACTTTGTTATTTCCGGAGATATAAATTTTTTTAGCAAGAAAACAAAATTTTCCGCGAAAACCTGGTCCGATTTTCCTGGCCAACGAATTTATCCAAGCCACTTGCAAAAGGAAGGTACTCACCAAATTTGATCAAGATCGGCCCATTATTTTTTGAGTTATCGGTACGATATATATATATATATATATATATATATATATATATATATATATATATATATATATATATATATATATATATATATATATATATATCCAACGACTTATGGGCCAGCCTGTAATTGTAGAAATATTTTTAAGATGTAGCTCAAGACACCCTATAATTAACGTATACAATTTTTTTCGTATCGTGCATAATAACGGATATATTGAACTTTAAAGATTTCTTACGAAAATTCGACAAAAATGATATACCATTAACCGATAAACTCTATAGCCAACACTACTGCCAAATCATCAGATAAAGGGTCTATTTGAAATGAATTTTCTGGGACTATTTTAGTAAAATGAAGGACAATGACGATTGAAACTAAGACTGGCTTTGTAAAACATTCTTCTTGAGACATTTTTCTTCCATAGATCATATTAGTTTCAGGTTCATTGCCTAAATATTACCAATTTTGACGTTTAAAATCGCGACTTTGACGTTTTGAGGACTAATTTTTTGTAAGAAAATTCACTAAAAGAAAGGCACTTGCCGAGTTTGATCGAAATCGGTTAATTATTTTTTGAGTTATCGGTTGTATATATATATATATATATATATATATATATATATATATATATATATATATATATATATATATATATATATATATATATTTATATATATATATATATATATATATATATATATATATATATATATATATATATATATATATATATATATATATATATATATATATGTATATATAAACATATAAAAATTGAAACTGACCCCGGATATGGGTTCTAGGGGTCCTAGTTTCCGCTCATTTGAAAAAAAAATGTGTCACCATCCATATCTCTCTATTAGTGAATTTTTTAAAATAAAAATTCACTAAAAAGATAATAAAAGCAAGCTGAGCTCTGGATTTTGGATTTTACAATTGACGTCATTAACATTTTAAATTTTTTATTAGATTTATTAATTTTTGTTATGGTTTTATCAGGAATAAATGGGTTAAAGATTGACAGAGAATTGTGTCAAATCCGTTGCACATCTAAAGGTTAGAGTTTATCGGTGCATAATAAAATAAACCACTTGCACTTGCAACCGGGCATTTGGTTTCTAGTTAAAACCTCTTGTTGCAAGTATTGCATTTTAAAAAGTTATTAATTTATGGATATTAAACAATATAAACAATATATTTTCATTACGCAGTTCCAGTTATTCTTGTCTAAGTATAGAATGTTATCCGTCCATTTTGAATGCATCCATTATAATCAGAATATATTATAAGTCATTATATAGGTTTTTGGAGTTTGTAGTCATCTAGAAGACTCATGAAGAACGCTGTTTTTGTATATCGTTTAGCAGCTTTTAGTGAATTTTCTTTAAAAAAATTCACTAATGAGGAGATCCCGACTTTTGAATTTTGATAAATTTCTTCAAATGAGCGCTAATTAGGCCCCCAGAACACATAGCCGGGGTCAATTTCAATTTTTATATGTTTATTATATATATATATATATATATATATATATATATATATATATATATATATATATATATATATACATATATATATATATATATACATATATATATATATATATATATATATATATATATATATATATATCACACCAATGACTAAACAAATAATGGGCCGATTTTGATTAAATTTGGTAAATAAATTCCTTTTGCAAATGGCTTGGATAAGTTCGTTAGCCAGGAAAATCTGCCCAGGTTTTCCCGGAAAACTTTGTGTTTTCTTTCGAAAAAAATTTATATCTCCGAAATTAACAAAGTAAGGGCAACCATATTTGGTACGCTGCTTTATATCCTTATAGGTAAGTCACCTACCAAAATATGTAGGTCAAAAGACAAAAAAGTTATAGGCATTTAAAGAAAAATAAATTGGGGTTTTCATCAAAACGTCAAAGTTGCGATTTAAAACGTCAAAATCGGCAACATTTAGGCAAATAACTTGAATCTAATACGGGCTATGGAAATCAAATATCTCAAGAAGGATGTTTTACAAACCCTGAAGTCTTAGTTTCAACCGTCATTGTCCTTCATTTTACTAAAATGTTTCCAGAAAATTCATTTCAAATAGACCCTTTCTCTGATGCTTGGCAGTAGTCTTAGCTATAGAGTTTATCATTTAATGGTATGTAATTTTTGTCGAATTTTCGTAAAAAAATCAATACAGTTAGATATATCCGTTATTATACAAGATATGAAAAAAATCTTTATACATTAATTATAGGGTGTCTTGAGCTACATTTTAAAAAATATTTCTACAATCACAGGATGGCCCATAAGTCGTTAGTGATACAAATTTTCTTTTTTTTTAATCAAACACGCCTTATTGCATTTTTGCATTTTACATCGAAATATAATGCATGTTTGTAAGAAAAGAAATTCTGGATGCAGCAAGTGCGTTATGGTAGCGAATTTTGATCAAATGCTTCATATTTGAATAGTCCAATTTGCTATTAGCCTATAAGGTTGACCAAGAAACGAGTTTTTCCGGGAACACTTTAATTTACTTTTGGAAATTTTTGTACATTTTCACACAATAAAGTTATTTTTATGAAACATGGCACATTGTTTTTACTATATAGGTTATACTGGTAACCAAGATTGATGCCTGATTTCTTAAATAAAAAGAAAACACATATTTGCAATAAAAACATTTTAATGAAAATTCACTACCATAACGCACTTGCTGCGTCCAGAGTTTTTGGAGTTTGTAGTCATCTAGAAGACTCATGAAGAACGCTGTTTTTGTATATCACTTAGCAGCTTTTTACTGTCTACAGATACTAAGTGATATGTAAGACACGAAACAAGTGCCGCCACCTCGTTGCGGAACCAAGTAGCATGTTGTCAAAGCAGCTCCAAATGACACAAAATGTTAAAAATAGAGACTGTATACAACCAACTAACAATTTAGTAAATTGTCAGTCCTGGCTCATTTCTACCCCAAATAGGGACAAAGTATGTAAGGCTAGATGCATTCTCACCACAATTATAACCATAGACCGGTTTCGCTCTAATTAGGGCTCGTCAGTACGGCATACTAATTGCAGCAAAAATACACCCATAAAGTAATATGGCTATGGTAGCCAGCCTTCCAACACTAAGTGGCGCCACCTCGTTGCGGAACCAAGTAGTATGTTATCACGGCAGCTCCAAATAACACAGAATGTGAAAAATAGAGACTTTATACAACCAACTAACAATTTAGTAAATTGTCAGCCCTGGCTCATTTCTACCCCAAATAGGGACAAAGTATGTAAGGCTAGATGCATTCTCACCACAATTAGAACCGTAGACCGGTTTCGCTCTAATTAGGACTCGTCAGTACGGCATACTAATTGCAGCGAAAATACACCTATAAAGTAATACGGCTATGGTAGCCAGCCTTCCGTACTGACGAGCTCTTATTAGAGCGAAACCGTTCTACGGTTATAATTGTGGTCAGAATGCAGCTAGCCTTACTGTCTACAGAGTTTATGCCCGACCCAAACTGGAGAGTGACATCCATGTTTCGAAATCCATTTCCAAAAGACACCTAGTCGTCTTAGTTCGATCTGAATGCGCAAATGCCGCCCAATAGTTGACCATAGAATAAGAACATATATTTATTTGCTTTAGCATAAAAAACAAGTTTGAATAAGTGCAGAGGCGTGCGGTGACATTTGAAATAAGGGAAGCAATTCCCAGAAACTTACCTATTTATAGTGTAACTCAATTATTCTGTCGTTTTTTGGAAAATTCGTTAATAATGTCGTCATGTAACTGTGGATTCTGGGACATTTTCTGGACGAGTTTATTTTTAACTGACAAAATTGAAATTTGGGAAAGTCTTTCCTGCCCTGTTGAATTTATAACAAAACTCTTGATACGTTTCAATGTAGAAAAATTTCGACAAAACTCTTGATACGTTTCAATGTAGAAAAATTTCGTTCTACAGGCGCACTAGTAGCAGGACTTGTTAATACTAATTCACATAATTTGAACACTTCAGAATATGCATTTTCCAATTTTGATTGTTTTAAGAAAGTTAAAAGTTCACTCGCGTTAGTTTTTGTGTCAATAACATCGGGTTCATAAATGACTGTAAGTTCTGATCGTAATTAGTCAAAATAATGTCCATAGTGGTGGAATAATGATTTGAATGAATCTTCTGGGAAATGTATCCCTTTAAATCATCCAAAATTACACAATTCAAGAAATTTCAGGTCACTGATATGATCAAATCTGCAGTTAATTTGCTGCTTAATTTGATCTATAATTTCGTAGAAAAGGCGGCGGTAAGAAGTTTGAAGGTCTGCTACTATCAGTGCGCCGACGCTTTCTTCGTGGCTCCACTTCTCCTAATTCAATTGTTTTTTCCTAGAACTTATCAAATTCATTCCTTTTTTGAATTATAATGGATTTAAATTCACTAATTTTTTTCAGGCAAAAGCCAATGTCATTTATTTGACATTGCAATATGTTAAATACATTATCTGAAAACGGAAATATTTCCGAAAATATATTAAGTAAAAAATTAAAATTAAAGTCTCCTTTCAAACCATCCAAAAATCCTCTAGAACTATTTATTGTTTCTGCGTCCCAATTTTTGCTATTTTCCATTATGTTTTCAAAAAGTTCAATTAACGATTCACGGTGTTCAAATATAGTTAACACAACCCTGCCGTTGTAGTTCCATCGGGTTGCAACTACTTTGGGTAAACGTTTTTTAACAATTGGGTCTAAGGCTTGTGTTCGCTTCGTATATTTGGAAAAAAGCAGCCATTTAACACTTTACATTCTTTAATATGATTTTTAGATTGGGATAAAATTAAATTTAATTTATTAGCACAACAGTGTAGAAATAGAGCAATGGAGAACGTTTCCCGCACTTTAGCTTGAAGACCTCCTAAACGTCCGACCATAACAGCAGCCCCATCATATCTTTGGGCAATTAATTTATTATCAGCCTCCTCAATATATTTCATAATATTAAGCACAATTTTATATAGACCGTTTGCGGTACGATCTTCTGTCACATTTTTAAAGCCTAAAAATCTTTCTTGTACACTCCCATCCATTTTTACGTAGCGTATTACTACAGATAGTTGACTGAAATTAGTTACATCGATTGTTTCATCTAGAACAATAACAATGAAACGAATCTGTTTAGTTTCAGATTTATTTCTGTTCAAAATAATAGTGGGAGCAGCCGAAATTAAGTCATTCTGAATGCGATTTTATGTTCCGCGAAAAACGTTAGACTGTTCCAAGTGATTTTTTAAACAAATGTCGTATTTGGCTATTAAAGAAACTATGTCTTGAAAGTTTCCTCTATTTGCAGATGTAGTTGTTTCGTCATTACCCCTAAAGCCCAATTCATGCTGCGACCAAGAAAACACACAGCATCAATAAGTCTTTTTAATATGTGCGATGAATTTATATCTGCTTGTCAACGGCGTATTGCATTCGCGTTTTTCCAAAGACACTTAATTTTAAAATGGTCTGTAAATGCGCTTTAGACATAACATGTCTTTGTACTAGTTTATGTAGATTATTCAAGTCGGAAAACCGACTTTTATTCCACACCCCTTTTCAGTCACAAATAGACTACAAGACCAACAAAACAGTTTATTCCTGTTTTCACAACCCGTTAACCATTCATATTGTTTATGAGTTTTTTCCGCGTTGAAATGTCGAATAGGTACATGTTTTAATTATTGTATTCAAGTTTTTTATAGTATACCTATATTAATAATAGCAAGTTTTTCAGCAAACAGTAAAGCTGAAAATTCGTTAGTTATCAAAAAACATACAATACAATCACACTTATTATTACCACTTGTTTGTAAAGTTTGTAAATCCCGACCCCGACCGTCACCGCTGTTAAAAGCTAATCTACTTGCAGCCATATTAATAATCATAAAATTCCAATGTATTTAACATACTCGGCTGCTTATACCTACGAAATAATCAGCCACATTCGCTTTGAACGCGCACCCGGTCTTCGTAGTACAACACGTTCTAAAAACACACGTACATCGCGCCGATCCAAGGTTTCTTTTATAAAGTTGCCTGCTGACTACGTGTATTTAACTGAAGGCATTGCATGCATCCACTCGGAGTATCAGATCTGGTTCATGCTGTCCGCATGCGGTCGCATTCACTGGGACGAACGACGTTCTTGCTAGGAGCGTATATACAAATACAGTATGATGCATAATAAATAATTATCTGTGTGAGCTTGCGAAATAAAAATTTCAATAATTAAATTAATTTCAGAATTTGAAATTTAATATTTAAAATACAAAAGGGATTTTAAATAATGCGGTTTAGGTATGTAGTCGTTATTTTAAGGGAAGCAATGCTTCCCTTGCTTCCATGGACCGCACGCCACTAAATAAGTGGGTATATTGAATATCGTATCATCTTTTTTTTTGTTATTTCGATTCTCTAATTCCAAATCGATTTTAACGTACAATCATTCCCGGAAATTGGAGGGGTCAACCTGGGGTGCCCGCGCGGGGCGCAAAATTCAAGTGGGGTACACCGACAGAGTTTATTAAAAGATAGGTTACCAGTGACAAACAGGAAATTGGACGAACGTACCTAATTGGAAGCAGCCAGAAAATATGGTCGGCAAAACATGTGACTGTGAAGGCCGTTCAAAATAATTTACCGGAAGTGGTTAAATCATTCGAAGAAATTCAAGAAATTTCTCTCAATGCTGAATCAAAGTATGAGGCACCTCATTTGTGGCATGCTGTGAAGAATTTAGAATGTATTATAAACTTAACAATTTAAGCTCAAGAAATCAATCAAGTAAGTATTGCCCCAAATAAAACTAAAGCACTAAAACAGCTTGTTAATCTTAAGAAAAACAAACCTAGTGAAGAGCACTGCATTTCGAATTTACTATACGAAAACAAAAATATAACTAGTAGGGTAGAAATTGCTAAGGTACCTGCCGGATATTTTTCATGTGTTGCTGAGAGGAAGCTCATGTTGCATTTCGGGGGCCCGATGTCTGATAGCTGCACAGCCGAACAATATAAGCCCAAAACACTTTTTATAACACCTGTAACTGAATGTGAAGTTATTGACATCATCCACGAACTTCCTAATAAAAAATCATGCGGCTTTGATGATGTTCCAATAAAAATTATTAAGCAATGTGCTGCTGAGCTTGCCGCGCCACTTACAAAGATTATAAATTCCTGTGTATGTCTGGGAAAATTCCCTGGCATATTGAAACTGGCTGTAGTTGTTGCTGTGTTGAAGGCGGGATACAGTACCAGTTTGGAGAACTATCGTCCCATCTCTATATTAAGCATTTTTTCAAAGATCATAGAAAGGGCAGTACATAAAAGGATGATCAAGTTTTTAAACGCTAATAATATAATATCACCGTCACAGCACGGATTTAGAACTGATCATTCTACAGAAACTGACCTTATCGAATACACTCAATATGTAAACGAAAGAATGGACCTCAATTACATTGTGGTGACCTTATTTTTTGACGTGCCTTTTTTTGTTAAGGAGAAGATGTGGGCGTTGGGGATAAGAGGCACTTGCAACGACCTTCTGCTTCCGTATCTCACCAACAGAGAGTTACTTGTAAAAGCGAATAATATTAATTCCCAAAGATATAGTGTAAGTATGGGCACACCCCAGGGAAGTGTCATTGGCCCACTTTTATTTACACTATATGTAAACGATTTGCCGCAATTTATACAAGACAGAAAAGTCTTTATGTACGCCGATGACACTTCTATTGTTGTCTACAGCAAGACGGTGGAGGAAACTGAATTAAATTAAAAATAAGTAGTACAATCTTTTGATGAATGGTGTTATAGAAATTGGCTAATTTTAAACTATGACAAGACTTTTTCTCTTGAAATGCATAACTGCCACCGAAGAGAGAGGATGTGCGACAGCACTATTTTGGTGAACGGAAATGCGGTGCAATTCAAAAAGGTGACAACATTTTTGGGTGTTAGAATTGACAGTAGCCTGTTATATATGGACCAGATCGATCACGTGTGTAAGAAATTAAATCCCGCTTTTTATGCAATTTTGATGCTTAAAGATTCCTTAAGCTCGGAACATCTGCTGAAAATCTATTTGGCGATTGTTTATTCACATCTGAGTTACGGTATCGTTATCTGGGGCCAATCCTCGGACTGCCATAGAATATTTGTGCTACAGAAACGAATCCTGAGATTAATATACAATCTACCTTATGGGCACTCTTGTCGTGACATCTTTAAGAAAAATAACATTATAACGTTAACATCAGTTTATTTGTTCCATCTGTTAACTTACATTCATAAAAACAAGAGAAAATTTGTTATCAACTCGGATTTTCATGGGTACAGCACTTGTGAAAAAGATACTTTTCACCTGAATAAATGTCACCATTCTTTTTTTAAGAAGTCGCCATGTTATGCAGGTTGCTTTTTGTACAACCAGCTGCTTTGTTCTCTAAAGGACACAAATTGTGCAAAAAAAAAATAAAATAGAAAGCAACTGAACGTTGCTTTAATTACTGATAGTTTTTATAGTTTGAGTGAATTTTATGAAGCTGCACTGTGAACGTATGTTTTTTGTTGTGATGTGAAGCTTGTTATATTTTAGATTTTTGGGCACGTACCTTTGATAAGTTGTAATACTTTTTTATCTTGTAAGTTTTTATCTTCTAAGTTTTTTGACTTGTCCGATTTACAATAATTGTAACTAAAGGACCAAATAAATATTATTATTATTATTATTATTATTGAAATAAAAAAGGAGGATATACAATTATGGAGCGTTCCGTTGTTTTAATGGAAGCTCTGACCAAAATTGAGAGAAAATCCTATGGAATTTTGCATAGAAGACGCTAAAAAAGGTATGCATGTCACCCGCATTTTACAATGGTTCACATACTTTCGAATATGGTGTGTATAAACCGCAAACAACAGTGGCCCAATAATGGAGCCTTCAGGAACCACAGACGATAAATTGGCTAAATGTGAAACATTTCCATTTAGCTTCACTCTCTGAGACCTATCATAAAGATACCACGAGATAAACTCCCATTTATTTATTGGCAATTGTTTGTTATGCTGTGATTACATTGTAGCTATGGCGTTAGTGACGTCAGCAGTTCCCGCGCCCAACAGCTCTGTATTAAATTTAAAACATTTGTATTTCCGTAAATACTTAAGGTGGGTATTGGAATAAAATAAACGCCATTGTGTTTGTGGTGATTATTTATAACAGAAAATACCAGATTTTCTTTTTCTTTTTTTTTTACTTTTTACAACCGCATTGCAGCTACAGCAGTTAGAACAATGTAAGGCTAGATGTAGTCTCACCGTAATTAGAACCGCAGACCAGTTTAGAATACATATAGCCTTACATACATTGTCCCCACATTAGGGGAGAAATGGGTTAGGGCTGACAATTTACAAAATGGTTAGTTGGTTGTACACAGTTTCTATTTTATAACATTTTGTGTTGTTTGAAGCTGTCGTAACAAGATACTACCTGGTTTCGCACCGAGATGGCGTCCCTGTCGCACATCTCACAATGTTCTAGGCGGTTGGCTACCATAGCCATATTACTTTATAGGTGTGTTCTCGCTGTAATTAGTATATCGTACCGATGAGCTCTAGTTGGAGCGAAACCGGTCTGCTGTTCTAATTATGCTGGGAATACATCTAGCCTTACACATACATTGTCCCTATATTAGGGAAGAAATGGGCCAGGGCTGACAATTTACAAAATTGTTAGTTGGTTGTAGACAGGCTCTATTGTATAACATTTTGTGTTGTTTGGAGCTGTCGTGACAACATACTACCTGGTTACGCACCGAGATGGCGATCCTGTCGTACATCTCACAATGTTCTAACAATACTAAATATATAAAACTGAGCTAACAGCGAATTTGACAGACCTATAAATTCAAAATAACGTGACTTCCTTGTTTGTCGAAAGTCGTTTACCTTTCAAATGTTTTTGTGCTTATGGAATAACTGTATAATGTATCTATTAACAATGAAAGAGGCCAATGTGATCCGAACGACTCGGGCATGTCCAATATAATTTTGATGGGGCTAAATACGGAAAATATGGAGGTTTGTAAACCAATGCAGAACCAATATTATTGTTTGCAGTGCAATCAACAACTTGTGAGCAGTGGTGTTGTCTTGCAAAAACAGCACGCCTTTGACCTGTTTTCGGGGCGTGTTCCACAATTTTCTTACGGTGTTTAGTTAGAAACGCCAAAGAAACTTAGTCTCCCGTCTGCAATGTTAATAAGTTATGTAAACCGCCTGAAATAATTTGGCCTTGTGCCCCTTCTTGACCTCCAGTGCGACCAAAACGTTTCTTTATAATGTTTTTTTCCTTTAACCTATAGATCTGCATTTTGGCATATGTCAAACGTTATATAGGAGGAGCTTGCCTACCAAATTTGGCTACAGTAGCTTTGTTATTTCCGACGATACAAACATTTTCTGAATGAAAGGCCAAAATTTTGCCAGGAAACCTAAGTAGATTTTCCTGGCCAAGAAACTTATCCAATTGAGGGAACACGCGTACCAAGTTTCACAAAACCCTGTCAATTATTTTTTGTGTTATTGTGGTGATACAAATTTAAAAGTCGCAATCTCATTTGCCATTTTTTTTTGTAAGAAAATTAGCTAAAAACTCGTATCACCTGATTTTATTTTGATGACGCAAATGCACCTTTCAATGCTTTACGTCTTGTTTTCTTAAGTATTACAGCAGCTTTATAATTTGTATGCTTATTTATTAAATATGTTCTTATGTTTAATTATCTGGATTCCTCGGATTAAAATTAAGGCATGTAGTTTGAACACTTGACTTCCTTGTGGTGGGTATTATATTTACATACATATTCTAGTTAACGCACTTATCCCTGATCCATAAAAGACTTATAAAAATTATTACATTTTACAAAATTAATTATCTTAATCTTATAAACAATTACAGGATTACAAAAAATCATGTCTTTTTCACAAAAACTACTTCCTTTATATAGGACGCCAGACAAAGTATTACTTTTATTTTGTGTAATAGTCGACAAAACATTTCACAGGAAATCCAGGGTAACACTTTACACATCTTCAAGTTGTTTTCAGATGACCGGCTCTTTCGACTAAAATTTGTGTTGACTTTTTTCAAATAAAAGTTTTTTCTATGACATTCATGAATATCTCTAACAAACTTACAATAATTTACAAACTGTTCAGGCAGCAACTGATTCAATATTTTGTACATAAACAGGAAATTCCGAAAGTGCCAGTTTGTCTCACACTTAATATATCTGTATATATGTATGTATATATACAGGGTGGCGCATTGAAAACGAAACAGACCGATTTGCGTCCAGAGAATTTTTTTTTAAGAAACGCTGAAACACGTCAGTTTTAATATTCAGGGGGACATGTTTTCACATAAAACTCAACTTTGTCACATCACCCTTTAAGGGTGGTAATAACAACCCTTATATTTTGAATAGGGAACGAGTGTTACATCATTTGAAAGCTCTTTGTTTTCTGAATTCAGCACACTAATTTCTTTGGAAGTTTTATCAAGTCGTTTAAAAATTATTCACAGTTGGAGTTGCAAGAACGTATTTCATTCATTGTGTTAGAAAAATGCACTAATTAGTCAATTTTTCGTTAAAAAAAAATAATTAAAAAACAAAACCAAACGTCCAAAAATGTTAATTCAGTTAAGTAAGTGTTTAAATTGTTCACCACCAGCTTCCATACAAAAGTACAAATTTTGTTCAAAACGAGCTCTGACATTCTGGAGCATTTGTGGAGTTATTAGACGGCATTCTTCAACAATGCGTCATCGTAATTATTTCAGAGACTGGTTCTGTTGCGTAAATTCAACTCTTTAAATAGCCCCATAGAAAGAAGTCTAAAGGACTTAAATCCGGTGAGCTATGGGGCCACTCAATAGCACCTCTACGCCCAATCCATTGTCCTGGAAACTCTCTGTTCAAAAACTCCCTAACACGTTGTGAAAAATGCGGAGGAGCTCCATCTTGTTGAAACACAAATTGATTTTCTTGATAGCGATCATCATTTTCAACAATGTCAATTAGTAGAGGGTAAACGATATCTTCTAGTAACTCCAAATACGTTTCGCCACTCAAATTGCCATCAAGAAAAATTGGTCCGATTAAACGGTGTCCAAAAATGCCAGTCCAGACATTCAATTTCTGTGGAGCTTGAGTGTGGACTTCGTGAAATTTTTTTGGATTATTATCTGCCCAATAACGACAACGCAGGCGTCACGTACAACTTTAGACCTAGAACACACAGGAACGATCAGAGTCAGTAACGTGCTGATGATGAACCAGGAAGGTTCGAAACTCCAGTCCACGTCAACAAATAAAAAATCAAAGAAAGTACAGCAAACAAATAAAGTATATATATATATATATATATATATATATATATATATATATATATATATATATATATATATATATATATATATATATATATATAAATTGAAACTGACCCCGGATATGGATTCTAGGGGTCCTAGTCCGCGCTCATTTGAAAAAGTCTCACCATCGATATCTCAGTATTAGTGATTTTTTTAAAATAAAAATTCACTAAAAAGAGCTGCTGGGAACAGAGTCTTTGTTGCAGCAACAAGGTGGTGTCGCATTTGGACTGTGAATGATAATGACATTGTTTTTTTGTTCTAAGGAACGAAAAATAATATTGTTATTACATAATTAATGAAATTATCTTATAGGATACAAATAACATTTATTTTTTCAATTTATATCGTTATATTATCACTTGTTTGTAAAATTGTTCTAGACGCTTGAGTTGTTAGCCGAAAATAACCTCATAGTAACAAGGTCGATGCAAAACCGTATTTATAGTGAATGCCTTTTAATGCACTGAAGATATAGTAATACATTATTATCATTATTATTATTCGAGATAAGTATGGGTCAAAATTAATTAACAAAGAACAAGAAATAAATTTGGCGTGCGATAAATGGCGTATCGAGTTGTGCAGATATCTCATGTCAGTTATTGTCGGTACAAAATAACTGTAGGTCAGTCCTTGGTCAGGTCTTCAAATTAGTCAGTGGCACATCGGAGATATTATGTGAGCATTCTATTTTTAAAATATAAAATATTCTGCAGATAGGAAATTTTACAAATGTTGCTTTTTACTTATATTACTTAGTTTATTGATGTGATGTGATCCACTATACAGTTGAGTACTTCACTTTGTCACTAATCTATTCAGTTAATTAATTTTATTCAAAAATTATAATACGCACGGGGAAGTGTGACTGTGCTGAGTTGTTTTATGATCCAGGTATGTTAAATTTTTTATGAGACAAATACCAACGTAACGTTTTTTGGCTTGACAAATGCTTGTTTTCTTCTCTACAACCGGTTTCGTCTTTTACGCTATAAGAGCGATGACATACACAGCGGTTCGTGCCGAGTTGGCTGCGGAGTAGGCACATGTTTGTCGTCTTTTCGAAGAAACACGTGCGGTTTTATTGCTGAGCCGCTCCGTGGATGGCCATTGAACGAGCCGATAGCCTTTTTTTGTTTATGAACCATGATTACACGACTCGGGTGTTACAGGCGTGTCTGCTAGATTTATGGACTCAAGTCACTTCAGTATTAAATGTACGTTTATCTCTGAAAAGATTCACTACAATACTGACTTGCTAGCAATACGCCGAGTTTTGTTTTTAGTTCCTTCGAGGATGTACAACTTTAATGATATACTGGTGGATCCTAGGCTCGTGATATCCCGGTCCGCGAGTCACCCCGGTTAGGCGGCCTGTGTAACTGGCAGCACGGTCTGTGGGACGGCGGTCCACGAGCCAGCTCGCCATAATACGGGACTTGTATCTGGGTCTTTACATTTACAGCGTTCCACAACAGCTGAGCCATTGTTGATTCAAACAGTATTTTTACATTGATCTGTCATTTTATTAGTGAATTTTATTTAAAAAAATATATATAATGAGGAGATCCCGATTTTTGAATTTAAAAAAAAATTCTTCAAATGAGCGCTAATTAGGCCCCCTAGAACACATATTCGGGATCAGTTTGAATTTTTATATGTATATATATATATATATATATATATATATATATATATATATATATATATATATATATATATATATATGTATGTATATATATATTACATCGATAACTCAAAAAAGAATGGGTCGATCTTGATCAAATTTGGTGAATGCCTTCCTTTTGCAAGTGGCTTGGATAAGTTCGTTACCCAGGAAAATCGGCCCAGGTTTTCCCGGAAATTTTCTGTTTTATTTCTAAAAAATTTATATCTCCGGAAATAATAAAGTAAGGGCAACCAAATTTGGCGTATTTATATTATAAAGAGTGAACCATGCACCAAAATTTAGATCTCTAAGTTTAAACACAAAAAAGTTACGGGCAGCTAAAGAAACACATTTTGGAATTTTCCTCAAAACGTCAAACTCGCAATTTGGAACGTCAAAATTGGCAATGTTTAGGCAAAGAACGTGAAACAAATACGGATTGTGAAAAGAAAATGTTGCAAGACGAGTGTTCTGCGAATCCTTGAATTTCAGATTCAACCGTCATTGTCCTTCATTTTATTAAAATATTTGCAGAAAATTCATTTCAAACAGACCCCTTCTCTGATGCTTTGGCTGTTGGTTTAGTTAAGTTCATGCTTTCGCTGTATGTTTAGTGAAGTTTATGGTTTAACGGTCTATAATTTTTAGCTAATTTTCGTAGAACAAATTCGTTATTGCATTTTTGCATTTTTCATAGAAATATGATGCATGTTTGTAAGAAAAAAAATCTGGACGCAGTAAGTGCGCTTTGGTAGCGAATTTTCATTAAATCCTTCAAATTTCAATAACTCGATTTGCTATTAACGTAAGTTTTGTTGGTTAGGAAACCAACATTTAATTTTATTTTCGGAAAATTTTTGTATATTTTCAAACATACGTAATTTTGATAAAATATAGTACATAGTTTCTACTACATAGGCACCTTAAAGACCTGGACAGAAAGAATGACAATCCAATATTGGCAAAATCTTCCAGGATTAGCCCACTCTAAGGCCTTCATAAATGGCCTGTCCGAGTCAAGGGCTAAAAAGCTTCTAGAGTTGAACAGACAACAACTGAGAACTCTAGTCGGCCTGTATACAGGACACTGCCGCTTGCGGCACCACATGCACCATCTTGGGGTCGGTCAGGAGGCCGAGTGCCGGCTGTGCATGGAGAATGAAGAAACAGCAGAGCACGTGCTGTGTTACTGTCCGGCAGCGGACAGGACTAGATACCTGCTCTTTGGCAAGGTAAAGCTTGCTCCAGAAGACCTGGATCAACTTTCGCCCACAAAGATTATCGACCTCTGCAGGAGGCTGGATTTGTTGGGCGAAATATAGACTTTAGGCGTGAGCCACAATAGACCTTAAGGTCGCGGTGGAGGGCCGATATGGCCCACTCACATACAAACCTAACCTAACCTAACTACATAGGCTATAGCGGTAATCAGATTGATGCCTGCTCGCATTTGCTATTAAAAACATTTTAATGAAAATTCACTTCCATAACGCACTTGCTGCGTCCAGGCTCTTTTTAAAATTGAGCACTCTATAGCTGTAGTCATAACCTCAAATCAAAGCACCTTTTTAAAATTGTTGCAAAATCGAAAATAAATCATGAAAATAATTACCTAACGCAGGTTTTTCCATATACACATGCAACAATATAATCGCCTACAGAAACATTCATTGTCCATATGATCTTCCTCTTGAGACTCATCTAAAGAATTATTGCATGTTCTACTAAATTACTATCATATTCAGATGAATCATCTTTAAAACCTGCCTCGTGACTGCTTCCTTTTTTTTTGCTGTAACATTTGCTTCTTTTAGCCTCTTCGTTTCTTACATCAAAAGTTTATCTGGAGTGTCAATTTTCATGCCACATGGAACATCATCGTTTTAGTGAATTTTCTTTAAAAAAAAAAAATGAGCGCTGATTAGGCCCCCTAGAACACATATCCAGGGTCAGTTTCAATTTTGGTTAGTTATATATATATATATATATATATATATATATATATATATATATATATATATATATATATATATATATATATATATATATATATATCACACCGATAACTCAAAAAATAATGGGCTGATTTTGATCAAATTTGTTGAGCACCTTCCTTTTGCAAGTGGCTTGTATAGTTTCGTTAACCAGGTAAATCAGTCCAGGTTTTTGTGTTTTTTTCTTTTTGGAAAAAAATTATATCTCCGGAAATACCAGAGTAAGGGAAACCAAATTTGCTAAGCAGGTTTATACCACTAAAGGTAACTTTGGCTGAAAAAGTACAAACATTTTTTTTCGTTTCAAAACTTAAAATTTTTCCGGAAAAACAGATCCCATTTTCATGGCTAACCAACTTGTCCAAGCCAATTACAAAAGGGAGGTACTTATAAAACATTTCTTTAAATTTCATCAAAATCGGCCGATTTTTTTTTGTGGATTTAAGTGCGTAATGACCTGAAGATATGTGTTCTCGTTTGCACTCATTCAAAGGACATTTTTCAAAATTTAAAAGTCGTGATCTCCTCATTGGTGTCTTTTTTTTCCTATGAAAATTCACTAGAAGGTTCCAAATAGACATTTAACCTGACTTTTATTCGGTTAGTGAATTTTCATTAAGAAAATTCACTAATAGATACGTAACGATGGTGTGCGTGGGCGCGCGCGCGTCCATCATGTGACCGCCCGCCTTCGGGTATACTCGGGTGCGCGGATTTGTAGGGGAAAATAGGGAAGTTTTATATCAGCTACTGGAAGTAAAGACCAGATGGCATAGCGTGTTTTGTTTATTAGTGACTTGAATTTTGAAAAAATGTCTTCAAATAAGCGCGATCTAAATCCGGGGTCAGTTTCAATTTTTATATGTTTATATATATATATATATATATATATATATATATATATATATATATATATATATATATATATATATATATATATATATATATATATATATATATATATATAACTCAAAATAACTCAAAAAATAATGGACCGATTTTGATAAAATTTAGCATGTACCTTCCTTTTGTAAGTGGCTTTTTTTTTTTGGTTCCCTCAGGGCTCGTCCGCGGCCTTGCCGCCCCGATAGCACCGCAACCCTTAGTCTTACTCCGCCCATTCCAAGATCACTGTGCCTTGAAAGTCTGCACAGCGATTGGTAGGGTGAAGTTTTATATTGCTCTGTCTCCGGTCTAGAGTGACCGTAGATCAGTTGTCTTTTCCGGTCCAGAGCTATACACTCACACAAGATGTGCTGGGCTGATTCCTCCCCCTCGCCGCAGAGTCTGCGTGCGAGGTCCCCTTCGAACCGCCCCATTTTATGCAGGTGTTTCTTGACGGCCATGTGTCCCGTCAAGAGACCTGTTGTGTTTCTGAGCTGTCCTCTGCTAAGGTTTAGCAGCTCCACAGCTCTCTTTGAACTGGGTCCGTCAATTATTGACTTCCCATGTCTGAGCCCTGGACAGTCCGCCCAGTACACCTTGTGTTGGTTTCTGACCCAGGACTTAATGGCTCCCCTGGCAGTGCTCTTTGACACGCCCAGAGCCGGTTCTGGTCCCATAAATGGTTCTGCTGACCCTCTCTTCGCGAGACTGTCAGCTTCTTCATTGCCTTTAACCCCCGAGTGACCCGGCACCCAGATGAGGGTCACCTCATTCTGCCCAGCCAGGTCGCTCGTCTCGTCTCGGCACTCACTCACCAGCCAGGAATTTACCCGTGGGCTACTTAGTGCCTTAAGGGCTGCCTGTCTGTCTGTGGCTATGAGGATCCGCTTGTTGGTGTAGCCCCTCCTCTTGTTCTCCCGCGCACAGTGCAGGATGGCGTACATCTCGGCCTGAAACACTGTTGCATGGGCTCCGAGGGAAATACTATGACTTACCCTCGGTCCTTCGGAGTAAACACCTGCCCCCGTCCCACGCTCCCCGCCAGATCCGTCCGTGAACCAGACGAGCGCGTCCCGTGGCATGCCCGGCGTCTCCTCCCGCCATGCTTCGCGATCAGGGATTTCCACTGTAAAGTTGTTTTCCCTGCACATTCGCGGGCTCGCGAAGTCTGACCTCATTTCAAGCATGGGCTCCTTCACGATCTCCTGAATTTTGCAGTGGCCCCTGAAGCCTGGGTTGATCTTCAGTCTACCATTGCAGGCTAGTCTGTATAGTCCTAGCCTGGCCTCTCCCATAATAACTAAGTGTAGGGGGGGGGGGGTTAGATCCAGCAACACCTCCATGGCGGCTGTTGGGGTTGAAGACATGGCCCCTGTGATGCCTAGGCAAGTCATCCTTTGGATCTTGCCTAGTTTTTGTTTGGCACTGGATTGTGTCACCTTAGGCCACCAGACCAGTGCCGCGTATGTTAACGATGGTCTGACCACCTTTGTGTACAGCCAGTGGGCCATACTAGGTCTTAGTCCCCACGTTTTTCCATATAGCCGCCTAGTGACGGCTACGGTCATGACTGCCTTACGCAGTATTTTTCCAATCTGACCATTCCAGGTTAGCTTAGAGTCCAATACGACCCCAAGATATTTTACCTCCCTGGCGATTGGAACGCTCCTACCGTATAGAGTGAGAGTTCTGTGGCTTTCACACTTCCTCCTCCTCGTAAACGGCACGACGGTTGCTTTCTCGGGGCTCACCCCGAGCCCTTGATCAACCGTCCACCCTTCCACCACTTTCAGTGCAGTCCGCATACGCTCCCACACTGCCTGTGTGACCTTTCCTCGGACTATGATGACAATGTCGTCCGCATAGCCCTGTACCTCATACCCCCCTCCCGAGAGCCTCCCCAGCAGGCCGTCCACGACTAGACACCAGAGCAAGGGAGACAGAACGCTCCCCTGCGGACCCCCCGCCGCGACCCCCGCCAGCAGAGTCCCTCCCGCGAGTGAGGTGAACACCGCCCTGTCCCTGAGCATGGAACCGATCCACCTGCAGCAGGTCTCCTCTATTCCACGCTCCCGGGCAGCTGCCAGAACCGATCCGAACGAGGTGTTGCTAAAGGCCCCCTCTATGTCTAGGAAGGCCCCCAGCGCCACCTCCTTGTTCTCCAGCGTATTCTCCAGTTTCAGCACCAGTTGGTGCAGTGCTGTTTTTGTTGAGAATCCTGCTCTGTATGCATATTGTCCGCAGTGTAGAAGATATGCTTCCAGTACACCGCCCCTAATGTGCCGGTCGAGCAGTTTTTCCACTGTTTTCAGCAAGAAGGACATGAGACTTATTGGCCTCAGGGACTTTGCCTGGTCTGTTGGACGCCCAGGTTTAGGAATAAATACAACCCTGGTCAGTCTCCATGCCCTCGGAATGTACCCCAGAGCCAGGCTGGCCCTCAAAATGAGGGTAAGCACCGGCGCCAGTATATCTATCCCCTGTTGGAGCATGATGGGCATTATTCCATCAAATCCCGGCGATTTGTATGGCTTAAAGCTGTTAATGGCCCATCTGATTTTGCTCCAGGTAACCACCTCTTTAGCGACTGTCCAGTCTACTCTAGATGCCCGCCTATAAGGCGCCTCTATTTCTGAGTGTTCCCAGTCCGGAGGTGATTGGTTTATTATGTTACAGCCGGGGAAGTGCGTCTGGAGTAAAATTTCCATAGTTTCCTCCCCCGAGCTTGTAAAGCCTCCCGTGGGTGTTCTAAGGGAGCCTATGTTAGTCTGAGGGCCCTTAGACAGGATCTTGTGTAGTCGAGCACTCTCGGACGTGTTTTCCACTTCTTCGCAGTGCCTCCTCCACGACTCCTTCTTGGCGTCCCTCAGCCTTTTGTTATAGGTCGATAGGGTCTGTCTATATTCATCCCATGCTCCCGACCTTTTGGCCGCGTTAAACAGCTTACGAACCTGCTTCCTCCTTTGCCTGAGGTCTTCGTTCCACCACGGGACGTTCCTGGTGGACACCCTCATTTTCAGGGGGCAGTTGGCGTTATAGGCCGAGGTAATTGCGTCTCGCAATTGGACTGCTGCAATCTCGAGGTCTATTGAATTTTTTATGGTACTCTTAACCCCCCGAAGTTCCACAGCCAGGTCTGCCCTGTAGGCTTCCCAGTCCGCCTTGCGGGGGTCCCGGTACCATACCGTTTCTCTTTCGACTTTGGCGATTTCAAACCGGATGTATCTGTGGTCTGAGCTACACACTTCCCCAGACACAGCCCAGCTTTTAACAAAGTCACCCAGAAACTGGGTGGAAACTGTTAGATCTAAAACTTCCTCACGCCGTGTTGTGACGAAGGTCGGTTTATTACCTCTATTCAATATGTCTAAATTAAATTTCATAAAGAATTGTAAAAGTGCCTCTCCCCTAGAGTTTGTGTCCGAGCTACCCCACAACTCATGGTGCGCATTCGCATCCATGCCGATGATGGTCTGCCATCCACCTGCTCTGCTACCCACCATCAGCTGCTCCAATTCGTTGGGTGGAGGAGGGTCCGTGCTGTCCCCTGGCAGATAGGCTGACGCGACAGTAATGTCCCTCAGCCCATCCGCTCCTCCACATCGGATTTTGATCGTTGCCAGGTCCCTGGAACAGAAATTCATTAGAGGGAGAAACTCTATCCCTTCCCTGACAAAAATGCAGGCCCTTGGGTTCTCGCTGGATCTGCTGTAGATGAGCTTTCCAGTAGCTCCGCCGAGTCCCTTGATCTCTGTCCTTTATAGGAGTACGGTTCCTGGATGAGGGCCACATCCGTGTTCCTCAGAGCCATTAGTAGTCCGGCCGTGGCTGCCCTACTGTGTTGGAGGTTGACCTGAAGGAACCTAAGTCCCATTAACCCTTAGTTGCTTCCCCAGTGGGCGGAAGCTAACCCTTCCCATGCCCCAGAATGCCTTGAAGGAGGTTCCTTCAAGGGCTCTGTAAGATGTCGGGTCGATCGAGAAGGCGAGCGTCTGTCCTTTCTCCTCTGCCTTCCTGCTTAGAACCGACCAGTGTTGCGTCCCCAGTTCAGGGTTCTGGATCTTAAGTCTGCTGATCACCGTCTCCTGCGGGACGGTGTCAGGGATCCGTACGAGGACCTTGCGTCTCTTTGGGAGTTCCTTGGGCTCGACGGCTGTCAAGTCCGCCCCCTCCCAAATCTGACCGAGGCCCCCGATCGTTTTCCGCAGCCAGTCCCGCGACTGCGGGCCGGCACAGGTTGTCCAGAGGATGCCCCCCGTCAGGCGCGTCCGGTGGAACTGAGGCGGGCTCTCCCCTTCCTGAAGAGAGTCCACTGCAGCTACCACCGCAGCCTGGATCAGGTCCGCCTTCCCCTGGTCTAGCGTGACCTCAGGATGGCGTCTGTCAATCACCGCCATCCCGAGGCCCTCCGCAGCCTCCCTGTAAGAGCCAGTCTGCGCCGGTGTTCCGGCCTTGGTTCCTTTGGGAGGTCTGTCTGTAGTAGGCGTGCTAGAGCCAGAGCGCGGCGTCTTCCGACTCGCACTCTCCTCTTGCGCCTTTACAGGCACCCTGGCCCTTTTGGAACGTCTGTCTGTAGTGGGCGTGCTAGAGTTCGAGCGCGTCCTCTTCTGACCCGCACTCCCCTCTTGCGCCTTTACAGGTTTCTCGACCGTACAGGTCCCGGCCGCCATTTTTTGCGCCCTCCGGAGCTTCTTTCTTTGCGCCCCGGAAAGACGCTTGGACTGCCGGGGCAGTCCCTCTACTCTAACAGTAGAGTCCTCACTGGTGGAGGGGCCCCCGGAGTCCGCGGAGCTCGCCGCCCACCGGTGGGACCCAGCCTCCAGCTTGGGTGTCGGGGACAGGTCTCTGGCCGAAGCTACCCCCTGATCCCCCGTATCTACGCCGGTCGTGGGACCTCCAGAGTCTGCTGCCGCCCCCTGGCTCGTCTCCGTTTCCGGGATAGACTCAAGGCACAAGTCTGTAGCCGGAGCCACTCCTCGAGCCTCATTGGTTTTGGTTTTGTATGTGTTTATTATCTTTATGTTGTTCCCACGAGAATGGGGGAAATACTGTCCACACCATCAGAACCCCCTGTGTGGTGCAAGGCAGGTTACTCTGGAGGGTTGCCTGGTACTCCAGAGGTTCCGTTCACGACACCATCGCCCTGGTGCCATCCATCCATAGGCACGGGTCACGTGACACCGTAGATTGGGGGAGTTTAGTTCGACCTCCTTGTCTAGATCCGTCATGTTTAGTTATTAGCAGGGTCACCTCGTGCAGGATGCGGATTTTTACCGCGCATGACGGTCTTGGGGAAAGCTTCATCGGGAGTTTATGTTCTTATTTCCACTTCCTCAGCTTGCCCCCTGGAGTCCTTTGGCCCGCGACTCCTTAACCCCTTGTAAGTGGCTTGGATAAGCTCGTTAGCCAGGAAAATAGAACCAGGTTTTCCGGGAAAATTTTGGGTTTTCTTTGCGAAAAAATTTACGATATTGAAAGAATCTGGTAAATTTGTTAAACTATATACCAAAATTTACGGAACGGTTAAGTTAGGAACGGTTAGAGTTGTTTTTGAGTAACATCGCTTTAGGGGGTAGTGGATAAAACAGGGGTAATTTGGTGTAAATTGACATTGTTTCGTTAAAACTTGAGTAATACAGCGGTTCAGAAGTTTATGGGTACAGGAATAGGAATATTTTCTTTGTGGTCAAGCCATAGACGCTAAATATTAATTTCATGAGAATGTCTTTCTGAGGAGAGTAGATTATCACAGCTATGTGGAAGTTATGATTCAATTTGCAGCACTATTTTTTTAACTTTGGACTGAAAGCTTTCACAACAAATTAAACGGCAATTTTAAACCCATTATAGAGTTTACATATTCATATTATTTTGTGTACTGATTAGCTAGTATCAGTCATAATTAAATAGATTGTTTTAATAACGAGTAGTATCGCAGCGGCAAATGCAAGTTTAAATATCCTTGTCCCCAAGAAAAATATTTGTTCACGAGTTTCTTCAGTGGCACGTGAATGTTAATCATGTTTTTCTTAAATTAAGTATTTATCCTTTAGTTGCTTAACGCTGCAATGGTGTGATGCTTTAAATATAGGAAAACATTTTTGATAATCTATTACCACATGTTGTTACTCTTTTCTCTGCGTCTTTATATACTGACAGCTGTTTAGGTCATGATAAGTCTTCTATTTGCCTAGACACACTTCTTTGTTATTCCTTATCAAATGGCTTATATGAAAAGCACCATTTGCTAGACTTTCAACCTTGATAACGTATCTCCTTATCTACGCAGATAAAACAATAAAATTTTCGATGAGTCTTGCATGATGACAGTTTAAAAGCTGAACCACAAACGTAAAGGCGGTGCTTTGAACATTCGTTCCTCAAGATTCACAAAAATATTTTTCATCAGTTATATTACAAATACTAGGTGCTATTTGTCTGTTCGGCAGAAGTTGATTATCAGTGAATAATATTGATTCACCAGCGAATCGAGTGCTTTGAAAAGTGATTAATTTTTCAAGATTTTTACATTCTTCACCCTGCTGTACCATAGTGGTTTTGCCGTCTCCTTCAATGGCTGATCCTGGGGAAGGTTTATTATGTACCTGTAATTCTATGTCTTCTTCGAAAATCCAGGGAGGCAAGGAAGACGTTACATTCTTAAAATATCCACAATTTCCTGTAGTTCGAATGTTAATGAAGGAATTGAACTTATGTGCACATGATCACAGCTTTGTACCTCCATGGTAGAAAGTTTCTGACCAAATAGTTTGTGCACCTTAAAAAATTCATCAAACGAATCGATAATAAAACCAGAAAAGAAGTCCACTGAAGGCCATCATTCGGTGAAACCAAAGTATGGGATAAGCCTTTCAAAATATGGTAAAAATCGGGGTGACCACCTTCGATTTTTGCAAAATCCAATAGACAATTTTATTAATTTTAGTTGATAGTTTAACGTGTTAGTTTAGGGGAAATATATAAAATGCCCGTGTTTCCATTGCAGAGGAGTTACAAGTACATAATGTACGCCACAAAACAACCTTCGTTGAGGATAAACCAGGCCGACCTCAAGTGTAGAGAGGGATGTGGTTTCTTTGGCAACGCTGATTGGGATGGTGAGTATTTTACACTTTGTTGCAAAGCTATTTTTTTAGATTTTTAACTTTCCAATAAAAAATCGCATGTTAATAACTTGTCATAAAAATAACTAGGCAAATGTGAAATGTTATGTACTTAATGTTTACTATAAATTTTATCTGGAAAAGTGATAGTTCACTTTTTCAAGTTTTGATGAGGGTACAGTGATTAAGCTGTTAAAATAGTGGTATCTAGGGCAGGAAAAATATGACTTTGTGAAATATTTTTTTTAGCATCCCTAAAACGAAATTTGCTCTAGCACCATACCTAACTAAAATGTTTTTTTTAAATATGTCCATGAAACAAAACAAAAAGTAGAATCACCCCAAAACCAGGCTAGATTGCTTGATCAAATGCTTCATATTTGAATAGCCCAATTTGCTATTAACCTATAAGGTTGACCAAGAAACGAGTTTTTCCGGGAACACTGTAAGTTTACTTTTGGCAATTTTTGTACATTTTCACACAATAAAGTTATTTTTATGAAACATGGCACATTGTTTTTACTATATAGGTTATACTGGTAACCAAAATTGATGCCTGCTTTCTTAAAAAGAAAACACACATATTTGCAATAAAAACATTTTAATGAAAATTCACTACCATAACGCACTTGCTGCGTCCAGAGTTTATATAAATTTAAATAAAACAGTTTTTTGGTTGATAGATTTATATTTACTTATCTTTTAAGTACCTTTCAAACAGTAAATTGTGGTGAATAGGTACGTGCTTATTTAAATTCACCCATATGTTTACATAACCTCAAAATTAGTAAATGTGTATTTACTAGTGGACTTTGACAATTGTTATCTGTTGTTGCTATGTAAATATTTTTGGGTGATGATTAGTTTCTGCTTTAATAATTTTGTTTTGCATAAATCACCGAAACAAAGAATATTTTTACCCTTCGGTTGATTGTAGATTGTAGATTGAGATTAATGATTTTGTTTGTATCATGTTACCTTTCTAAATTATGCGCTTTAGTAGTCCCAAAATAATAAAATATTAGTTTGTTTCTTTTTCTTAACTTAAGGTGACTGCCTTTTAAATAAGAGAAGAAAATATAGTTTCTAATAGCAAATCTCGTTTGAAAATTTATTTTGTTCGTAGCATGGATTGTTTTTCAACGAGCAGAAATTAATCAGATGGTTCTCCCTTAGGACCAGATTTTAAAAAGTTTTCTAAGAATAATTTTAAATACTATAACGTTGCAATGTATGGATGTTAATTGCACTTGTTGATATTAAATCCATACGTAAACATATAATATAATTTATTATTTCACTAACTGAATAAACTATATGATACATTTAACTATAAAATAATCACAACAGTACATGAGTACATAACAGATAACTGACCGAGCGTGGAGAGACGTGTGTTCACTGTCGGTTGGTAGCGAGGAGAGAGAGAGAGAGATCGCCTGGTGTATCTTATATGCGGTAGTTCTTGACAGCTGGCTGTGGCATAACGTAACGCAACGTTTAGCTGTCAAGAGTATTTATGCAGAAACATAGAGTAGTGTTGACGGAAACACTGCGGTCGGAACCACCGCCACATACTCTCCTCTCAGTGGCAACGCTATTAGTTCAAGTATCTTCGTGGAAATCGAACTCTACGTCCATGGCGTGTAGTTTGAACGGGAACGGGAACTTCACTGTCACTTTCAGTTTCACTAGGTGTTGGACTTTCACTGTCACTTTCAGTTTCACTAGGTGTTGGACTTTCACTGTCACTTTCAGTTTCACTAGGATGTCTCTGAGGCTGGAAAGTTGTCTGTTCGTTATCACAAAGAATGAATGCGGGTTTAAGACGGTCAACAGAAATTGTCTCTTCTCCGTGTGATTTCTTGATTTTGAAGAATTTGTCAGTTCGGGATAACACTTCAAAGGGGCCGTCATAAACTGGTTCGAGGGTTTTTCGCGGAATATCAATGCGAACAAAAACAAAAGGAGCTTCCATAAGCTTAGGATGGACAAATACCTTTTTTGCAGTATGATGTTTAACAGATACTGGTCGAAGTTTCCTTATGCCTTCTTTCAGCTGAGATATAAGTGGTGGAACATCATGAGCTTGTGTGCTGTTGAAAAAGTCGGTGGGAAGTTTGATTGATTCTCCGTAGACTATTTCAGCGGGTGTTGAGCGATATTCTGGAATTATGTACGATCTGAGTCCTAGTAGCACAATTGGCAATTTAGCGACCCAGTTTTCGTCCATATGAGCTTTCAAGGCCTGTTTCAGAACTCTATGCCATCTCTCGATTACACCATTTGCTGCTGGGTGGTAAGCTGTGGTCTTGATGTGGTCTGCTCCTAGTGTTTTAGTGAGGTGTGTGAAAAGGTGGCAATCGAATTGTTTACCTCTGTCTGTGGTGATGTATTGCGGAACACCGAAACGAGAGATCCAGCATGATAAAATAGTGTTCGCTACTGTTTCTGCTGTAATATCTGACAATGGAATTGCTTCGGGCCATCGAAAAAATCTGTCTATTATTGTTAACAGATAGCGTTGACCTTGTGATGGTGGTAATGGTCCCACAATGTCAACATTTATATGCGAGAATCTTCTCATGGCTGGGGTGTATTGTCCAATGGCACTGGAAGTGTGTCTCCATATCTTGACTTTCTGGCAGGGAATCCAAGTTTTAGACCAAAGAGATACATCGCGTTTCAATTTGGACCAACAAAATCTATCCTGGACCAGATCGACTGAAGCTGATATGCCTGGGTGAGATATGTGGTAGTTCTTGACAGGTGGCTGTGGCATAACGTAACGCAACGTTTAGCTGTCAAGAGTACTTATGCAGAAACATAGAGTAGTGTTGACGGAAACACTGCGGTCGGAACCACCGCCACACAATGATATTTTTAACATTATATTTAAGGTAGCTTTACTACCTAAATACATATAATATAATGTTAATATTGTTATGATTTATTTGGTCTGCTAGTTTCAATTTCAAAATATATCCCTGAAATAAGCTTGAGCTTGTGGATTTCTCTTTATAGACTGAATAAAAAGTGCTCTTTTAGTAAATTATGTTATTTAAATACACGCAGCGTGTTATATATTTTATTAGCGCATTGGCGATATTGCAGTTGTTATTACACATGCAGGTGGGTCAAATTAACGCAAAAAAGTTGATCATTGTTGTTTGTTTCTTGTTTCTTTAACGTCGGTCTATTTCCGCGACTATGACCAATCACCGACGCCAGGGAGCAGTTTCATCTCACTATCCGGGAAATTTAGCGGAACCCCTGACTTTCTGTAAGGGGGGTAGGGATCTCTAGCGTGCCCAATAGTGCATGGACACGGGACCGACGGCTTTACGCCGCCTCGGATGGGCGGAACGTGCAGACATTCAACTTGCTCAAATACAACGCCACAACCTCGGTTAATGATACAGTTTGTACTGAAAAAGTGAGAAGAGAACACCATATATATATATATATATATATATATATATATATATATATATATATATATATATATATATATATATATATATATATATATATATATATATGTATGTATGTATGTATGTATGTATATTTGTGTGTGTATGTGTTTGTCCATCCAACCAATAACTTAGAAATAATGGACCGATTTTGATTAAACTCGGTAAGTACATTTCTTTTACTAATAGCTTGGCTGAGTTCGTTAGCCAGCCCGAACGGACCAGTTTTTCTATAAAAAAATGACATTTCCGAAAAAATATTCGTATTTTCTAAAAATAACAAAGTTATTTTAATTAAATTTGATAGATATGTTGCGCTAGTAAAGGCCTTACTCAGGGTTCTCACTCGTCTGGAAAACCGGGAAAAGTCAGGGAATTTGTAGAAGAAAAAATATTGTCAGGGAAAAATTTTGCAAATTGTCGGGGATTTTTGTCACTATCAGGGAAAAATAATTTGTTTCCTTTTTATGATAAATAATTTAAACAATGTGTTTGGTTTTTGTGCAATTCTGGACCATTTATTTAATGATTCCTTTTTCCACAAAACCACAATAATTGTGTTTTTTTAATTCTGCGTTCATTCGTCTCTTTGTTTTTAAAATGGGGAAGTGTGTTTTCCGCCATGATGCGAAGACGTACTGTATTCTGTAGCAGTGTTGTTTACATGTTGGGGGTAAATTGTAGAAAATTAAATCCAGGGAAATAGATTGGGGCATGTCAGGGAAATCAGGGAAAAGCCAGGGAAATTGATATGCTGCTTTTAGTGGGAACCCTGCTTACTACATGCCAAAATTCAACTTTCTAGGTTATAGAAAATTGAGTTATTCAAATTTGAAGCATTTAATGAAAATTCGCTACCACAACGCAGTTGTTAGGTCCCGAATTTTTTGTTATATATTCAGTTTTATCCATATCTGCTTTTAGTAGTTTGCCATTTATTTTCATAGGGCACCCAGCGACCTTGAAAACCGGGAAAACCTGAAAAAATCAGTCAATGTGAAATACCCCCTAAAATGTCAGGGAAATGTCAGGGAAATTCGTGATTTTTCTCAAATGTCATGGAAATCATTCAGTAGACCTGGAAATTATATGTTTGTAAAATTTCGTCACTAGCAGAGTCATTTTTATTTTTATTTCATATATGTTATATGAATTTTCTCACGTAAATAGTTTTCTCATACCTAGGAAAATATATTTGATAACAATGCGGCTTACCTTTGGTACCAATGTTAATTAAATGCGCCAATGGACGCAGCGTATGCCGCATCATGCGCCGATATAAATAACTTCTTTTTCTATCTCAAACATGTCTCATATGTACATCCCACTTGGAATGTTCTTCCTTGAATGCATAAAATGCAAAATGCGTTTTAGGTATTGACCGGGTGGAGATGTGTTGTGAATGTGTTTATTCTATTTTAACCTTTATGACCATGTTGAAAGTTGCAAAATATTTGGCATTTGTATATGGCGCGTGTAAACAGTATCTTTGTTTCATTTTTTCAGCGAATTTTCATAAATAAAACTTCGCTATTAGAGAAGTATCGACTTTCGAATTTTCACCAAAAAAAATAATGGGCGCGAATTTGAGCTTTTGGAAACCATTTCCCAGGCTGATTCAAATTTATATATACGAACAACATGGTTTGCAAAGTTTCTACGCCACCTAGAAACTTCTGGTTTGTTCCATCACACTCGAAAATTCTTTCGGGAGGCTAAGTTCGTCGGTCAGTCATGAAAGTCAAGTTTTTCCATGAAAAAATTGCACATGTTCTTCCCTAAATGTTATATGTTATAAATTTAACGGAGTTAAGCATACTTATGTTTTTGAATATGTAAGTTTTTTGTTCGTAATTTTGATTTATTTTGCTCTTAAAAAAAGTATTCACGTATGTATGTTATTATTTAGAGTATTATGAAAAATGTACTCGAGGGGCCTCGAAATGTCAGGGAATTTGATTTTGGATTTCTGCTGGGTACCCTGTTACATTATGTTGATGTGTGTTTGGTTTATTTGTTTATTTTATAATTTTATATATTTAATATTTATTTGTATCTGTTATTTTTTCTTGTTATATAAGGACAAGGCTGTGTAATTTATGCGAAAATGTATATTATTATGATTCTTATTCAGCAGCATGTCTTTATTAAAATTGCTTTTTAGGATACTGCTCAAAATGCTATCGAAATCGGTCGGAAAAAGAACGCCAGAAGAAAGCCTTACAAGACCACACAGAACAAGCAAAAGCACATGTATCTGGATTTTTAAAATTCGAAGAAAAGAAACGTCAACAAACAGACAAGAAAACAAAGTACCTTAAAAGTCTGCCTGTCTTCAGAAAAAGTTCCAGTGCCAAAGGTATGAGAAAAATGTCTTTGATAAATTTTGCCGCTTGTCGTTTATTTCTTAAATAAAATTAAATGCAGACATACCATATTTACAATTAAAAGTCCCATTTTTTATACTCAATGAAATCTATAGTTTTTCACACATTTTTTATAGATTCTGGAAAACCTGAAAAATTTATAGACAGGAAGTATATCAACCCAGATGCAGATAAGCTAAATGCCGAGTTCATAGCTTCGTTTGGTGTGTGGGGTGATGCAGTCAGGAAAGATTTCCAAAAATGCGTACAGTCTTTCATTACCAAGGTCCACAGTGAACTACATGTTGGTAAACCAATAGAAGATATTGCTGAGGTGGCCCAGCGATATTACATCCGTTATGCACAGAGGGTCAACTCTGAACTAGATTATGGTGAAATAACAACTGAAGTCAAGGAAGATTTGTTAGAATTCTTTGAAAAATATGTCATGATTAGCCTCTACAGGTGAGTCATTAAAGCATTATGTTTATTCTTAACAAGTACGGTTTGGATAACCCAATTCTGCACAGCACATATTCATACATGACGATTGTTTTGCTTATAAAGTTTGCACCGTCACTTATATTAGCGAATTTTCATTAAGAAAAAAGCGCTAATAGAGAGGTCACGATGAAAAGCTTTCGGAAAAATTTCTTCAGATGAGCGCGAATTTGGGTCCCTAGAATCAAAAACCAAGGTACGTTAAAATTTATATATATATATATATATATATATATATATATATATATATATATATATATATATATATATATATATATGTATATATACAGGGTTTTTTACGATAGCCGTGCATTAGAAGTTTATGAAGTTCCCTGATATCATAAATTTTGAAATTTTGGCAGCGGTCACAATTCGTAAATATCTTTTATTCTAAAATATTTTCAAGGTCACATCACTTCTAGTTAGACCGGAAGTAGTCATCAACTTTGCTAATTTAAATAGAATGCCCTATTTTTTATTGCATATTCGAATTCTCCATAATATTTTGTGAAGATTTATATTAGGCTTTCCTATCCCTATCTTCAACTATTTGAAAGATATTGTGATTTTTTTACATTTTGTGCAACTTCTATTCTCATTTATAACACTTTGTATTTCATCTGTTTTTAAAGATAACAGACTGGAATTTAGAATATTATAACTTCTAGGACGAAGCCTTCATATTATCTACCTAAAGTTTACCTATATCATACAGAGTGTTTTAAATTTAAAGATCAACTTACACATATTCAATGTTGCAAAAGTCATTTTTTTCAAATGGTGCACTCTGTATATTATTAAAAATTCGAGTTCTAAATTTAATTCTACACCGGTTTCGTATATAAGTTTTTCTATACCTATCTCTTACGAGTAACTTGCTACTAGAGTTTTTCGGTAACAAATTCCTTTTCTAGAGAATACACTTTACGCTGCACAATAAAGGCAGCTGTGGCTGCCAGAACACAAAATGTTAACAAATGAATTCTAAAACATCATTTATATTTTATAGTTAATCTGAGTGTGTTTGTATTACTCACGTTATATAAATAATAAGCCATTAAAAATGCAGAATAGTGAAGAGTACTCTAATATGGATATTTTAAATTTATTTTATATTCATGGGGAATGCGATCGGATTGTAAGCAGAACATGCAGGATGTTTAACGAGAGATATCCGACTCTATCGGCAAGTACTAGAGGAAAATTGGCAAGGATAGAGGAACGATTTCAATTGTCTGGAAGTGTCAAAACTACAAGACAAGATCCAAAGCTACTAACTAAAAATGAAGATAATGAGATAAACATTTAGGCTTATTTTCAAGTTTACCCTCGTAGCTCTATTCCTGCAGCTACTTGAGCTTTGAGAATATCAAGTTCATATGTGCATAGAATATTGAAATCTCATAAAATGCACCAATATTCAAAAATAGTACTACAAGAACTTCGACCTGGTGACCATTTAAAAAGAGTGGAATTCTGCGAACACATGTTTCTGAATATTCAACAAGATGAGAATTTTCTCTCTAAAATTATCTGGACCGAGGAATCGAAATTTAGAAGGGAAAGAATTGTGAATAGGAGAAATGGTCATTTTTGGGCAAGTGAAAACCCTAATATATTTAGAGAAGGACGTTTTCAAACAAATTTTAGTTTTAATGTGCTTTGCATTATTATGGACAATAAGGTTTCTTATGAAATTTACGAAGAAAATTTAAACGGTGAAAAATATTTGGAACTATTAAGGGGATCTGTCCGTAATTTTCTGGCAAGGCTACCATTAGATAAAAGGCAAAGCTGCTGGTATCAGCTAGACAGCGCGCCTGCCCACACCACTGGTGAAGTTTACTGACATTTAACGCAATTATTTACAAACAGATGGATTGGGCCCAACTGTCCTTGGAGATGGCCTCCCCGCTCTCCTGATTTAACGCCTGCCGATTTTTATCTCTGGGGGCGTATAAAAAGTCAAGTGTATGACAACAGTGCAAAGTAGAGAGGATCTTTTAAATTGTGTAATTAGAGCTTTTAGAGATTTGGATCCAAATGAAATCAAAAGAGCTACTACGAATGAGATGAACCGTAGAATTTTGCAGTGCCTTGACCAAGATGGTGGTCACATAGAACATTTATAGTGATAATAGCATTTAAATTTGAATTAACTTTTTTTTTATTTGTCTTTTTTCAGTTTTTTGTTTGTTGTTAATATTTGTTTTTAATATATATATTTTAAATAGTTACAATAAATATTTTTATGAAATCATATCACTTTTGTTATCTGACTGACAATCACAGCTGCATTTGTTGTGTAGTCTAACGTGTACTCTTTAGAAGAGGAGGTTGTTACCTAAAAATGCTAATAACAAGCAACATAGGTATAGAAAAACTTATATCAAGCCAGTGTAGAATTAAATTTAGAACTTGAATTTTTAATAATATACAGGGTGTTCTATTTGACTATTTGAAAAAATATTACATGTGGCCAGAAATAGTGCAAATAAACCTATGTTGTTAATTTTAAGTAATTTGGTACACAATATTTAGAGTTTTTCCAAAATAAAAAATAAAATTCCAAAGACATGCATTGAGACAACTTAGTGGTTAAAGTCCAATGCCTGACAGACAGAGTAGTTAACTGCCACGCGTAGATTGATTCATACAACAGGTATAAACCATACATCAACAGTAACCAAACTAAATATATACCAGGCATAAACCATACTACCCGAACCAATAATCGTGAAATCTCGGCCGCAATTATGGAAAATGACAGACGACATGAAATTAAAAATTTGCCAAGTTATTGTTATGTAACTGGGGGATTCAATCAATTATTAAAAGACACTATAATTGTAGCTTTATGAACGGCCTCAAATACAGTTTTAGCGCAGCATAGATATATTATGTTGTCGTATAATATACTAGAAATGTAAACAAAATCAAGCCAAGTCTCTATAAAAATGATTCTAAAATAGTTTCTTTTATCTTTAAACTTAAACACAAGACGTCATATAAGACCGAAACAGTCGCAGGATGTGTTTCAATGGTAAATCTACTAATTCTGTAATTAATTGTTGTTTGTTTCTTGTTTCTTTAACGTCTGTCTATTTCCGCGACTATGACCAATCACCGACGCCAGGGAGCAGTTTCAGCTCACTATCCGGGAAACAGTCGCAGGATGTGTTTCAATGGTAAATCTACTAATTCTGTAATTAATTACGTATACTTTGAATATAATATCCCGGGCATGAAGCTGATCTAAAGTTCTACGCAAATAAAACGTTGCTTGGACTATACCCAGATGGATCCGGGGACTTCGCCCTTCCCTCCCAAGCAGAAGGTTACACCATCGAATCCAGCTTGATGAATGTATGTTTTTTTTATGTTTTGACATATGGAAAAAAAATAGTGCACAGATTTCATACGTTTTGAACAAGATCTCATTGTTCTTTAAAACGTCTGAATAAGCTTGTCACCTTTGAGCCTGAAATTATAATTTTGTTATTGTTGATATTGGAAAAACCCGTTTGATTAGGTTGACCAAAACTAAATCATACTGGCGATTAATAAGGAAAAATAATTGCTAGGTTTATAATTTGGCAGATAGTTTCCTTTTGTAAATATGAATTAAGTTTCCTTCTGGCAATATTTTGTATAACTTTAATAAAATTTGTAATACAAGTTTCTTTTAAAGAGACTTACACTATCTACAGATATAGTAAAATTTAATTCTTTAGCTTCATAGAAAGTATTAACTTCATTAATATGCCGTACAATAATAGTGTTCAATTCTTATGAAAATTCGCTACTATAACGCCCTTGCAGCATCCCGAATTTTTTTTTAATTTGATAAGGGTTATTATTTTGATACTGATTTATTTTTAATTGATCAAAATTGCTCTTAAGGTATCTAGATAAAGATACGGGATGCCACCACCTGTAAAACAATACTTGTTTATGTTGTTTGTATAAAGATCAACAGCACAGTCTGCTCTTTAAGTGTTGAAGATGTTAATTAATAAAATAAAAAGAACAATTAGTAAGGATTTCTTCAAGTGAAAAACTCTAAAACAACAAATTTAATTAGACCAATTAGACCCGCTAGGGTATTCTGTTGATGGAATTACTTACAAAAATTCATTTCCTTTTTCTTAAAACTATTTACATAAGATAGAAAATGCCTCAACTTTCGGAGTTACTTAACTTTAACATTTATTTACATAAATTGGTTTCAAACAACAGTTAAACTACCATCACCATTTGTGAAGGCAGTGGGCAGTTATTTTGCGAGCTTTGCTCCTAATTAAGTCTAGAGAAAAGTTTATGACTGCTCGATATCACGGGAATGTATCTCAAGTTATAAGCAATTGCCTTATTTAAGATACATGGCCACATCCTTTTCTGTTAATCAATTTTATTTATATTACGCAATTAAAACCTATCTGAAATTGCTCTAGTTAAAGTTTATAAAATTATTATACTACACTGGAACTCGAATTAAAGCGGTTGCTTTTGAAATGAAGAAATCACTGTGAAATTTAATGCGCTACAACTGATAATCATGGTCCACTCTAGTGGCAGGTACCCTCCACAGGCCTTTACTTTGACGCAACATTAAATAGATACGATAAGATAGGCGGTTTCTGACTGTGTCCGACGACCCTTTTTAAAAGATGTGTACTCAAGTAGATTGCTCTAATCGGGCACTAACCATACTATTATAGACCCTCGTGGTGTGAATGCTCTTGAATATTTTCTTTTCAACAGTGCCTCACAACCCAATGAAATGTCACTACCTGCGAGTATAGCCGTCTAATCGCTGACGGCCGTTCAGTAAAACAGTCTAAACTTGCTGCACACGTACAATGAATAACGTCACTGTTACAAAAATGTAATCTGAGATTATCGGGAACAATTTTTATATATGATGCTTTAATGTCAACAATCCTTTGTGTAGATTTTGGGAATACTGCATTTTATTTCTCCAGGTTATGCCACTCTATGCGTAAAATTTTAATTCGCATGTTTGTTCTTAACTACGACTCTTATAATATCAAATTTTCTGTAAAAATATTAAACCATGTCGAATGATTTTAAGATATAAATTTTGTGGGCGTTACGAATTAGCTTGATATAAGAACACAATAAAAGTTTATTTAATTCTCTGATGAATTTTATGTGATTCCCCAAAGTGTACTTACCAGTTACAATACTCACATAGTGTTTCTCCTTAATCTAAATGAACTTAGAATCTGATTAAGTATATTTTGCGTTAATAGAAAATTTACTTTAGCTATAGTTTTAACCCTTTAAAGAGCAAGAATTGTCCTTAAATCCGAGTGATATTAGAGTAGCATATTTGTTCTTTTAAATTGTCAACGAACCATCTATGATATCCAAAAAACTATTTTTTCAAAAAAAATTCTCTCCAATTTCGTGATTTTCTTGTCTTTCAAGATTTCGCTAATGACTTTTGATCATTGATTACGATTTCACAGAATTTCAATCTATTGCACAATCCATTTTTTGAACTTAATATAAACTGGAAAACAACAACTTTAAGGTGTCACTTGACATTACCAAACACGATTTAACTTGATCTTCTGGTAAAAGTTAAAGAATTTATTGATCCTTTTAATATGATCATATAATTTTTTAATCCTATTAATAATGAGGTAAAGACGCTTTACAGTCAAAAAAAAGCCATTATTTAATATTTATTTTATGTTAGTGGCAATTATTTACAACAATACTTATTTACAAAGTTATCTTGCAATGTGACACAAGTCATCTGTGCAAACAAAGAATAATAAAGAAGAACCAGTTTTTGCCAATAAAAAAATAGAACGTCCTTATTTTGCTGCAAGAAAAAATATAAATCAGGTGATCAGATAAACAAAAGTGAGCTTCAAATGGTTTTTCAGACTATAAATTATATGGTGTTATCTCTGTTATCTAAAGTAAAAGTAAATGTAAAAATAAGATTGCGTGATGCTGCAGATGTAGCTCTTCAAAGGCATTTCGGTATTTTTTCAAAGGTCTTTGATTTATGATACTTGAACAAAGCATCGTGAGTTGATTAATGTACTTCAAATCATTTTCATGGTCTTTAATAGTTTTAGCATATATTAAGGTTGTTATGTTGGCAATGCCACTTCAGAATTCTTGTCTGAATCAGATTAGAGCCATTTATTTCATATTTTTAGTTTGTTTGTGTCCTAAAGTTTATAGATGGTTATAATTATTAATGAAAGTATACAGGAAAACTTGGTACATTGTTATTTTGCCCTAAAAATAAAATCATTTAAATCTAAGGAAAATCAGTCTATGATATGTTCACCTTATTGTTACAGTAATATTGAGTAAAAATATAATATCTATTATTTTGAAATAGAAACCATTATTAATTCATTGATTGTTGTTGCCCTTACTTGGTGAAACTGGTCCATACTACATACAGACTTGGAGACTACTTCTCTGGCTTCACTGTTGTGTCTGTAAGTGAAAGACGTAGCAAGCACGCAACCTAACTGGAACAAGTGACCCTTCTGAATTCTAGATGTGATGTCACAGCTAGAACATCATGGCAGTTACCGTTTACACATTGATGCAAATTTTAAAAGCTGTTGTATGCTATTTATAAATTTTATCATTACTATAATACAGGTGTCCCGAAAGTAAACCATCATACTTTAATTACAGATTGGTAATCAAAAATTGATACTAGTTTGCTATATAAACCATGCTCTAAAAATGCTCAGTTATGAAAATACAGGGTGTTAAGGTTTTGTTCAAAAATTAAAATTTATTAATGCCTGTGAAACCGTTTGAGATGTTTTTATGAAGTTCTGTAGGCATTGATACTTAGGGGAAGCCCATACATTTAATTTATAAACAAAAATATCTCTTGTATGCAATGCTGTTGAGACCTGAACAAATTCCGGTTTAAAGTACCTATTGTAATACTACTCATATACAGGGTGTTTCAAAAACATGTGCCATCGCTCGTGGTCAGATTCTTCACTTTTTTCATATCAACTATAATTCAGAAGGGCCACTTGTTCCAGTTAGCTTACATGCTGGCTACGACCTTCACTTACAGAAACGAAACCCAAAAGTGAAGCCAGAGGAGTAATCTCTAAGTCGGTTTGTAGTACCATTATTAAATGTTTCAGACATGGGTACTGAAAATACATGATGTATCATTGAATGATAGGCTATGGTGTGGCTTTTGTGAGAAAGGGTGACCAGCGCCGACCTTAACCACACAGGCGCCCCGGGCGAGTCAATCATTTGGCGCCCTTTATTATATGATAATGATATAATACTTATGTATAATTATATAATACAATAATAAAAGAAGTTAATTGGGTAGCACATTTGTTTTAAATTTAAGATAACTCTAAGCTTCTCTGGCAGTTGGTTGAACTCGAAACATGTTAAAACTTAACTTTTCTAGTTTTTTGTCAGCAAATTCTCTAATAAGACAAGCAAAATCTAGGTTTTCTGCAACTTGATTTTCCATGGACAGTGAGGCCAAACTGGTCAATCTGGTTTGTGTCATTGTAGACCGCAAGTAGGTTTTTATCAATTTCAGTTTGGAAAAACTGCGTCCACCATTTGCAACAGTCACTGGTATTGTTAACAGAATACGCAACGATATCCAAATGTTGGGATATAATTCTTGAAGGTTATGCTTCTTGATAAAGTTGAAGGCTTCAATAGGCTTGCTTGATTGTCTTCAAGATAATGTTGCAGGCCTAAAATTTCATCGCACAACAAATTGCCATCAATATCTGATTTAAAGTTGACAGTTAACTGCCTCTGTAATTTAGCATGTTTTAATAATCGTTCTTTATTTTGATTCTTTTTTATGTTAAACAAGAAACTCCACGTCGTAGAAAAATCTTGCATCTGTTCAAATCTTTAGATATAAGCACGGTATCCAAAAGAGCATTAAAAAATTCGCGGCACCTCTGTGCTCCGGCGCCCTGGGCAGTTTAGAATAAAGAAAAATAACTTTATAATCTCATAAACACTAAACAAATAGCCGCTGATCTAACCTCACATAAAGAAACCAATAATTGCCGCTCCACATGTATTTCTAATGTTTCTAGTGTGTTAGTTGAACCATTGCCCAAGAGATGGCATACAGTATAGCACTGTTAACATGTATAGAATGATATACATCACCAGAAAGTTTGTGATCAGTGTAGTTTTAACATAAAAATACATTTTGAAAAGCAGTGTATCCTATAATATACGTTGTCAAGTATAGTGTTAAGAAAATTGAAAAAGTCATTTAATTCTGTAGGCATACCTCAAAGCATGTTAAAGTATCATCTACATATATATATATATATATATATATATATATATATATATATATATATATATATATATATATATATATATATATATATATATATATAGCAAAACATATTATTTGAAACTTCTGATGTTGATGTTTGTTTTCCATAAATATATTGGCTAATAGAGGAGACTACTACACATGGGAAGGCCTTCATTTTGCTTATAAATTTTATCATTGAATTTAAAATAGTTTTGTTTTATACATTTGTTAAAAAGACTAATTATTTCTTGTCTTTTAATTACATTTCTGTTCTTTTCTAGTAAACGTTCTCTAGGGAGTATTTCAAAATACAGGCTACAAACATTAACAGAACTAATTTACTGTTCGGAGGAATAATTATTTTATTTAAATTTTGTATCCGTTCATTATGAATTTTTATTGAACATTTGGGACGTAATTGAATTATCTAATAAGCGAAACTTATTTTCAGGTGTATTAACATAACTAACTACTGGTCTAATAAGAATCGTTAGGTTAGGAATTTTTAAATATCCTTACATATCTGGTAATTTCGGATTCTTATTGCTAAAAATACTTGGCTTACAGAATTCTGTTGAACTTATAAACTTGAAGAAATTACTAACTGTCCCTAATAATTTGGCAACCCACTATATGATTTTTTTAGGATGTGATGTAATGCGGTGTACTATTTGTGCTTCAAATTGCCAATAAATTATTATTATTTAAGGTGAAACATCTGTCTTGAAGATATCATGAAGTTGTTGTTTGGCCACAAAATTGGTGTTAAGTTTTAAATAGCTGGACAGCAGGGATTTGCACTTTTCGGCTAAAACAAGTTTTAAGAACTATGGTTGAAATTCAATCGGGTCCTGATGCCTTTTTGATGTCTACATTTTTCAATATGTGCTTGATAGTATCATATCTGAGAAATATTTCGCTTTTCACTTAGAGCATCTGCAAGGAACAGTTAGATCATCTTTATAAGGACTCCATTTTAGTGAATTTTCTTAGAAAAAATTCACTAATGAGGAGATCTCGACTTTTGAATTTTGAAAAAATTTCTTCAAATGAGCGCGATCTAGGACCCCTAGAACCCATATCCGGGGTCAGTTTCATTTTTATATGTTATATATATATATATATATATATATATATATATATATATATATATATATATATATATATATATATATATATATATATATATATACAGGGTCGCTGATAAGTCTGGAAACGGTCGATTATCCGGGAAAATATACAAGGTGTCGAAAAAAGTTTTATACAAAAGTTTTTGGGTTCTTCAATGTCTACTAGGCGGTGATAATTTTATTTATACAGGGTTGGTCATACAGGCGTGGCACACCAATATTAATTTTTTTTAATGGAACACCCTATATATTATTCGATATTTCAATCCTTCTCTTAATTTTGAGCAACATTTATAAGAAGCATAATGTACCTAAACTCAATCGTTTCCGGGTAAAAAAATAAATAAAAATAAACGCTACTGTTTTTAAAATCTATTGGATGAAGAACAAAAATAAATGAAAAGTAGAATATCTCTTGAAAACAATCTGTGAGTGTGAAAAGAACCGGTTGCGATGTTTTTAACATTGTTTGGAATCCCAAGATAAGATAAGATGCCCATAAGAAACGCAGTATTATTCTTTTGTTTTAAAATGTTTCCAGGACAACGAATGTCAAACATTCATTCAGTGTCAACAGTTTTGAAACATTAGTAATTTAGTGTCAACAGTTTTTGTGCAAAATGGCAAGTTTAAGTGAAACCGAACGTATCGAAATTTTAATGATGATAGGGTACGGTGATAGAACACGAAGTTTTGAAGTGGTGATTATGTTCAATGAGTTGCATCCTGAGCGGGAATCGATCTCCAAATCCACAGTTTCGAAAACTTTGCATCGTTTTCACGAAACTGGCGGTATCAAGGATAAACCTAGAACTGGAAGGCCAGTAACCGTTACAAATGAATAAAATTCTTTGAATGTAATATTGGATGTGGTGGAAAATCCGAAAACTTCGGCACAGCAATTGGCTTTAAATCACAATATGAGTCGATATTCAATTCAAAAGATTACGAAGCGGGAAAAGTTCCGTCCATATAAAATTCAATTATTGCAAGAACTGAGTGAAGACGATTTTGATCGCAGAATCGAGTTCTGTGAACTTATTATGGAGAAGTTACGCCAAAATTTTAACTTTGCCAACCACATTTTGTTTTCCGACGAATCTACATTTTGTTTGAATGGACAAGTCAACCGACACAACTGTAGGTACTGGTCAGACGAAAACCCACATTGGATGGAACAAATTCACACCCAAAGACCGCAAAAAGTAAATGTTTGGTGTGCTATTATTGGTGGACATATCATAGGACCTTATTTTCTACACGGTAATTTGAACTCTGCTCGATATTTGACACTTTTGCAAGAATCAATTGTTCCAGACGTTAGTCGATTATTTCCGAACAATAACGACCCAAATCTACCAGCGGAAGAAATATGGTTTCAGCAGGATGGGGCACCCCCTCATTTTGGAATTGAGGTACGGGAATATCTGAATCAAACCTTTTCTGGCAGATGGATAGGGCGCAGGGGAACTATTGAATGGGCAGCTAGGTCTCCCGACATGACGCCGCTTGACTTTTTTTTGTGGGGTCATGTAAAAAATTTAATTTACCAAAATAGACCGCAGAATATTGAAGAGTTGCAAGCAAGGATTGTGCATGAAATTAATAACATTCCTCAAAACGCTCTTGTAAATGCAGTGCGATGTTTTGTTAAGCGAATTCATTATTGTCAGGAGGTCAATGGAGAACACTTTGAACATCTTATAAAATAGGATTTCAAACAATGTTAAAAACATCGCAACCGGTTCTTTTCACACTCACAGATTGTTTTCAAGAGATATTCTACTTTTCATTTATTTTTGTTCTTCATCCAATAGATTTTAAAAACAATAGCGTTTATTTTTATTTATTTTTTTACCCGGAAACGATTGAGTTTATGTACATCATGCTTCTGATAAATGTTGCTCAAAATTAAGAGAAGGATTGAAATATCGAATAATATATAGGGTGTTCCATTAAAAAAAAATTAATATTGGTGTGCCACGCCTGTATGACCAACCCTGTATAAATGAAATTATCACCGCCTAGTAGACATTGAAGAACCCAAAAACTTTTGTATAAAACTTTTTTCGACACCTTGTATATTTTCCCGGATAATCGACCGTTTCCAGACTTATCAGCGACCCTGTATATATATATATATATATATATATATATATATATATATATATATATATATATATATATATATATATATATATTGCTATGGTATTCTACTTTACTTTATGGGTAGCATATACCTGCAAAAATTTATTATAGAGCTGAGAACATACGTCCTAATCATCAGGTTGGGTTCCTTATAATTACAGCTAGCTTCTACTAATTAAAATTCACTAATATGTGTTATTTAAATTCATTTATTGATTTTCACTTGATCAAAATTACTATCGCTTTGCACAGATGGCTATATAACAATTTTGCTGATTAAATATCAACCAAAAACAATACTTCCGTTAATTACAATCTGTTATACATTCCATTTAATTTATTACACAAATTTTACGGTGTCTATTTGACACACATTAAACACAAACAGAAACGTTTAAAGCATTCAATACATAAACATAACTTGAGAAATCCTATTAAAACATTTAACTGTGCCGATATGACACTTGTTAAATACAAAGAGATATTTTAAAACATTCTTTACATAAATATAACTTGAAAAATCCTATTAAAAAAACATTCTGGTAACATTATAACTAATTACACAATTAATTAAACATGGATACTACATAATCAATATACATCGATAATTCTACAGAACGGTCTCTTTCCGTTTATTTCAAACAAAATTTTTGTTTTTGAAATTTATTAGCACAAAAATATTTGATTGTTGTTGTAAAAATGGTGAAATTCCACCCGCACTGGTCAATTTAAGAAAAGGTAACACTTACTGACATATTTTCCATTGGAATATTTATTGTTCTTCCATTAATACGGACCTTGATTAATTATTATTATCTTTCTCATTTGTCCATGCCATTGATTATTAACGGATTTACTTCGTTAACATATTGATATATATTTATTCCATAGTCGTAGCACTCTGGAGGTGTTTTATACCCTCACTTCGATGCACTCTGGAATCTTAGTTATGACGATGATCACCTGGTCTGGTAAAGTGATACAGATGATTTCACTGGATGGAAAAGACAAGACAAGCCCGGACTCTCTCGGACCGTTGCTTTTATTAACTCTCCTACAGGTGAAAAAACGCTATTGTTCGTCACACACCTGTGTTTAAGTTTTCCGTCAAACCTTTAACGTCTTTTTACGTTTTTTTCTGACGCGCACATCACCTTAATATTCTACAAACCTTTGTTTTTTATAAATGACCTCCGCTCTTTCACTATGGTGAGTCTTTAGCTAGCTTGGTCATATCTAATTTTTTTTATACAATAAAATCAACAGAACTACACAATTATATTATCTACAATCTCATTCTCCCTACAAAACTGAAGCATTGTTCTTGGTTTCTTTGTGGATATTTCTAGAATATATAATTTTTTTATTACTCGAATGTAACTTAACATCGAGGGTTGCTACATGGGTCACTGACATTCATGTCGGGCGTTGACATCTCCTGCCAAAACTCTTTCATTGCTACATTAGGGTGTATACACTTATTTTATATATACTAGTATGCATAAATTTCCCGTTTTCCTATTAAAATTTCGTAATATTTCCTATCATTTGCTATCTATAGCAATTCCCCCTTTCTAAAAGTGAGTCTGGATACTGTTTGCTAGTCAGATCATCTTTATTCATTGACTAAAATATTTTGTTCAAAATCGCCTTTTTTGACATTCCAAAATTTTATTTTATTCTAAATCGACTTTTATGACATTTCAATCATTACAACCCTTTATTTTATTTAAAATTGCCTTTCATGACATTCTAATATTAAAACTCTTAAATTTAATTCATAATCGACTTGTATGACACTTTAATAACTAAAACATTTTATTTTATTCAACACCGCTTTTTATGGCTCACCAATTGGTTTTATATATTTCTCTCTTTTGGCAAATCAATTGATTGTTCTATATGATCTAAATTTATGCCATCCCCTGGTTATTTCGACTTATTTAACGTTCCCTCAGATTTCATTTCAATAAATGACAGTTATTGGTATTTTTATTTGTCATATTTTTATGGGGTATCTTTCCTTTCAATCTTATTTCATTATGCTAAATTATTATATCTTTATACTACCATGGAATAGGACTATGTAATACTTCTATTATTTATCAACTTCTAATAATTTATCTTTTCTACATAACATATACGGTCTCCCTACTTCTGACTTTTCACATACCCCCTATACATATTTCACTATTACTTGCATCATATTATATTTTCATTATTCATTCTATATACTTTCAATATTCTTTTCAATATTCTATTCACATATATACTTCAATAATTCGGGACCGACCTCTTTGGGATCGCCCTTATACTATACTTCATTTTAAATGACCGATATCTTTGTATCGTTAATCATTTTACTTCAACTTTTTCATATTTCAATCTTATCGCTACACCATCTATACAAATTCTTTCCTATCAATCCGACCCTTATATGTTCTATCTTTTTGCTAATTATAATTATTTCTCGGTACTTAACCGGTTTCTGTCTTTTAGACCTTTTACATATTTTTCTCGTCTACTGATTCCATGTTTCCTATTACTCAATAATAATACTAATAATTTTCTATTTTATTTTAACTTATTTCCCCCTTTCTACCGTTGAATTATGATTATATTAATTGACTTATCCAATAACTGCATCTAATTCGAGCATTGCTCCTTATTTATTATCATTTAAATTTTCTTATGAAATTTCGCTTTTCTGATTCGTATTTCTTTGGGTCATTATTCAAATGCCTACTTGTTTTATTTTCTGTACTCAGGGTATATATATTTTGCGTAATTATTTATATTTTAAATTGACCAACTTTTCGTCATATAGTTCTAACTAATCAATTTTATTTATTTTAGGAGAAATTTCTTTGTCTGGTAATTTTATTATTTATTTTTTACATTAAAATTCGTCTATTCGGCATGCGATTATCCTTTTCATTGCTTAGGTCCTATTGGATTCGTTCAAAATTCAAGCAGATTAATTTTTATTTATTTTAAATTTTTGCTTTTTACTTTCGAAATTAAAATTGCTATAGTTGCAATGACGTGTCTTATTATTCAAATTATTATGCCAAATATGTCTGTTCTTAAGTTCCGGCTTATACCTTTTAAATTTATTATAATTTCCAGAATCTTTGTTTTTATAAAATTTCTGACTATGACTGGATTTGTATTCATCGTGAAAATTATTGTTTTTAACGAAAAGGTTTCTAAATTTATAATTGCGGCTATTGCTATTATTTTCTGCATAATTTTTATTACATTGAAGCATAGTTTCATTTTTCTGGTCATTTCCAATATTGATACAGTAAAAATAATGTGTTGCCCTTATTAATTTTTCTTCGGCAGTATATATGAATTTTTCCGGTCTCATTTCTAGTATATTTTCGTCCGGTAGTAATTCCTCTTCTATGTATTTTTCTGGGCTTGTTTCTGGTATATTTTCTTCGATTTTAATTAGTTGTTCCTCAGTTTCCTGCTCGACTCGGGCTTCATTTCCGTCAATTGGCTCCATACGCGTTTCGACCTTTTTAATGTCGTACCTCATCATTTCCGTTTCTTCCTGTATTTCGTCACGGCACGACTGTATTACCGTGTCCAGTTCCGTCTTGATTATTTCATGGGTTTCTTGGCATTTTTCTAGCGTTACTGTTACCTCAGTATCCAGTTGATAAATTTTATTCACTTCTGTTAAAATCTCCGTTTTGTTTTGTTGTATATGTTCATATAATCTCCCAAAATTTTCATCCGTATGCTTAATATATTCTTTTTGTTGTTTTTCCAACTTGCTAATATCTTGTTTAATTTCATTTTTGTTTTCTTCGAATTTATTATTCATGTTTTCCTCCAATTTGTTGTGGTTTTTTTCCAATTTGTTGTTGTGTTCTTTTTTATCTTCTTCCATTTTCTTGAACAAAATGGCGAATAACTTATCCATTTTTGATTCTTCCTCCTGTCCTTTTACTGTTTGCTCCTGAGGACTTTCTTTGACGGCGCTATTCTGTCCCTTTTCTTTTTCTATTATAAAGGTTTCATCGCCCCGATATTCGGTTTCTTCTTCTTCTTGCGATATGGTCCCTTCTTCCGAACTCGCTTTACGTCCCCTCCATTCCGTGAACTGTTTAGGTTTTTGTGGTTCTGGCTCTGCCATTTTCTCCGGATCTTTAGGTACGCTGATTATAGGTTCTTCAGATTCTGGCCCAATTGGTTTATCACTTTCTAACTGTTTTTCCCCGGACATTTTCAAGCTTGATTTATTTAATTTCCTTGTGAATTTAAAATTTAATTGTCCCCCTTTCTAAGCTTTGACCCTTTCAAATACACCACCTATATTTATTTTTCATAAAACCATTGGTTATGTGTGCAACTTACTGTTTCATATATTAAAATATCATACGGTATTAGAATTTTTGCTAATTTTCAATAAATCGGTTGAATTGATTTATTTAAGTTTACTGTATTTAAATGAGTCGTGCTAATTTATTTTAAATTGGTTTACTTCTAAATCCCTTGTGTTAAAATACTATTACGTTTTTATGAAAATTTGCTTTATTCTAACGTAACTAAAATTTTATTAAAATTTAACAGAAACCCTGTATTTGTGCCAATCATGTGCTATATTGCGAACAAATGTTTATTTTATTAAAATTTTCTATGAAAATAACTTTATTTTTACCCACAAAAAAAATTTTTTTTTTTAATCATGTTCTTTTTAGGTCAATTTTTTTTTTAAAAGTCCCACGACTTGGGCGCCATTTTGCTCTACGGTATTCTACTTTACTTTATGGGTAGCATATACCTGCAAAAATTTATTATAGAGCTGAGAACATACGTCCTAATCATCAGGTTGGGTTCCTTATAATTACAGCTAGCTTCTACTAATTAAAATTCACTAATATGTGTTATTTAAATTCATTTATTGATTTTCACTTGATCAAAATTACTATCGCTTTGCACAGATGGCTATATAACAATTTTGCTGATTAAATATCAACCAAAAACAATACTTCCGTTAATTACAATCTGTTATACATTCCATTTAATTTATTACACAAATTTTACGGTGTCTATTTGACACACATTAAACACAAACAGAAACGTTTAAAGCATTCAATACATAAACATAACTTGAGAAATCCTATTAAAACATTTAACTGTGCCGATATGACACTTGTTAAATACAAAGAGATATTTTAAAACATTCTTTACATAAATATAACTTGAAAAATCCTATTAAAAAAACATTCTGGTAACATTATAACTAATTACACAATTAATTAAACATGGATACTACATAATCAATATACATCGATAATTCTACAGAACGGTCTCTTTCCGTTTATTTCAAAATTCAAAAAATTTTTGTTTTTGAAATTTATTAGCACAAAAATATTTGATTGTTGTTGTAAAAATGGTGAAATTCCACCCGCACTGGTCAATTTAAGAAAAGGTAACACTTACTGACATATTTTCCATTGGAATATTTATTGTTCTTCCATTAATACGGACCTTGATTAATTATTATTATCTTTCTCATTTGTCCATGCCATTGATTATTAACGGATTTACTTCGTTAACATATTGATATATATTTATTCCATAGTCGTAGCACTCTGGAGGTGTTTTATACCCTCACTTCGATGCACTGTGGAATCTTAGTTATGACGATGATCACCTGGTCTGGTAAAGTGATACAGATGATTTCACTGGATGGAAAAGACAAGACAAGCCCGGACTCTCTCGGACCGTTGCTTTTATTAACTCTCCTACAGGTGAAAAAACGCTATTGTTCGTCACACACCTGTGTTTAAGTTTTCCGTCAAACCTTTAACGTCTTTTTACGTTTTTTTCTGACGCGCACATCACCTTAATATTCTACAAACCTTTGTTTTTTATAAATGACCTCCGCTCTTTCACTATGGTGAGTCTTTAGCTAGCTTGGTCATATCTAATTTTTTTTATACAATAAAATCAACAGAACTACACAATTATATTATCTACAATCTCATTCTCCCTACAAAACTGAAGCATTGTTCTTGGTTTCTTTGTGGATATTTCTAGAATATATAATTTTTTTATTACTCGAATGTAACTTAACATCGAGGGTTGCTACATGGGTCACTGACATTCATGTCGGGCGTTGACATCTCCTGCCAAAACTCTTTCATTGCTACATTAGGGTGTATACACTTATTTTATATATACTAGTATGCATAAATTTCCCGTTTTCCTATTAAAATTTCATAATATTTCCTATCATTTGCTATCTATAGCAATATATATATATATATATATATATATATATATATATATATATATATATATATATATATATATATATATATATATATATATATATATATATATATATATATATATATATATATATATATATATATATATATATATGTATGTATGTATCACACCGATAACTCAAAAAATAATTGGCCGATTTTGATAAAATTTGGCATGTACGTTTCTTTTGTAAATGGCTTGGATAAGTTCGTTAGTCAGGAAAATCGGACAAGGTTTTGCGGGAAAATTTTGAGTTTTCATTCTAAAAAAATTCTTATCTCAAAAAGTAATAAGCCGATTTCAATAAAATTTGGCATGTACCTTCCCTTTGTAAATGGCTTTGACAGGTTTGTTAGTCAGGAAAATCTGACAAGGTTTTCCGGGAACATTTTGAGTTTTCATTCGAAATAAATTTTTATTTCAAAGAATAATAGGCCGATTTTGATAAAATTTGGCATGTACCTTCCTTTTGTAAATGGCTTTGACAAGTTCGTTAATCAGAAAAATCGGACAAGGTTTCCGGAAAAATTTTGAGTTTTCATTTGAAAAAAATTTTTATCTTAAAAAATAAAAAATCTATGATAACCAAATTTGGTAGGTAGGTTTACGATATAAAAAGTAAACTATACACCAAAATTAAGATTTCTATGTTACAAGAAAAAAAAGTTATAATAAAATATTTTGTGCCAGATCATTTCTATGAAAATTCACTACCATAACGCACTTGCTGCGTCCAGGCTTTTTTATTGTTTACATCACATCGTCTGATTTCACTGGGATAAACTCAACAATATTTCTGATATTTGTGCTTCTTTTATTCAAACTGAGAAGCTTTATTTAAAAAGACACCAACCAAATGGTAGTTAACTCCATAAAACCTTTGCTGTAATCTATTAGGCCATTGGAGGCATTAGTCTGCAAAAAGTATGCTAAATAGGTTTTTTAATTAACTATATGCCGGAGACAACTTGTTTCACAGAGGAAACAATACCTTTTCAAATTTGTATACCTGTAATCAGTATCATAAGTTGTTGGCAACAAATTTACAAGCACCTTGACATTATATTTTGAACCACTTCATGTTAATTGATGATATTAATATAAATTTGAAGTACACATCTGCCATAGCTGTCAAGATAAATCAGTACAGTTAATCAATTAGTTGGAGTTCTTGTAATTTTGTGAGTCATAATCAGGTGTTTTATTAGAATGCCTTAAGCACGTACATACTCATGTCTATTTTCTTATTGCATAATTCCTTTTATGTCAATCACCCAGTTTTTAAGTTTTAAGCTCGCTTTTAATGAGTAGCATTTGAAGAATATGAATCGCAAATACTCGAGATGCCTCTCAGATACTGTTGAACAGTGGCGGCTCGTGAGTGTCGCGGTAGAGGGGCAGTAATTTTTTAAATTTTCAAGGTCACACGTTTTCCTGGCACTTCGGAATTTTAGTGAAAGGTTTTCGGTTTGAATCAAAGAAGCACAAATATCAGAAGTACAGTTAAGTTTATCCTAAAGTGAAATCAGACGATGTGATGTAAACAATAAAAATGTCATCCTTATAAAGATGATCTAACTGTTTCTTGCAGATGCTCTTATTGAAAAGCGAAATATATCTCATATATCATACTATCAAGCACATATCGGAAAATGTAGACATCAAAAAGGCATCCGGACCCGAGCGAATTTTAACCATAGTTCTTAAAACTTGTTTTAGCCAGAAAGTGCCCCATACTAGTGGCGTGCGGTCCATGGAAGCAAGGGAAGCATTGCTTCCCTTAAAATAACGACCACATACCTACTTAAAAATAATTTGTATTAAACCGCATTATTTAAAATCCATTTTGTATTTTAAATATTAAATTTCAAATTCGAAAACTAATTTATCTATTACAATTTTTAATTCGCAAGCTCACACATAATTATTTATTTTGCATCATACTGTACTTGTATATGCGCTCTGCGCTCTTAGCAAGGACGTCGTCCCAGTAAACGCGATCGCCAACCATCAGCATGAACCTGATACTACGAGTGGATGCAATGACTTCAGTTAAATACATGTAGTCAGCAGGCCACATAATGAGAAACCCTTGCTCGAAATCCATTTATACAATAATATAGACTTTCACAAGAATAATTTTTGAAATTTGATACCTTTTTTAAATAATTTATTCACGAATTACTGAGGGTAGAAATAAACAGGAATAAACACATAAGGTTTATTAAATTGTTAAATATTGTTTATAGGCCAAAAATAAATTTCAATAAAAATCCTACATATGTTATATATAGTTCAATAAATAAATAAATTTAAATGAGTGATCCAATCCAATGAGTGGTCTATGATGGGATGCAAAATGCAGAGGCAGTGTTGCCGATTGCAGTCGTTTGTGAAATTCACGATCAACGATTCAACGAATTTTAATATTTACTCGCTGTATTTTGATTTTTTATATATTCTGGGATTTATACGTTCAAGTCCGGGATCCGGGGCAGGGCATCTAATTCACAGTACAGGGACAGTCAATAAGTACATGTTCTTTTGCATACATAACTCTACCTAGCCAGCGAAACGCATTGTCTTATTGTTAATAAGAAATAAGAACATAAATGTAAGCATAATAATGTTATGTAATATATTTCACTTGTCGCTACCAAGTAAAGCGTGTCGCTGTTGCCCAGCAAGTACCAACGCGAAGGTGTAGAGTATAACTTGCCAAGGGGTGGGGCGTGGTGTCAGGAATCAGGGGAAATGGGAATCGGGGATTATTTACATATTTACAAAAATAACTAAACAATAAATTTTAAATAACAACGAAAATAAAAATAAATAAAATGGAAACAAAAAATAGGTGGTGTACAGAGCATCTGTTATTGAAATATTTTTGTAAATTAATGGAACTTGCCAAGAGGTGGGGCATGGGACGTGGTGTCAGGAATCCGGGAAAATGGGATTCGAGGATTATTGACATATTTACAAAAATAACTAAACAGTAAATTCTAAATAACAATAACGAAAATAAAAATAAATAAATAAAACGGAAACAAGAAAATAGGAGGTGTTGAGCATCTGTTACTGAATTCAACTGATAAACTAATACGTTCCTAAATATTTTTATAAATTAATGGAATCCGTCTATCTTTTTGCTCGGCAGAAATATCGGTTACTTTATCGTAAAATGAAGTCCGCTGTGTCAGTTCTTCAACAAGCCTTTTTTTCTATAGAAATCATTGATATGTTTTTAACCTGTCTTGACTAATACTATTGCTGGAAAATGTTTTGATGCATTTAAGTGCGGTAAACTTATTTCTACTGAAGCAGATGTAACAGGAATTGTGACTATTAACACAAGCAGTTTATAAAACTCGGTTAGACAAGAAATTGAGTCATTTTTGTAAATAAATGAAATCATTTCGATAGGCATATGGCAATCTTGAGACAGTTCTGTATCTGTGTATACAGTGGTCAGTTCCTTTTTTAATGCAATTCAATCAAACAAAGGATATTGTTTTAATAATAATTCAAAGATATCCTTTGGAAAGTCTTGTAAATACGCAACAAAATTGTCTTTCTTTATTAAATCGAAAAATTCCAGTTTGTTTAAATACGAAAATCTTACATGCAATTGATTAATTATTGTGTCTAACATTTCATTAAAAATTTGTTTATAATTCTATTTTCAATTTTGAATACTTAATGTTGTCTTTCTTTGCTTTGGTGCTGGTTCGTTATTTTCAAAATCCTCAAATAAGGAGTTGTAAATTTGATTAAAATGAATTTCATTATTTCTAAAATCTTGCAATGTAGTAGTTAATACAATCAGACGTTTATTAGCGTAAGAAATATATGTGCTTTTGTTTTATAAAATTAAAAATACAACATTGGTATGTTCAAATATAAATTTAAAAGTGTGTAAAAGAAAAAGAAAATGGGGATCGTTAAGATGTCGTTGTAGGCCAATAGATTCTCTCAGAATTTGTTGATCTTGTTTGAAATCATCGTGATTCAAAATATAATCAAAAACTTCTATTAATTTGTTTCTGTTTGACAACACTGTAGAAACTACCCTAGAAGTAAAATTCCACCTCACATTTTTAGCGGAGCCTGGCCCCTGAGCACGTGATTTTAAGCGCGGTTTTAATTGGTTTGCCAGGGCTGATGTTTGTATGCATTCAAATAAATGTGTAAAATATGGTCCAAAGTCCAAACCATCGGAACCGGGCCTCCGTACCGTCACACAAGCACACAAGAAGATCGCGCTGTTTTGGTAATATACTTCCCAGCAGCGTTGCCGGTTATAACTGTAATTGCAGATTTAGAGAGCTTTTTATATAAATATGGTTTGAATAATAATTGATAATATTAATAAGTAGAATAAGTATGACTTTAATTTTGAATATTGGATATTAGATTAAAGTTATATGTAACTAACTGACTACTTGAATAGGGAGGATGTAACTAATCCTGACTAGGGAGGCCCGGCCTCCTCTGCCTCCTTAGAGAAACCGCCACTGCTGTTGAGGAACATTTCTGTAATTGTAATAGGACAAATTATGTGTTTAATATTTGCCAAAAATGCTAAACTTCATAAGAAGAACTTCAAGTTTTAGTTGTTTAATATATAGTTAAAAAAATCCATGTCTGAAAATGTTCTCAACCAGGCTGTGTGCATGGGCGCGCACGCTCGAGTGTGTGTAATGATTTTATAAGCAGGAAAACTTTGAAATGACTTGTAATTGTGAAGTACGGTCATTATAAAACTAACTAAAAATTGATTTATATTGTTAACTTTTTTTCCCTTAGGGCTCGTCCGCCTCTGCCTTCCCAAAAGCACTGCAGCCTTTGGCTTATTGTTCATGCCCTTTGTCTCTACTCCACCCATTCCAAAATCACTGTGCCTTGAACCAGTCTGCACAGCAATTGGCAGGGTGAAGTTTTATATTGCTCTGTCTTCGGTCTAGGCCATAGATCAGTTGTCTTTTGTGGTCCAGTGCTTTACACTCGTACAAGATGTGCTGGGCTGATTCCTCCGCTGCAGACTCTGCATGCCAGGTCCCCCTCGAACCGCCCCACATTGTTAAGCGTACCTGTTTCTAAAGTCCATCATTCGACCAAAAGTATATTGCTCAAGTTTACACAATCTAATATTATTTCCTTGACAACAATCTCTCATCCAAGTTTTGCTTGATCTTACACAATACACCATTTTATACTGAACACTCTTGTATTCTTACGTGGTATGATACATTTGTGATCATAACTTTATATTGTGTAAACTTTATACATGGCTAAAAAGGAACTAGAAAAACCTACCACCCTACCTTACTTCTATATCCACCAGCGGTTCTTTTATTCTGTTCAGCCGTATATTATTCAAACAAAGCTTTCGAAAAAACTGATTAAACCTCATTGTTTAAAGAAGTAGGAGATATGTGTGGGTAAAGCTGGGGAGTATTTTGTGGCACTCTGTATATTAGTGATTGGATGACATGTTACTAACACACTTACTTTAATTAAAAGACGCCCATGGAAGTGAGGAAAAGTCATCCCGCATTTCGTCCCAGTTCGCGGATTTGTAGTGCCAAACGATACGTGGGTGTGATGACTGTGTGGTCTGAGCGACCAAGGGGGGGCGGTGACTGATATCTTATAGCATTCAGGTTTTGTAGTAAGAAGGAGATCCAATAGATTTGAGCTGGGATGTGAGGAAAGTAAGTAGGTTGCTGAACCATATTGGCTAAAGAATTGCTGACTGCAAAGGCCTCTGCTGCTCTCCCTTGTGGATCGGTTTTTGAAGATCCTAGCCATTCCTTATTAGGGACATTGAAGTCACCAAGAATAGTGACCTCGGAGGAAGGATATTCATAAATCAGATGGTCGGTTTTTTCAGAAAGGTAGTCAAAGAGCTGGACAAAATTGTTGTCAGAAGGTGACCGGTAAATGCAACTGATGAATTTAGTTGCAGCCCTGAGAGAGAGTTTTATCCATAGTATGTCTTTTCTTCCAGCTTCTAAATTGGGGAGTCTGGTGCAGGGTAGATTGCTACGGACGTACGCGCACACACCTCCATGCAATCGAAAAGAAGTAAGTAGCTCATACCCAGGGAAATTAAGGTGATTAGTGGCTCTTTTGGCACTGATTAGAGTTTCGGTGAGGAAGAGGAGTTGGGTCTGTTAGCCTGGAGGAAATGGTGGATGGAGTTCAGGTTAGAATTTAGGCCACATATATTCGAGATGGATATGTTAAATGTTGATGCCGGCGCCCCCTGTACACCCCTCTCCTGGAGATCCGAATGGAGGGGTATTATATCTCCGGAATCTTTTGTACATGGAGGAGCCATCATGATTTTTGTTTATAAGGGAACCAGACTCATACACCAGAACCGCAAACGTCCGTTGAGACTTCACCGGCCCTTGATGTAAGGGGTGGTACCTCCTCGGACGTGAAAAAATCCTCTACTATCACGTAAAGGAAAAGTCCACTACCACCTGCCTGACTCCGATTAGTCGCCTCGTACGACAGGCAGGAGTTACCTTGGGCATATTCTTTTAGTTAGTCCCCGGACCCACAGGGGGCACTATACAGGGTTGTATACAGTCTCTATTTTTTAACATTTTGTGTTATTTGGAGCTGCCGTGACAACATGCTACTTGGTGCCGTAACGAGATAGCGGCACGTGTAAAAAGCATGTCTTACATCTCACTTAGTTACTAGGATTAACATTTTAAAAAAAACTGATAAGATCCTAATTTTTTTCCTAAGATATCCACTTTGATTTACGTATTTATTTAGTTTCGATTGACAACATATTACAAATATAAAATCATCTGCTTGTGCATATTTTAGAATATAAACAATTGCCTCAAAATAAATTAGCCAAAGTCCATTATTTGCCACTGTCAGATTTTCACATAGTAAAACCTCGATTATCCGAGGTAATATGCGAAGAAGGTACCTCGGATAAGCAAAAACTCTGATAACACGCAAGAAATAAAAAAAAATTAAATTTTAAACATTTTTTATGTATATGGTGGAATGAAATTTAATCAGAAAAGTGTATAAAAGTAAAAATCTTAATAACCGTACATAGATTAATCTTTGGGGTACAAAGCATTGTAACTAGATATCGTGTTTTATCGGAGCATACACTTCGATTAATGCGGTGTGCTCGGATAAGTCTGTTGCCTCGGGTAACGCGGAAACTGGGTTGATCGAAGGTTTTACTGTAATCCATTTTGTCTAATAATATTTCTCCTTATACGAGTATAACTATCACGATTCTACCCTTTTTTTAATATATGAGCACACTAATCAAATATTTTTCTGATCAGGGTTTAAGGTGGCTACGAGTTTTTTTTAAATAATTTCAGTAAGTTATAATTACTAAATTTCATTTTTTTTTCTTTACACAGTTACCTTTTCTGTTCCCCAACAACCAATGATGAAGAAAAAGATCTAATTATCCAGGAACGCATCCGTAAACTGAGCTGGGTGAATGCCCATCACCTGGATTGCTGCATCAGCGAGACGAGCATGGAAGTCCGCGACCTTGTTTACACAGCCATCACAGACCTCCTGGGTATGGATGCAATGAGGGCACCACAGGAGAAGCTAGCCTGTGTTGTGAGATGTTGCCGGAGTGTGGTGGAAGTGTTGCAACACTGTCAAGGTGGTCCCGTCAGTGCCGATGAGTTCCTGCCTGCTTTGATATTTGTTGTATTGAAGGCTAATCCAGCTAGGCTCAAGAGCAACATGCTGTATGTGACCAGGTTCTGCAATGATACCAGATTGATGCAAGGAGAGGCTGGCTATTATTTTACCAATTTGGTGAGTGTTTTATTTTAAGCGATTTATTTCCAGCATTACCAACTGACTTTGTTTAATATATTTTTATTCAATCATACAACTGTGTCGATTTTACAAAACATTAATAACTGTAACAACATAACAAAAGACATGGCAAGAAATAAAAGTTACTACAAAAGAAATGATCCACAATGTGGGCATTGTGTGGTTCATATCTCAGAGGAGGAACTGTTCAAGTTAGATGGGCACTACTTTGATTTTATATGTAACCTCAGGTGTTCCCCAAAGCTTCCACCTTGGGCTTCCTTTTTTTAACATTTTCATGAATAATATTGACATGTTCAAGTCGTATTATTTACTTCTTGCTGATGACTTTTCTGTTCAGGGGCTTGATGACAGGCAAAAGAACTTGCTTGGGGCCTGGATTACTTTTCTACATTCTTCAAACGTAAGATCTGTTTTGGATTCTTGCTCGCTGATCTGATACTCATGTTATGTTGACAGAATTGAAAGAATCCAGCACATATTCGTCAAAACTTTATGTTTTAAAAATTAAAAGCTGTATTCTGAGTATGTTTTATTACATAGTTATTTTGAACTATATACTGTTCTAGACGTATTTTTAGATTTTTGCTTTAGGTATGTACATTAAGTGAACGTCATAAAGAGTGACCCACTGAGTTTTATCTTGAGTTTTTTTAAGTTAAAAGAATAATCAGCCAGATATCACACAACATCTTTTCATGAGTGACAAAGCTCACTTAATTTTACATGGCATGCTCAATAAACAGTATTTTTGCTACTGGGTTACAGAATACCCAACTCAAATTTAGGAAAGACATTTACATTCTCCAAAAGTGACTGTTTGGTGGGCTGTATCAGCATCAATAATAACCTGCTCGAATTTTTTTGAAGAACGATGATGAAACAGTTAGTCAATTCTGAACAGTATACTGGAACCTTTGATGGTGCAAGACAAAGTATGAAGATATTATGAAAAACATTTCCAAACTTATTTTTGAAAGGGTGATCTCATTGGCCCATAGGATCTCCTGACCTGACCTGACCTGACTTCTTCCTTTGGGGTTATTTAGTGAGGAAAATGTTTAGGAACAAGCCTACACATCTATGTTGGAGAAAGCCCACTGATCCGCCACTGCTTTCATATCTTACTCACCACTGCTTACATTTAGAAACCTTCTACTTGGACTTAATCCGTTTGTAAAGTTCTGGTTTTAGCAAGTTGTCAGTTCCCTTTATTATTCGATCTCCTTCAAATCGATAATGAAGTATCTTTAGTATATCTACATTTATTTTCCCCGTGATTACTGCCAGACAATGGGTGTAAAATATTTAGTTAGCTGGATTCCTTTCATATGTTAATAGCTTTAGATGTATTTTTAGATATTTCTAAAAATCTTTCAGAAATTAGCGTCTGGGTTTTCTCTGCAATATATTGACGTTACATCGACTTTCTGGTGGAGGAAACGCTATATAAGTTTACCTCTTGCCATACCTTCTTCAGCCCTTCATAAGTTCTCAGTTCAGTTCCTTCCTAGTTTCTTCTGATGTTTTTCTTCTTTCCAACTTTTTTCAGAACTTCCATCGAACTTCCCACTAAAGTTCCCTTACAGTTCTCTTTGAGTTCTTGCCTCAGTTTTTTAAAGTTCATTGTTCAGTTCTTTCTACCAGTTAAACAGCCTGTGTCCACAGCTCAAGTGATTTATTTCAAATCTAATTGCACTGTTCATGCTTTTCGGGCAGCTTTAAAACTGAAGTGGTTTATTACAAGCTCGCTTTCAAGTTCGTTGCAAGTTATTTACACTTTTCGTTGTGCTAATCGATAATGGTGCCTGAGTTATATGCTCAATAATGCTCAATATGCGTGCACGCACGCACGCACACGCGCTCACCCACTCACAGAGAGATATGTTTGTTATTAGAGTTGTATTAGTTGTTCGATTTTGTTTATTTGCTATTGTTTGTTTTTCTTTATTTGATGACTAAAATATGATATAATAAAAGAATACAATAATATGTAAGGTTATTGGCCCATTTGCTGAAGATTACATATTTCCACTTTGTTTTTATGCAATACTAAGGTTAATATATATTATCGAGGAAAAATTGACGGCGTAAAGGATATTACAAAAGACTACGAGGAAAATTATTTAGTAAGATAAGTTATGTGTTTCATAAGTTGTCATAGGTAATCTAAATTTTATTTTTATATTGGAGGATTACTAAAATTAAAAGCAATATTTCAACATTATCTAGAAAAAAAATAATTAAAAGCTTAGTAAAGTGAACTATTTTTTATCCAAGAAAAAGAGGAATTGTTTAATTACACAAACAAAATAAGTAGAGGTGTGCGAATTTCCGAAATTTGGAACCGAATCCGAACTCGAACCGAATCTTCGGTTCGAAAATATGTTCTTCGAAATATGTAATTCTCCAAAATAGTTTGAACTTCGTTGTTCAAAAATACTTCGATATTTAACTTTACAGGCATTGAATGCTGCTAAATGTGGTGAAGTTGAGGCACCGTTAACTCGGTAGCGGCGCTTTAAACTCATCGTTATCGGTGTCATTGCATTGATAATGTAATTTCAGGATATTTCACTCGTGGATATTTTTGACAGTTGGTGGGACACATTGAGACACAGCGGAGTCATTTAGCAATCAGATAATTATTTTTTATATATTCCAGCCTCCCAACACCTTTTTCAGTAACAACATTATGATGGTGGTGTTCAAAGGCAATCGGTATCGTGAATTTTCGGAATTTATTATATTAATTACAGATTGCCTTTGGAAAACACTGGTTTCAACATACTTTATTTCACAATGAACCAAAACAGTTAAATATTCACAATCAGGAGATAGTTCAAATTTTTAGTGGTTATTTTATACCTATCATATGCACTTTGTTTCACATCTGTTTGCTAAAACTGCCTAGCCAATGCCAAACAACCACAACATATTTATAATTGAGCTTATCTATAGATTTAGAAATCTAAAAAAGGTTAAAATATTGTTTGATTTTGTATTTTTGATTTAACGTTGACCGGTCTCCACAAGTATCAGCACAGGAAGGCATTTTCACCCAATTAACCTGCAAAGTTTGTTGAATTATTCCTTTTTGTAAAGAGAATTGGAATCTTTTACATATCAAATATTATATGTTACAATATTCCTAAGTTTTGTATTTAAGGAAATGATATATGAACACTGAAGAATTTTGGGGTAGTTCTATCTTCGATTTTGAATCTCTAAGAAGTTCGCAGTTCGACTATGAAGCTTAGACACAATATTCGAGGCTCGAAGTTTGAGGCGACATATTTGCTTGGGTTTGTTCATAGTTTAGTTCGAACAAAACATGGGTTCACACACCTCTAAAAATAAGTAATACTAAATAAAGATGTAGAGGCCCTCTGGCTTCACATTTATGCCACGTTCACATTCTCATTTATAATCTGAACATAATTCAGAACACATACTTTCAGTTTTTGAATTGTAAATGATGTTGATATTGCATTTATTAAAGTTTAAATTATATTGAAAGAAATATGCTAATGCCCTCTTTTGTATTTACAGTGTTGTGCGGTATCATTTATAGAGAATCTAACAGCAGAATCATTAAGCATGCCAGAACAAGAGTTTCAGGCATACATGAGTGGTGAGGTATCATCTGTCAGTGCATGGGATTCGGCATTGGTCGCATGTGAAAGCATGCACCAGTTATGTGAACACCTGACTGTGCTAAAAGGCTTATCAGAAAGAACTGCAGCAGTTCAAGAGGGCACAAAGAGCCTCAGGGAAGATATGGATAAGTTAAAGGTTAGTATAAGCACAGTACAGAAATACAATATAAATATAATTACAGATTTTTGCCTTTTTATAATAATAATAAGAGTTTATTCATAAAAATGTTCGGGACGCAGCAAGTGCATTATTGTAGTGAATTTTCATAAGAATAATGTATTATAGTGATTTCGCCTTATATTAAAAGTTATAAAACATTTAATTAGGAACGGTAAAAAAAAACAGGGTAAAGAAGGGCAAGCAACAACATGTCTTCTAACATAAATATTTATACAGTAATTTGGATACAAAACTCAAACAAAACAGTTGATAAACAGGAAATATTCGTCTCCTTCGAGTGTCTTCTCCTATCGAAGATCGGCAAGAATTTTGGCGAATTCTTCTCTGTCTTGGGCCCTTTTCAGCAAAGTGTTTGAACTCAAGCCTGTCCAATCTCGTATGTTCTTAAGCCAGGAGCACTGCCTGGATCCCGGTCCTCGTCTACCGTAGATCTTACCCTCTATCATGAGTTGTAGAAATTCATATCTATTGTGTCTTATTACATGACCGAGATATGCAGTTCTTCGCTTTTTTATAATTTCGATGAGTTCACGTTCTCTGCCCATACGATGCAAAACCTTAAAATTTGTGGTGTGAGCAGTCCAAGGAACTCGCAACATTCGTCGATACACCCACATTTCGAATGCCTCGAGTCTGTTTAGACCGCCAGCCTTTAGCGTCCACGCCTCAACCCCATACAGAAGCGTGGAATATATGTAGCACTTCACAAAATTGTATCTAATTTGTATATCAAGTGACCTATTGCCTAACGGGCTTCGCATTTTTAAGAAATTTGCCCTAGTCATTTCAATCCGAGCTCTGATTTCCAAATCAGGACTCAGATCTTCGCCGATCCAACTGCCCAAGTATTTAAACTTAGAGACCTTGGTTATCTGTGTCTCGCATACGTTTATATGTATTGATTGATTTGGATTCCGGTTGACTGCCAATATCTTTGTTTTTGCGGTGTTAATTTTTAAGCCTAATAGATCTCCTTCGGCGTATATCTTGTTAAGTAGCCGCTGCAAGCCTTCAGGACTGTCTGCGATTATAACTGTGTCATCGGTATATCGTAGATTATTTATCAAGGTTCCATTCACTTTTATGCCATCTTCTGCACCTACAAGTGCGTTTTGGAATACAATTTCGGAGTACATATTAAAAAGCATAGGGCTGAGTACACAGCCTTGTCTGACTCCACGTTTAATTGGTACAGTTTTTGTTTGGGTGTTTTCAATCTGCACTGTCGCCACCTGGTGTTCATAGAGGTACTGAATGATTTTTAGGTCTAGGAATCTAAACCTTTACTTTCTAGTATGTTCAGCAGCGTGCTATGTTTGACACAATCAAATGCTTTAGCATAATCTATGAAACACAGGTATACTTCCTTTCGCTGATCTCGACACTTCTGCAGCAGGACCGATAGCGCAAACAAAGCCTCTCTAGGTCCCAATCCCTCTCGAAACCCCATCTGCAGTTCGCTCAGATCCTGCTCGCATTTCCTATGTATTCAATTATGTAGGACCTTTAGAAACAACTGTAATATCTGACTCGTTAAGCTAATTAGTCGAAACTCATCACATCTTTTTGCACCTGGTATTTTAGGACTAGAGACAAATGTATATTTTAACCAGTCTTGAGGTATATATCCATTGTTATAGATGGTATTAAATAGTTTGGTCATGATTTTTTAGTTTTCTTCATTTATTAGTTTCAGGAATTCTGCGCAGATGTTGTCTGGTCCAGCTGCTTTACCGTTTTTTATTCCCTTCAAAGCCTTTTCTATTTCTGCAGTCATTATATTTGGTCCCATTTCTGTTTGACATTGGTTACGAAAAGGGGGGACCTTTGTCGTCGAAAAGATCAGAAATATAATTTGTCCACACTTCTTGCAGTTCTTGTGTGTCTAAGACTGTCTTGTCTTGATTTACTATTTTTGTATATGTTGGGGATTTATGGTTTCCTGTAATTTCCATAACTCTTTTCTGGATATTAAGTAGATCATGTTTTTGGTACATCTCCTTTATTTCCTTACTTCTTTCCATCAGCCATGCTTCTTTGGCATTTCTAATTTGAGTCCTGACAAGTGCCTGAGGAAATATACTCAACAAAAAAATACACTAGAAAGCGGAACATGCAAAATTCCTCTGGTTCATGCATTGAGGGTGATTGTATACATGCATAAGGAGAAGAAGAATCCCCAGGACCCCCTCACCCAAAAACACGGGGGGTTCTCCTTCCCCTTGTGCATGCATAAAACTACCTTCAAAGCATAAAGCACAAGAAAAATTTCTTGGGAGCAACCCCCAAGAAAGTTACTGGACCTGGGCGAATATGGGTGTTGTGCGAGGCATACAGGGTTTAAAGGAAATATTGCTGCAAAATGTAAAAAACGCATCTTTTCAAAGTCCGACTAAATGTTTTTTTAGCATTTTCCACTCAGATTTCCTCTCTGCCCAGCAACCCTATTCCTTCTTGGTCCCTTAACTTTCTTAGTGGTTGTTTGCAACAAATTTGCCTAGTGGCTTGTGCACCCAAGGGGGGTTCTCAGTATGTTTCTGGAAAAAAAATCTAAAAACCATCCTTGCAGTAAACTGTAAATTTACCGAAATTACATTCCACATTGTCGCCTGTAATGTCTTTTTCAGATAATATCGAATACAGCACTAAAGTAAATAAATTCACTTGCGTTTCACTCCTTTTTTATTTTCATATTACATATATAAGCACAATATTAGTAAGTATAATAAAGGGGGGCCCTTAATTAACATTCCAGCTACACAAACTTAAAAGTAGAGAAGGCATTTAGATCGTGTCTGTGCACATACAAATTGGTCAAATATATTTATCAAATCTAATAGAAAAACAATAGTTTTTACGATATTATTTTAAATAAACCAATAGGAATACGTTTTACAGTTATTTCGTAATTTGTGAGTGTGTGAATCTAGCTTTTGTCCAAGACTACACTGAAATCCGGTTGGCGCCGAAAGCAAGCACCTTGTAAATTAAGCTCGATCGGCTTGGACGGTTAACAAACGTAGGTATGTCTTAATTTTAAGCAGGAGACTGTACCTATTTGAAATACAACAATATGAAAAACAGAGAAATAAGCTTTAAAGTGCTATTTACTAAACTAACTTAAAAAAAACTAACCTGCGAAATCATCGATAATAAAAATGATGGATCTACTAACTTATCTATTAGTATCGTTCTCATTTTTTGAGCAGATTTTGATACCTGCAGAGAACATGCGTGCTAAAATTTAGCGCTTTTAAAATCAAACATTGTCCCGGTATTATAAAAGAAATGGGCCAGGTCTGACATCTACAAAATTGTTAGTTGATTGTACAAATGTCGCCATCTATAACATTTTGTGCTTACTAGAGCAGTTGCGACATAGTACCTGGTTCCGCACCGAGATGGCGTCTCTATCTACATTCTGGCATGTTGCAATAATACTTGTAACTTCCATTGTTTAGATTTTTATCGACCATTTATTTTAATGTTCTCATTTTGTGAGCAGGCTTTGATACTTGCAAAGAACATTGTCGCATGAGAAAATGTAGTGCTTTTGAAAGCAAACAATATCCCAGTATAATAAAAGAAATGGGCCAGGTCTGACAATTTAGAAAAATTATTAGTTGATTGTATCTCCATCTATAATATTTTGTGTTAACTTAGAACAGTCGTGAGAACATACTACCTGGTTCCGCACCGAGATGGCGGCCCTGTCGTACATTTCATCTTGCAATAATACTTGTAACTTCTATTGTTTAGATTTTTCTCCACCATTTATTTAAATAACATAGCAGTACAGGTAACATCATTTTCTGCAGCTAAGCGTTGAAATATCTTATTTATATATCTAGTGAATATGGCTGGGCTATTTAAATACCCGAAAGGCGTTTTCACAAATTCAAATTGCCCAACTGCTGTCACAAAAACGAAAAATTTCACTGACTGGAGATACTTTAAGATGATAGAATGCATTTCTTAAATCAAATTTAGACAGGCCGATAACTGAAAAACTACTCCACCAATCAAATCCAAATTTGGAAATCCCCTTCGTCTTATTAATCGCTTGTCTGAGTTCGTTAGACAGTTTTGACACTCGATTACTTTTAGAAAAAAATGAAAAAACTGCTTGAATGCGCGATATCTTTCAAATTACTAGAAGTATTAACCTAAAACTCTACAAGCACGTAGCTATCATAAAAGTGGTCCTATCTACCAAACTTGAACTCACTCGGTTCAGTAAATCTTGAGTTATTACTAAATAAAAAATAAATAATCTATGATATGACGTGAAATGACCTGCCATCTTAATGGATGCCTATAATGTTAGACATATATATCAGGATTCCGCTGCCATTGCAGATAAAATCTCCAAATTAAGCTTTAAACGAACAGGATACGAAAGTATGTCACAATAAACAATCAGCGTGGTTGCCATTTGCGACAATTCTCATCTGAACCTGAAGAACATTTTTAATGAATAAAAATTTCAAGGAAAGTTTGTTTAAAAGCAATGTAGAACTACGTTTTATTATATATCAATATTAAGCTTCCTATTTTCACGGTTCTTAAAAGCCATCTCCCACCACTATTTGTCATTTGTTAACTGACAGAAGTCGTGAGAGAAACGTGCGGGTTCTAAGCATAACCTCGAAACTAACAGACGTCATTAACAAAGAAGAAGATAACCTCCTCTACTCTGCAAATACTTAGAATCTCACAATATAAAATAAGACCTATATTCTAAGGTGAATACAAATAGGAGTAGGTAAATAGTAATCCAACTTTTAATTTTAACCTAACATTAGGAAATGCCTTTAGCCTTCGACGGTAGTATAAACCTCGAAGTTGACTCCGCTAATACCTTAGAATCTTACAATATAAAATAAGACCTATATTCAAAGGTTAATACAAACAGGAGTAGGTAAATAATAATCCAACCCTTAATTTTAACTTACAATTAAGAAATGCCGTCGACTGTAGTATAATATGATTTTCACATCCAATCAAACAAATAAGAAAGTGGTTGTGTGCATCAGATTCAGGTTGTTAATCAATGCATGTAGGTACTGTTTTACTAAACAGTAATAGTAAATATGTGTTGAAAAGAGTTTAGGTGCAACAAGTGCGGTATGGTAGCGAATTTTCGTAAAAATATTTAAAATGCTGATAACTCAATTTCCCAGCAAACTAGAATTTTCAGTTTTGATACATAGTAAAACCCATATAAAGGCAGCGTGTGTACTAAATTTAAAAAGTAACTACAAAAATGTTTTAAAAAACATTCTTTGTTATTTTGTTTGCAGAAACTAGTTTGATTTTGTTGACTAAAACGGATCATTCAAGCGATTAATAAGTAAAAATACGTGCCACATTTATAATTTGGCAGGTGCATTCCTTTTGTAAATATAAATTAAATTTTCGGTAAATTTGCAGTTTAGCACAAGGGGCACTTTTAGAAAATAAATGTCAGAAGCATGATTAGAACCTTTTCTGGATGCACATACCACTAGAAAAATATCTTGCAAACAGCCCCCAAGAAAGTTACGGGACCAGGAATTAATAGGGATGCTGGGCGGGGAAGAAGATAAAAAGGAAATGTGAGCAGAAAGTGCGAAAAAACAGCTTAGTTGGACCTCAATAAGCTGCCTTTATCCCATTTTTATTAAAAACCTGTTTACTCTGTGCAGAACCCCTATTCATCACAGGTTCCCCAACTTTTTTGGGGGTTAATCTCAAGAAAATTTTCTTGTTTACGTTGTTCTTTTTTATGCATTGAGGGTGGTTGTAGGCATGCAGAAGGTGGAGGAGAACCCCCACGATGAAGCAGCGAACCAAGGTTTTCAATTTATGTTTAAATTATTACCTCATTTCATTTGTTTAAATATTTTTCCAAAAATGAATTTGAGGTTGCCTTGTTTGTCAGTCTCACATAGAGAGCTACAATATTTTATCATTAAAAAAAAGCATGTATACAGCAACAGTAAATAAGTGCTGAAAATGTTCTGGGTGCAGCAAGTACGTTATTTGGTAGAGAACTTTCGTAAAAATATTTGAAATTTGATAACTCAATTTACCATTAAGCTAGAATCTTCAATCTTGAGCCATAGTAAAATGCAGTGTGGGTACTAAATTAAAGAAAAATAACGTAATGGGCTGCACGAATAACTAATAGTTTCTTTTGAAAACCTCTTTTTGTTGTTTTGTTTGCATAAACTAGTTTAATTGGGTTGACTAAAACAAAATCGTCCAAGCAATTAATAAGGAAAAATACCTGCTATATTTATAATTTGGCAGGTACATTCCCCTTGTAAATAATGAATGTTTTTCTGGAAAACTTTTGTAACTTTACTGAAATTTGTAACACAACGTTTTTAAAGAAACTTGCAGTACTTTACATATATGTAGCAAATTTTAATTTTCTATCTTCATAGAAAATAGACATTTCCTGAAGTAATTGCTTACTAGGACCTCTAAAACTGATCTCCAAGGTTCATTTAAATTTAAATAATTAGTTTTAATAATATACGTTACTACTAGTGTACAATTCTTATGAAAATTCACTACTATAATGCACTTGCTGCGTCCCGAACTTTTTTTCTCTTCAAGTTCATAAGCCAAGATATATTTGTTTAGTTAAAAGTCAGTGCTTTTCTTACCTGATATTATTCTTTTAATTAAGTAGTTAATAGTTTTCAAATCGGATTTTATGTGAGTTTGTTCAATTTTGCAGGAAGAAATAGCTGCTACTGTAAACTCAGTCTTAGAAAGGACACCATTTATCATTAAGCCTCGTCAATTACCTGCCCATCTAAATGTGCAAATCTCAAAATCTGAAAATCTACCAGCCCCGATGCCACCACAGGTTTTCGAAACTGACCTTCAATCTTCAGAAGTAAAAATCAACAGTGAAGAATATTCACAGAACTTTTACCTACAAAACCTTCAGCTCAGCCAATTAAGCAGTCTCGACAGTACAAAAAATAAATTACAGCTAGATATTATACCCTGCATCACAACCACTTCTAGTGAAAAACCCATAAAATCTGAACAAAAAATTAAGGAGAACACTCAACAATTCTTATCACCGGCTTTTGATACCCAGAGTTTGGATAGTCTAACTCCTGACGAAGGGCAAAACAGCTCTTTAGGTTTATCAAAAGTTAATTACGACATAGATTTTTCAGATCTGAGTGGTGAGAATAGCATTGCAGAAGAATTCACACCAGAAAAACGTAGATCGCCTAGTTTCACTCCTGACCCATTCAGTCCTGTTGGAACTAGTTGCAATATAACTCAGAGCCCATTGGTACCATCAAACACACCTCTTCCTTGTACTAGTACTTCCTTAAACTCATCAATAAAAGATGATTTTGTTCTTCCATTTATAGAAGCCAATACATCTACCTCCAGTGTATCTGCTGAAGAAACTCTTATTGATAAAAATGAAGAAGATGCAGCAACAGAATTACCATCGCCCTTGAAACCTATGTCATCTCAATACTCTGGATTTTCCACACAGGGGTGGCAGATTCCGAGCATTCCTTGCATAACGGGTAACTTTACTTCTTTAGGTGCTAGCACCAGCGGTGTTACCCAAGATAAGCAACAACAGAGTAATACGGAAACAAATGAATAAAATGGAATTTTATTTTCTAGCATCTAGAAACTTTTAGTACCTTAAATTAAAATGCGTAAGTAGGAATTTCATTAGGTTGATATAACTGAAGCATACATCACATAGAAAATTTTATGGCCAAAAATATAAAGTTTGTAGTTATAGCAAAGAAAATATTGAAAATTGAGTTGTTGACTTAGTAGTAAATTGTACATGAGCTAGAAATTCCATTTTAGGAATTTGTTTCCTGTATCTTCACATAGAGTAGAAACTGTAACTTTTACTGGGGAATCTCATTTCAAAAATTTACTTCTGTTGCTGTTTCTGGTTATTTTTTTCAGTATTTTGGAATGAATATCAGTATTGTTCTTATTGTAAAGTACAAAAACTTTTATTGTAGCCTCATTAAACAATTCTACTTGTAACAAAACAATATTTTAACCTTGCAGAGGGCGCACATTCTGACATCAGTGCATAAACTGGCAGTCCACATTGACTTGTTTTGTTTACTTTTATTACTTGGCATGTGAAAGTAAAGCCAGTGTTAATAAATAAATAATAATAATAATAATAATAATAATAATAATAATAATAATTGTTTATTGGTGGCTTTGAACAGTGGTGCATTACACAGGTCATGTACTTATGCATACAAACAAAATCACAAAAGTGATAACATACATACTATTCACAAATATACATACAAATCAGGAGCATAGGTCAAAACACACAATTAAAAGCTGCATCAAGCAATGAATCATGAATTTACAGAAACATCACAATGTGGATAAATATCCAAACAATAAAAAAAAAACAGCACAAAACAGAACAAGTCGACAAAAGTCCCATGATACAACAATATCGATGCAAATTTGTTGCATGCAAAAGTTATAAAAAGTAGCATGGCTTGGGAGCGTTTATTTTATACGATAAGTAAAATATTTATCAAATGAATAAAAAGCATTGCTTATCAAAATGTTCTTAATGGCAGACTTCAGTTTGTTGTAATGTAAACTTCTTATATTATGAGGGAGTTTGTTATAAAATTTCATTCCATAGTGGTTGGTTCCGTTCCTTGTTCTTTTTAAGCGTGTGAAATCGATTGTAAAGTTATCTTTATCGCACGTAAGATGACTGTGAATGGTACTGTGCCTAGTGAAGTCTAATTCGTGGCACGTAACATAAAAGACACTGCAAAATATAGACACAAGGTATTGTAAGTATCTGAAAGCTTCTAAAGTGGGCACAACAGTCATCTCTATACCCCAAACCGCCCAGGATTGTAATTGCCTTACATTGGGTTGCGAAAACAATTTCAGAGTGTGGTGAGTGTCCCCATAGCAGAATGGCATAAGTTAAGATACTATGCACACATCCATAGTATGCACTTTTTAAGGTGGGAGTAGAGACTTGGGCCGAAAGAATCCGCAGGAGAAACATGCCAGGGGATGCCCCCTGACATGCATAGATGCAGTGTGAGTCCCAAATTAGCTTGCTGTCGACCATAACTCCATGGAATTTCAGAGGCTCTGTGTTAGCGCCATTGACGAGATTCTGCTTTAACGAAAACAATAAAGACTCAGACATTAGGCTGTTCAAGCTAAGCTGATTTGCTGAGAACCAATCCTGACACACATTTTTAATTCTGCTAATGGTAGAGTCTACTGTATTGATGTTTTGATCTCAGAAAACAAAAGTCGTATCATCAACAAATAGAACAAAATTACCTAAGTCTGTTGATTTTGGTAGGTTGTTGATGTATAGCAAGAATAAAGTAGGCCCAAGGACCGAACCCTGTGGTACACCATATTTTAGATCTAATGTAGGTAATTTTTAACCATTAGCTGACACAAACTGATCAGTCTTCCAGGTATGATTTTTAAAAAGTGATATTGTCGGTATTGAAGCCGTAGAACTGAAGCTTGTTAATTAAAATATGAGAGACACAGTCAAATGCCTTAGACAGGTCGAGAAACTGTGCATAGGTATGCTCACCCCTATCGAAGCCTATGCAAGCATCATCCACCAGGCTACTTACTGCTAGAGATGTAGATAGATTTTTCCTAAAACCAAATTGTGAGTGTGACAGTAAGTTGTTATCGTCTAGATATAAACTAATTTGGTTGTACAACACAACTTCAAATATATTGGAAAAAAAATTGAATTATAGAAATTGGTCTGTAATTTTCCAATGACTCCTAATGTTCCTTTTTGAAAACTGGGATGACCTTAGAGAATTTTAAGGCATTCGTAAATATGTTCCTAGATAAACAAATGTTATCAACTTTGTGAGTGAGACTATTATAGCATATTTCATGCATTTTAAAATTCTCATATTTATATCGACACCATCCATGGAACACGTGTTTTTTAATCCAGATATATCCAAGACTTCGATATATGTGACCTTGTTGAATGAATTTTTTTTAGTTTTATCACCAGCCTTTATTTTAGACATATAAAATTTATAGGAATTTGAAGTTTTAGGTACGATCCTCAACAAGTCTTCTGCGGCATTCGAAAAATAAATGTTGAAATTGGTCGCGGTCAAATTTGGTGATGCCCGACTCAAACTCTTGTTACCTATAACTTTCCACATTGCCTTAAAAGGATTTTTTGCCTTAGAAATAAAGATTTTAAAACAGATTCCCTAAAATGACAAAAAAGATACATACATATGAAGCTAAATACCCAAAAAGACAACATAGTGTAAAACTTAACAAAATAAAAAAATCAAATAGGACAAAGTTAAAAGAAATCTATCAAACAAAGTAATAATAATAACCTTTATTGCCATCACAGATATATGGGAGGTCAAAAACATATACATAAAACAACCAGTTATATCACTAACGCCAAGGTTTAAACAAACTACCTCAAATATATGCATAAAAAAATATATTATACATATAATATAAATATAAGGTGTATAAATGAAATTTAGTATAAAAATAAATAAACGTATCGATAAAAACAAATAACACAGATTGGCTGTCCCAAGGAGAAACACAGTATATGCATCACAGGTTATTTTGAACAATTTATGTCTAAAGTATTTTTGTTATGACAGTCATAATGACAGTCATATTATGGAGGAACTCGTTTGAGAGATTGTCTAATAGTGACAATAAATAAATAGAGAAGCTTTTCAAGGTATTGGAATGTTGGCCACTTAGGCAGTTTCTCAAACATATACAAGTTTTGTCAAGGAAATGTACATACTGTGTTTTGCTTCCAAATTCTTTGTTAAAATGACCAGATTTGTATTTAGTGAAAGACACAGTATGTACATACTGTGTTTTTACTTCGGAAATAGACTTGTTTTTTTGGACATTTATAAAGTAAACATACCTATAAAAGGAAATCAAAACAGGTTCTTATTAACATGAAAAGATACAAAAGAATGTGTTTGAACTCTTTTACATAGTAGTTGTGATATACCTAGTATAAAATAACAAATGTAGTTTTTAAAAAGAAGCAGGAACAGAAGAATGATGATAAACTAATAAAAGAACTTTAGATAATCCATAAATTTAGTTTATTGAACGAAGGAGGTCTTTGGATTGTTCACTTTCTCGAAGGTTGAGCCAGAAAGCACGCTGATTTATATTTTTTATTTTGGGCACTAGATCACTCAATATTTTTGCTTTCTTTTGTGCATTTATACCTCGATATGTCGGTTTTAGTGCTGGAAGCTCAGATGTTGGCACAAATTTCTTCTGTAAGAAGTTGTACCCTGTATAATCTTCATCTTCAAAAGTTCTTTCTTCTAACTGAATTATGAAAATCCAGAGCAAACATAACGGCTCCAAGTTTAACCCTGAGAAATATTATGTCTTAAGATTTACAGTCGAGCTTCGACGTTTTCTAAAATTGAAAGTTAAACTGTGAACTCTCCGAAATTCATAAGTATCCACATACTTATCAGATTTTTGGATAAAGGATTTAAATATATTGTATTATGATATGTTTGACATGCAATGTACAACTGCCAGTCTACAATTAGAGTTTTTACCACTTTGGACTAGGCTGATCAAGCTACAATTAGATGTGCACTATCTAATCTAGTAAGTCATGAAAATACCTTAAGTACATATTGAAAGAAGGGGATTCCCAGGTACAATAAATAGATGTCTAAAGTGGGCTTGCTGCTGCAAGGTTAAATCATAAGGAAAATATATGGTTTTTAACTCCAATATAAACAAGAAAATTTAATAAGCATATTTACAAGTTTTAGTATAAATTTAATATAAAAATATAACAAAAAAATTTAAAAATAATGGAAAACCAAGAAAGTTTGTAACATATTTTTTAATATGTATTCTACATATACACATCACTTACTTTATTTTAAATAATTGGCTTGGATTAGCTAACAATTTCTGAGGTCATTATTTGGTTAGTATTCTGTAAATTACATAAAGGTAGGACGTTTTGTGCAACCAGAGGGAAGTAGTAGTAGTAGTAGTAGTAGCAATGGCTCGGAGGCTAACGCCAAGCAAGTAGGCCACAATGGGCCCTTTTTGCCAACCCCAGCAACCATGCTCTACTCCTCGGTTCCGTCACCAAACCGCCTCGACCTCGAAATGAAAGCCGTGACGGTCTTCAATTGAACGGTACTTACCTCATTCCTCTGCAGAGTCCTCGAACCGAACAATTCTGCTCGAAGACTCCCAAAAGCCTCGCATTCACACAGGTAGTGGTAAGAGGTTTCTTCATCCTCACCGCATTCCTGGCAAATGGGATCCCTCTCTATCTACGCCTATCAATGTGAGGTGTCTTCTAAGGGCGCAGTGGCCTGTCAGCACCCCAAGGATTCGGCGAAGCATAGGTCGACTCCAACCGAGTAGCCAGACAGTATTATCTCTGTCCAGCCCCTCCACAAAGTCCTTCGCCTGCCTACAGCCACCAACCGACTCCCAGTGCCTCTCCATGGCTTCCTCAGTCCACCTGTCTAAGGCGACAGAGACCGTCTTTCTACTTATGCCTATCGCAGGCTCCGTGCCACAGAGCAGCCGCCAGGAACCAGGCCTTGCAAGATTATTCGCCACCTCATTCCCCGCTACGCCACAGTGTCCCGGAACCCACACCAGTTGCACCTCCTGATTGACCTGATTCTGCCTGGAGGTCCGCCTGACTATCCGAGCATATGTATACACATTTCTCGGGGTTCCTCACATCCTGTCTATTGGCCACAGACAGGATAGCATACACCTCTGTTTCGAATGCCGTGATATATGCGCCAAGGGCATAGCTCTCGCGCACCCCCAGGCCCTCGATGTATATTACTGCCCCGGAGGATTTTTGATCCTCCAGCCGCGATCTGTTGGTAAAACGGACCAGGCTTGCAGGCTGGAATGCAACCTCATTTTCCCTCTACATCTTTATTTTAAAGATATGTAGTGGGGATCATATTGAATTTCTTTGATTTATAATAATTGCAGTGTTAAACCATGTATGAATTAATTCAAATTTAGCGATGTTCAATTTAAAAAAATGGATATAATTGTTAAAACAATTTCACTTGGAAACATTAATGATAAAACAAATTTTACCACATTTTTAAGTTTTTAGTTTATGCTAATAAATATTATTACTGATGGAATTATATTCTTTGTCATTTTTTTAATATTTCCTCTCCTTTGGATATTGGCCTCTGAAATTCTTTATGTGTCTCTATCTTCTGCCACCTAATGGATTACTGATTTATTTGTGGGACTAAAATTATATAACATGTCTCACAAATAAGCTATGCTTGTGCTTATATTGATACAATTTTGTTGAACATTGTCCTACGTGTAGCCCCCCAGACGGTTAAAAGTAGACAAAGAGCAAGGAGTTTAATATGGTTTTTGTGTTCTGTAGAGTTTCCATCACACTTGTGTTCCTCTCCTCCAAAAAACCTTACATACCCCACCTTTCCGCCCACCCCTCATCACCACCCAGAAAAAATCCTGGATCTGCCCTTGCTTCAGATCTTCCTTTCAATGGTTCTTTGTTGAAACTGCACTTGTTTGAGTATTCTTTGTGCTAGAATGACACATACTTTCATGAGTGTGTTCGTAACTCCAAAAAAATTTGTACGCAAATTGACACCATGGTGGTGAAATTCTGCTCCATCTATAAGTAAAATCTAAGAGTGCATCCTTACTTAAACATGTCATTTTGGGCGAACAGAAAGAGCTATAAGTGCAGAGCAGAATTTTCCAGATGTGAACTGGTTGAAGTATCCACACTTGACCAATTTAGCTCTACACATACAGTTCGTTCTGTTCGTGTGGGCTAAACAGTTTAGGTTTGGAACTACTCTTAAAGTTATTAATTTACGGGTGCCGTCTCTTTATAGGCAGCATAAAGTTAGAACCTAGCCTATCCTTATATCGCCTACCCATCCCAGGATTATTCTTCGCTTTATCTCTAGTTTTCTGTTACTGTTATTGGTCAGTAAGAGTACCCACCTAACAATATGCCACATACTTTCATGAGTGTGTCCGTAACTCCAAAGATAGCTAGTATGAAAATTGACACCATGGTGGTCAAATCCTGCTCCATCTTTAGTAAAATCTAGGAGTGCATCCCTACTTAAACATGTCATTCTGGGCGAACAGAAAGAGCTATAAGTGCAGAGCAGAATTTTCCAGATGTGGACTGGTTGAAATATCCACACTTGACCAGTTTATCTCTACACATACAGTTCGTTCTGTTCGTGTGGGCTAAACAGTTTAGGTTTGGAACTGCTCTCAAAGTTATTAATTTACGGGTGCCGTCTCTTTATAGGCAGCATAAAGTTAGAACCTAGCCTATCCTTATATCGCCTACCCATCCCAGGATTATTCTTCGCTTTATCTCTAAATTTCTGTTACTGTTATTGGTCAGTAAGAGTACCCACCTAACAATATGACACATACTTTCATGAGTGTGTCCGTAACTCCAAAGATAGCTAGTATGCAAATTGACACCATGGTGATCAAATTCTGCTCCATCTATAGTAAAATCTAGGAGTGCCTCCATACTTAACTATGTCATTCTGGGCAAACAGAAAGAGCTATAAGTGCAGAGCAGAATTTTCCAGATGGGGACTGGTTGAAAGTATCCACACTTGGCCAGTTTGGCTCTACACATCCAGTTCGTTCTGTTCGTGTGGGATAAACAGTTTAGGTTTGGAACTACTCTTAAAGTTATTAATTTACGGATGCCGTCTCTTTAGAGGCAGCGGGTTAGAACCTGGCCTATCCCTATATCACCTACCCATCCCAGTATATTATTCTTCCCTTTATCTCTAGTTTTCTGTTACTGTTATTGGTCAGTACCCACCTGAAAATGTTATTAGATATCCAGGGCTCAATCGTATTAGCTCTTAATTATCAATAGTGGTTGTTATTGATTATCCAGATGTTTTTAGCTACTTCAACGCTAAATAAATTGAAAATTCATCACATATTCAATTTTATGCATTATAATAATGCTGATTTTTTGTGTTCAAAAATATACTTTCATTGAATTATAAAAAGATTATTTAAAAAATATAAGTAGCAACTAGTGTTCTTTAGTTATGTGCCATAACTCTGGTGGTTTTGTAGTTTGCCCCAGATAAATTTTTCTATAGTGAACTCTTGTTGGGGACACACTGTTTAAGTAAAGTATCCATGTTTTACACCTGCAAAAATATTTTAATATGTTAAGATAACTCCATTATCTACATATGAATAGATTTGTGTTAAAAGGTTGTGCAGTATTTTTTTGTATATAAATTATGTGACTGATTTCAACTGGTTAGAAAGGTTGTTTTGTTTTTGTGCTTGTATAATATTAGTACTATTTCTATTGGATTTTATTTGTTTTTTTTTAATGCTATTATTTACACCTTTATTTTATTGTATCTAATATTTTAATAAATGGTAATTAATTTTAGCTTATTTATTTATCCTCAAATGTCTTGTTTCCCTTATATTTTCCAAAAGCAGGAATGTACCAACTATCCTCTATGCTATGGTATCTTTTTAATCGGAAGAGCTACAAGGTTGGTTAAATTAGAGAAAGGTTGCATAATCACAAGCCAATTAAAATGTCATTCAAAAATTGAAAAAGAAATTAATTTGAAAAAAACTGAAAACCTGTCGAAACCATGGTTTGTTATAACTCCGTTATTTCGGGGAATTTTGAACAAAAAAGTACGTTCCACATGTAAACATATTTTTATCTACATTTATGATTTTTTTCGCGTACTATATTTTGAGTTACCACCACCATGAGCCACAATAGACCTTAAGGTCGCGGTGGAGAGACCGGTATGGCCCACTCACATACAAACCTAACCTAACCTACCACCACCATCTTTTTGTTTTTCTTATGGCCGCCATATTGGAATTTTAAATAGTTAGATCGAAAAATATTAAGGAATCCAACAATGTATCAAACTTACTACCTTAGTTAAGAACAAAGCCATAAAAACATCTTTTTAATTTTTATCAATCTAACTGTTTTTTAATAGATGGCTGTTACGTGAGAAGGTGACATTTAATGTTTTGTTCTGCTTGACATATTGTTTATCCTACCTGCATTTATTTTTTTATTTCAACAACACACCACGAGGGCTCACAGCCTAATTACTATCGTACTGTTTGTATCGACAAGGAGGAAAGAGGCAACTTGTTAATTCCGGACTTGAAGGTTCGGAGGAGAAGGGAAAACATGTGCCGGCAAGGAATTTCACAACTTGGAAATCCTCGGGACAAAAAAGCGGGCATACCAAGATGTTCAATGTCTGGTGACCTGGGCACTAGAAGGGTGCATTTGCTCTGTGCCCCTGGTAGATCTGTTGGGGGCAGCAGGTGGAGGAACTATGAAAGAAAGCAAGGGATGGCAGCCTTTAGGTGAGGGTAGGGTCACCGATGAGATGTATAGCTCTCTTCTGAGTCGAGTCCAGGATAGCAAGTGTAGAAGCGGCAGCGGCACCCCAGATGTGGGAGCAGTATTCGAGGTTTGGCCTTATTTGTGAAGTATATAAGATATAGAGATTAGCTGGTGAAAAGTATTTGCGAACCCGAAAGAGGAAACCTAATTTCTTAGCAGCCGCTTCTGCAATTGATGTGACATGTTGGTGCCAATTGAGATTTCGATCCACAGAGATGCCAGCAAGTGGAAAGGACTCATTACTTTGAATAACTTGGTTGTTTATTGTGATGGGTCTAGGGCTGGTGTATCTCTTATGAGAAAGAAAGCACGACTGTGATTTGGTGGGGTTGAATTGTAGGCCGGAAATTTATTAAGCAGCGCTGCGTTCTTGACCTGGTCGAATGTGTTGGATATATCTAGAGCGACAATCTTTGATTCTCCGTGTAGTTCCATAGACTTGCTCCAAGAATGGGTGACAAATGAAAGGAGGTCGGCAGTTGATCTGCGCTGACAGAATCCATACTGCCTATCGTGGATTAGACTGTGTTTTTCAAGAAATTGTAGTAATTCAGTGTTTATATACTTTTCCATCACTTTAGATACACTGAAAGGGAGAAATAGGCCTGTAGTTGCTAGGAAGCGCTTTGGATCCTTTCTTGGGGACAGTTTGTAATCGAGCAGTTTTCCAGTTACTAGGGAATATGCCTCTATTGTAAGATATCTGAAACAGACGAGTCAGGACAGGAGCAGGTTCTGGTGCGCATTTTTTGAGAACAATTACTGGGATCTCGTCAAGGCCAAAGGCTTTCCTGGTATTTAGAGAAGAGAGCATTTAAATATCAGCAAAATTATGGCAAGTTACAGTGCAACCAAAAGGTATGAAATGTTTTGTATCTACATTGCTTGTGGTTGGAATGTACTAAAAATTGCAGAAAAAAAACTAAACATTATCCCGAAAGAAGGCAACCCCATTTTTCACCATGATTCAACAATATGTTTACTAGCACAAAAATGTTTCAGAGGCAAATAAAACACGAGGCATTAATGAAGTAGCTGAAATAAATGTTCTGGCTGCGTTAGAAGTAAATAATTTTGCTGAATCACCAGAGCTATCTGTAATTACTGGTACAAGTGCAACGACAGCAGTTCGCGTTTTGCACAAAAATAAATACACACCATACCACAAGAGATGTAGTCACACATTAAATGGTGATCAAGACCATATTCGAATCTCTACTTATGTACATAGTTTTTAATTGAAAAAGAAAATGATGAAAATTTTCCTCACAATCCTTTGGACAGAGGAGTCTAAATTTACAAATTGTGGTATTTTTAATAGACACAACTAAGTATTATTGCGTTAGGTTAGGTTCTGTATATACTCCGGTTCCAAAAGAAATTATGTGACATCTCTAAAATCGGCCCACAATTCTGAAATTGCGTTGTGTATAATTGCAGTAAGTTTCCCGCTATATATCGGCGCAAGAAGTTGCGCATAGTAAAAATAATGATACAGACTATATAACTCTCCACAAGATAAAAGTGTTTATGCCGAGCTGCAACTGTAACTTACGAACAATGGTGATGGAGTGGTGGCGAAGAAATCTGGCCTTAGCATGTACGTAATATCGCTGATAGATGAGCGCAGGTATATAATACATTTTAATTCCCATCCGATGGACGTAGATGTCAAGCCCGCTAAGTTAACAATGATATAGTTCACCAGGCGCCAGCGCCCAGCAGTTGTGTTGTTATGTCAAAAAATGTTGACATTCGAACATTTTTTGACATAATAATAATAATGAAATTTATTTAGCAAAAATGCTGCTAATTTACACAAAATGATGAGTATATACACTTGACTACTTAAACACAATTTACTAACTTAAATCAAGTCTAATATGTATACTCACTAACTTACTTATATAAGTATACAATATATGTATTTTTTTTAAACTAAATCTAATTTAAACAAACTATATTAATCCACTTCTAAATTTAGATATGCAGTTTTTAAGCCCAGTTTAAATTTTTTCAAGTTTACAGTTTTCAATTTACTATCTAATTTATTATATGCTATAAGTGCTTTGAAAAAAAAAAGAATTTTGTGCCGCTTTAGAGTTTTTATGTTTCAAAACAAAGTCCTCGGAATGCCTAGTGCAGTATTGATGAGTTTCACTAAATTAAGTTAACCTATCTGCTAAATAATCCGGCATTAATCCGAGTCTTAATCTTATGGATAAAAACCAAAGCATTCATCTCCACCATATTCTCCACGCTGATCCATCCCAACTGTGAGAGCATGCACACTGGTTCTTTTACCACACCCAAGATTTATTCTCATTGCCCTGTTCTGCAACACTTGGAGCCTCTGTATTTCAGCCTTTGTAGCCAGATAAAGAATCGTTTTACCAAAATGCAGATGAGGCAGTATAGTGGTGTTATAACCAATTGTCCTTGAATATCTTGACAGACGCCTACCAGCTCGACCTAATAAACATGTTTTTTCAGCTATTTTCTTACATATGTAGTCAACATGATCACGAAATCTAAGTTTATCATCTACGACGATTCCTAAATACTTAACTTTATTTACAGTCTCTAAAATTTGATCTTCTACTTTTATTTGACATACTAAATTTAATTGTTCCCTACATTCGTCTTTTCCAAAAACCATCACCTTTGTTTTATGTATATTTAATTTTAATTTATTATTTTTTAGTCAACATCCAATGTCCTTTAATTGATTATTTAATTTTGTTGATACGACAGCTGCATGCGCCTGATGAACTCGCCCAATATGAAATACACATGTTTTAACTAAATTTGCTTAAAAATAAAGTTCCCTACTTATTCAATGACGCTAAAATGAACCTAAAATCTTTAGGGCAGGCTATTATGCGAAACTGGTTCGTTTTGTGTAAAATAAGAGGTTTTGAGCTGTCTAAAAAATATATCTCGCAAAAGACAAGGAGATAATTTTAGTTTGTGTGGCAGATAATTTAGAAATTATTTCAGGGGGAGCAAGTGAAGGTATTATAATATAAGTAGATCATCCATTTTAAGGATATTTCATGACGAAGGTCTTGATATATTCATATCACTATTCATACCCGTAAAGAATTTATTTTCAGCTAGCCTACAATTTTGTCATTCCTACAGAAAGAAACAGCATACGGATCCATTGTTTGTGAATAAAATACTACTTACAGGTTAGGCTACGTTTTCTTACTGCGGGGTGTACTCAACTTCAGAAACAAACATGTGGGAGAATGAAAATGTTTGTAAATACTTAAAATAATATTTGCAGAGAGCTTATACCTTTACTCCCTAGGGTGCAACGCAACTTCAATGACAAACATATGTAGAAGAATGAAAATCCTGTTGCAGTAGAACGTCAATTCCAACATGAATTCAATACTGATGTTATGTTTTGGAATAATCTTAAATCCATATAAATTACCAACAAGTGTGAAAATTTCTACCTAAATTTTCTACAAAATTGGTTCAGTGATCTGATTGATGATTTACTCTTATATTAAAGGTGGAATATTTATTATTTAAGCAATACGGCACACTCTGTTCAAGTGCCAAATTACTTAAATGAATCGTCGTAGCCCCCCCTAAAATGGAGAAGCTGTGGTAGCCCAATTCCCTGGCCAGCTCCTAGTCTAGTTTTTAATGGGATTCATATCAGGGCTATTTCCCAAACTACAGCAGAGTTTACTCTGTTTTCTTCCAAAAACTTTGTGATGCGGTCTTTGCTTTATCGCATGGTGGATGATCGTGAATGAAGATGGGAACCAGTCATTTAGTTGACAAAGTAATCTCGTCTCAATTTTTGAATTGAACCTGATTTATCATCCCACTATGATGTCTATAAACGAACGGTTCCTTGAGCAGACGGTACACCCTGGACCATCACTTCGGTGGGAGGTTTGACAGTTTGTGCAATACATTGAGGAGAAAACAACTCATTGGAACATTGTGAGATGTACGACAGGGTCGCCATTTCGTTTCGTAACCATAGGTAAGTATGTTGTCACGACAGTTCCAGTTAACACAAAATGTTATAAATAGGAGACTGTACAACCAACTAACAATTTTCAAAAGTGTCAGTCCTGACTCATCTTCCCTAACAACGGAACATTGTATGTAAGGCTAGATGTATTCTCACCATAATAATCTGCGTTTCTAATTAAGGTGAAAATACATCTAGCCTTACCTCATTGGAGCTCCAATTCACAAACTGCCTGCTTTCTTTTAAAATGGCAAATATAGATTCATCAGGAAAGCATATACCCAGAAAATAAAAGTAGTCTTCAGCACACTTGGATCTTTAATTTTGATCACTTTGAATGACAGTTATCTTGAAATAACCGGCATTCTCTAAAAGAAAAGTTTAGTCAATATTTTGCTCAGTGAAGGACTTGTAATTTTTCTTACCTTGCTCCAATCACTTGAACTGTTGTTTCGGTGAATGTGCAGATGAACTCACGGGCAGTTTTATTTAAACCGACTGCTGATAGATAAAGTTTGCCATCCTGCATGCATGTTAACACTATTTACCTTGGGTTCCTTCTCTTTATCGAATTATTTACATTAACCACTTTTTAGCCTTTTTATGCTTTTCCGATATAGATTCCCAGAGCGGTTCCTTTTCTGGCATTTCTTCCAGCGACGTGTGAAAATGTGAGTAACTTAGTCAAAACGCTTCTACACAATCCCAGTCTAGAAAACCGTCAAGCATTTAACGACGCAAGAAACCGCGATGTCCGCATTCTTTCTGAGGCAAAAACTCGTATAATAACCACATCAAAAATAAAGTCCTCTCAAGCTCCAACGGCAGCAAACCCCTCTGGACTCTTTCTAAATCTATTGTGAATAATTTCTGCAACAGCACGTTCCCACCTCTTGTTTCAGGGGATGAAATTGTTTCTACCGGCCTGGGCAAGGCTAAACTTTTTGCCTCGTTGTTCGCCGGCAATTCTACACTCAACCCACCTCCAAATTTCAACCACCAACAGTCCCGTATGTCGCGCATAAAATTACGGATATCATTTTCAAACTAAAAAGGTACGAAAGATGCTCTCTTCTCTTAATACCAGGAAAGCCTCTGGCCTTGACGAGATCTCAGCAAATGTTCTCAAGAAATGCGCACCAGAACTTACTCCTATCCTGACTCATCTGTATCAGACATCTTACAATAGAGGCAAATTCCCTAGTAACTGGAAAGCTGCTCGAGTACAACCCGTCCCCAAGGAAGGATCCAAATCGCTTCCTAGCAACTACAGGCCTATTTCTTTCCTTTCAGTCGTCTCTAAAGTGATGGAAAAGTATATAAACACCGAATTACTAAAATTTCTTGAAAAACACAGTCTAATCCACGACAGGCAGTATGGATTCCGTCAGCGCAGATCAACTGCCGACCTCCTTTCCTTTGTCACCCATTCTTGGAACAAGTCTATGGAACTACACGGTGAATCCCAGATTGTCGCTCTAGACATATCCAAAGCATTCGACCAGGTCTGGCACGCAGCGCTGCTTAATAAACTTCCGGCCCATGGCCTACCACCAAAACTCTCTACTCGGACAGCTAATTTCCTCTCCAACCAGAGCATTTCTGTTGTGGTGGATGGCCATTCCTCTAAACTGTATCCAATTAATGCAGGAGTTCCTCAAGGTTCAGCTTTAGCCCCTACTTTGTTTCTTCTCCACATCAATGACCGCCTCTCTAGCACATCCAACCCAGTTCACAGTTACGTGGTCGACAGCACCCTCCACTCAAATAATATTCTAAGCCCGTCTCTTTAGCCCAATTAGATAGGATCGCAGACTCATATGGAAGGTTATACACCAGCCCTAGACCCATCACAATGAACAACCAATTTATTTAAAGTAATGAGTCCTTTTCACTTGTTGGCATTTCTGTGGATCGAAATCTCAATTGGCACCAACATGTCACATCAATTGCAGAAGCGGCTGCTAAGAAATTAGGTATCCTCTTCCGGGCTCGCAAATACTTTTCACCAGCTAATCTCTATACCTTATATACTTCACAAATAAGACCAAACCTCGAATACTGCACCCACATCTGGGGTGCTGCTGCCGATTCTACACTCGCTATCCTGGACTCCATTCAGAAGAGAGCTATACGTCTCATCGGTGACCCTACCCTCACCTAAAGGCTGCCATCCCTTGTCCACCGACGTGCCGTTGGTGACCTCTCTATCTTTTATAGATATCTGCACGGGCATTGCTCAGAGGAGCTTTCTTCCATAGTTTCTCCACCTGCTGCCCACAACAAATCTACCAGGGGAACAGAGCGAATGCACCCTTTTACTGTCCAGGTCACCAGACATAGAACATTTGCCCGGTCTTTTGTCCCGAGGACTTCCAAGTTGTGGAATTCCTTGCCGGCACATGTTTTTCCTTCTCCCCCGAACCTCCAAACCTTCAAGTCCAGAATGAACAAGTTGCCTCTTTCCTCCTTGTCGACACCCACGGTACGATAGTATTTAGGCTGTAAGCCCTCTTGGTGTGTTGATAAAATAAAAAATAAATAAAAAAGAACTATTTTTAAAACCCAAAAGTCGCGGTCTCGTTATTAAAGAACTTTTCCAGGAAAATGAGCTAAAAATTATAGACTGTTAAACCACAAACTTAAATAAACCTACCGCCAAAGCATCAGAGAAAGGGTCTATGTGAAATGAAATTTCTGGAAATATTGTAGTAAAATGTACGACTATGACGGTTGAAGCTGAAACTTAAAGGAACACTCTTCTATTGCGGCATTTTCTTTTCATAATCCGCAGTTGTTTCAGGTTCTGTGCCTAAATGTTGCGAATTTTGACATTTCAAATCTCGACTTTGACGTTTTGAGCAAAACGCCAAATTTTTTTTTCTTTAACTGCCCATAACTTTTTGTCTTCAAACTTACAGACCTAAATTTTGGTACATGATTCACTCTTTATAATACAAACACGCCTACCAAATTTGGTTGTCCTTACTTTGTTATTTCCTTAGATATACATTTTTTCCGAAAGAAAACACAAATTATCCGGGAAAACCGGCGCGTAAATTGAAACTAACCCTGGATATGGGTTCTAGGGGCTCTAGTTCGCGCTCATTTGAAGAAATTGTTCAAAATTCAAAAGTCGGGATCTCCTCATTAGTAAATATTTTTTAAAGAAAATTCACTAAAAATTGATTTGATCTTCTGAAGAGCGATTTTTTTTCTACAAAAATTAGCCAACAGAAAATGTTTGTCTTTATTTTGGTTTTGTAGATTGTCATAACCGGAACAATTACGCATTATAAAAGTTAGCAGGAAGTCTAGTTTGAGCAGTAATCGTAAAATAATTGAGGTTTTTATGGGCGGTTATTTTAAAGTTAGGCGTATAATCTCTGATTTAGCAGAATGGAATTTCTTTATTGATCAATATTTACAATCTCTGTGTTTATATATCTATGCGTTCCGGTTTTATAATAAACTTTCACAGGTGTTATTGACATTCACACAAAATTATACAACCTAAAGAACGATATGATACTGGAATTATGAATATCTTAACGGTATATTTATAAAGGCATTTTCCCACGAGTTTTATTTATTCATGTTTTTAGATTTAAGAAATTACATCTTATGTTGACTCTTCTGGTATATATATATATATATATATATATATATATATATATATATATATATATATATATATATATATATATATATATATATATATATATATATATATATATATATATATATATATATATATATATATATATATATATATATATTTGTGTGTGTGTGTGTATCCAACCGATAACTCAAAAAATCAGCAACTGATTTCGATGAAACTCGGCAAGTGCCTTTCTTTTATTATTGGCTTGGATGAGTTCGTTAGTCAGGAAAATCGGATAACGTTTTCCGGGTAAATTTTGATTTTTGTTTCAAAAAAAAATCTTTTTCTCCGAAAATTACAAAGGTATTTTAATGGCATTTGGTGGATATGTTTCCCCGTAAGAGACCTTACTACGCACTAAAATTCAACTTTCTAGATTTTTAGAATATTGAGTTATTCAAATTTTAAGTTTTTTTTTGAATTTTTTTTTCTCCGAATATTACAAAGCTTTTTGATGAAATTTGGTGGATATGTTGCCCTACTATTCACCAAAATTCAACTTTCTAAGTTTGTAGAAACTTGAGTTATTCAAATTTGAAGCATTTAATAAAAATTTACTACCATAACGCACTTGCTGCGTCCCGACCTTTTTTTTCTTGCGCACCCCCAATGCATTAAGGCACGAGCAGCTACTGCTTCTGGTCAAAACTTAATACTTACAACACGTTTATAGTTGATGGTATCAATCTGCAGATGTTGCAGCAAAGAATAAAAATTAAACTTGGCACCTAATGTATTGGGTACTTAAGTACCCAATATCCCAGACAGCACACACACATTCTGAGAATACACCAGGAATGTTTCGAAATAATATTTAAATATCCCCAGAACATTCTCACAAGGTACAATATATATTCATAGAACATTCTATGAACATGAGAATGGGACAGATTCTGTCATACTAATAAGGTTCGTAGAATGTTATTTAGATTATTCTTAGGAGCTCCCAGTATCTTCTGAAAATGTTCCAAGAACATTCAATGAATCTTCGCAAAATGTTCATAAATATACTCATGGGAACATTGCGTTAAAAAAAAGATATACAGGGTGTTTCGCATAAGAAACGACAGAGAGCAGGGGCATGTAGGCAGGGTACCCAGCAGAAATCCAAAATCATATTCCCTGACATTTCCAGGCCCCTCGAGTAAATTTTTCATAATACACAAATCACAGATACGTGAATACTTTTCTTATGAACAAAATAAATCAAAATTACGAACAAAAAACTTACATAATCAAAAACATAAGTATGCTTAACTCCGTTAAATTTATAACATATAACATTTTCGAGAAGAAACTGTGCAATTTTTTCATGGAAAAACGTGACTTTCATGACTGATCGACGAACTTAGCCTCCCGAAAGAATTTTCGAGTGTGATGGAACAAACCAGAAGTCTCTAGGTGGCGTAGAAACGTTGCAAACCATGTTCGTATATATAAATTTGAATCCAGCTGCGAAATGTGTTCCAAAAGCTCAGATTCGCGCCCATTTTTTTTTTTTTTTGAAAAGTCGAAAGTCGCTACCTCTCTAAAAGCGAAGTTTTATTTATGAAAATTCGCTGAAAAAATGAAACAAAGATACTGTTTACACGCGCCATATACAAATGCCAAATATTTTGCAACTTTCAACATGATCATAAAGGTTAAAATAGAACAAACACATACACAACACAGCTCTACCCGGCCAATACCTAAAACGCATTTTGCATTTTATGCATTCACGGAAGAACATTCCAAGTGAGATGTACATATGAGACATGTTTGAGATAGAAGAAGACGCTATTTATATTGGCGCATGATGTGGCATACGCTGCGTTCATTGGCGGATTTAATTAACATTGGTACCAAAGGTAAGCCGCATTCTTATCAGATATATTTTCCTAGGCATGAGAAAACTATTTACGTGAGAAAATTCATATAACATATATGATAAAAAATAAAAATGCATCTGCCAGTGACGAAATTTTACAAACATATAATTTCCAGGTCTACTGAATGATTTCCATGACATTTGAGTAAAATCACAAATTTCCCTGACATTTCCCTGACATTTTAGGGAGTATTTCACATTCCCTGATTTTTTCAGGTTTCCCCGGTTTTCCAGGTCTCTGGGTACCCTGGTAGGGGAACCTTATATATGGTGATTTAACGCAACTTACCCCTATACTAAGGTGTATCCCTGAGAGGTTATAGGCTTTCAAAGTGAGGTTTTAAATTTTGAAAAAAAAAAATCAATATCTCAGTAATACTTCAACTTAGAAAAACCAAATTTGGTACACGTTTTGGGTTACCAACAGCATTAATCGCTTAAATTTTTATATATATATATATATATATATATATATATATATATATATATATATATATATATATATATATATATATATATATATATACAGGCTGTTTCAAAAAACATGCACCATCGCTCGTGGGGCAATTCCTTACTAAAAAATAAGAAAAAAAGTTACTGTGCACATGGGCCCGGAAACGCATAGTTTCCAATATACAGGGAGTTGAATTTTTTTTTTTTAAATTTTTTATAAATAATTTCAAAACCACTGGATGGGTTTTAATGAAACTTGGAACTTGAAAGTGTATTATGAAAGTGCATATTTTCAAGTGAGAATCTGCTTACAACTGCGTCAGTGGCGTGCGTACGGGGCAACTGTAAAAATTCATTTGGGGAAAAATATGTGCGCCACTGTCTTTTTCCAATTTTGATACATCAGTTATGAAGCTTATTACATAAGCCACAAAAGCTACTCCTTGGTATTTTTTCGTTCAGGGTATTCCCTAGGAGATATGATTAATTTTATAAAAAGGGGCAAAGTACCGATTAGTCGGCGTAATAATAATAATAATAATAATAATAATAATAATAATAATATATGTTTACTGCAACCATAAGAATATGAAAAACAAAACATACAGTAAACATTACAGCAATAAACGTGCAAATAACTAACCTACGTAAAACTTATTGGTGATAAACATTGAAATGAATATTACAAACATTGATAAAAAATGATAAATAAAAAATAAAAATAAAAAATGAAAAAAGTAATCGTAAAGACACCATGATTTTTCCAAACTCTTGTTTTTTGTACATTACTCAATTGAATTTAATAACAAAGCTAAAGAAAATGTTGAAAGTGACCACCATTAGCGTCGTTACAATTATTTAACCTTCTGCGCAAAGATCTTCTTACTCTTCTGCAAATATTTTGATCTTCTCTAATGCTGTCAAATGCATATTCTATTCTTCCCAACAATTCTTCTTGTGTATTTACTGGTGTTTTGTACACTATTTCTTTTAAATGACCCCACAAATAAAAATCGAGAGGATTCAGGTCCGGAGATCGAGGTGGCCATGACACCGGACCTCCACGACCAATCCATCGGTGACCGTATGTGTTGGCTAAATATGTTCTTACAACTGCTGCAAAATGTGCGGGCGCACCATCATGCTGGAACCACATTGTACCATTTCTCATAAAAAGCGGTAGTAACAACGGCAAATCATTTTGTAAAAAGTTTAAATATGATTCATGGTCAAGACGATTCGGTAGAACAACAGGATCAATTATGTGATTTTCAATAATAGCAGCCCAAATATTGATGGAAAATTGATACTGCGAATTTGCAACTCTTAGAGAGTGTGGGTTTTCATCGGCCCATGTATGTAAATTGTGAAAATTTACGATACCTTTTCGCGTAAATGACGCTTCATCAGTAAATAGTACACGTTTAGAAAAATGTTGGTCGTGTCTAAGTTTGTTTAAGAACCACTGACAAAACATTACCCTTGGTTGAAAGTCTCTAGGTAGAAGTTCCTGGACACGTGTAAAATGATAGGGATATAAACTTTGATCCTTCAGAGTTCTGTGAACTGATGATGCCGAAAAATAAACCCAGTTCGGTGACAATAATTCTCGTACTTGTACTAGGATCACGTTCAACTCTATTTAATATTGCCTCTTCAACTCGTACAGTTCGGCGGTATCTTCTGCGTCCAGAGTCAGCTTTTAAAAGTTTTAAAGAACCAGTTTCTCTCAAATGTCTTACAATACGTGGGAAAATATTTTTGTCAGGAATTCTTCTTTGCGGATAAGTTTCCTGATAAACTCGCACAGCTTGTCTAGCATTTTGATTTGTTTGTCCATAAATTAACAACATATCAGTCAAATCCGCTGAAGTGTACTTAATGAAAACCATCTTGAGAGGAGGAAATAATATTAATGAGCAGCTCAGTATCAACAAATAACTAAAAACGAAAATACTGCACCGTATCAAAATTTAAAGAATAGCACGAAAACTCTTTTGACGCCTACCAAGCACTTCAAAATTGTAGAATTTAGAGAACTGTCAAAAATTATAGTTTGATGGCACTTTACGATTACTGTTTTCATTACTCCAACGAATCGGTACTTTGCCCCTTTTTATAAAATTAAACATATCTCCTAAGGGATACCCTAAACGAAAAAATACCAAGAGGCAGCTTTTGTGGCTTATGTAATAAGCTTCATAACTGATGTATCAAAATTGGAAAAAGACAGTGGCGCACATATTTTCCCCAAATGAATTTTTACAGTTACCCCGTACGCACGCCATTGACGCAGTTGTAAGCAGATTTTCACTTGAAAATATGCACTTTCATAATACACTTTCAAGTTCCAAGTTTCATTAAAATCAATCCAGTGGTTTTGAAATTGTTTATAAAAAATTTAAAAAAAATTAAAATTCAACTCCCTGTATATTGGAAACTATGCGTTTCCGGGCCCATGTGCACAGGAACTTTTTTCTTATTTTTTAGTATTGCCCCACGAGCGATGGTGCATGTTTTTTGAAACAGCTTGTATATATATATATATATATATATATATATATATATATATATATATATATATATATATATATATATATATATATATATATATATATATATGTACCCATCCGATAACTCAAAAAATAAGCAACCGATTTTGTGCCTTTCTTTTATTAATGGCATGGATGAATTCGTTAGGCAGGAAAATCGGACAGGGTTTTCCGGGAAAATTTTGAGATTTCTTTAGAAAAAAAAATTTTTCTATGCAAATTACAAAGCTGTTTTAATAAAAGTTACAAGATATGTTGCCTTGGGAGAGACCTTACTACCAAAATTCAACTTTCTAAGTGAATAGAAAATGAGTTTTTCAAATTTTGAATTTTCTTTCGAAAAAAAAATTTTCTCCGAATATTACAAAGTTATTTTAATTACATTTGGTGTATATATTGCCTTAGGAAATACCTTACTACATACCAAAACTAAACTTTCTAGGTTTATAGAAAATTGCGTTATTCAAGTTTGAAGCATTTAATAAAAATTCACTACCATAACGCACTTGCTGCGTCCCTAACTTTTAAAACTTATAATACACTTGTATTTTTATTGTTTTCCGCAGTAAAACAGCAAGAGTAAAAAATGTATACCTACCTAGAGAAATTCAAGGCAATAATCGTCCAGATTTCATATAAAGAATATTTTTTCTTAATCTTATATAAAACAACAAAATCACCTTCATCTGTAATGTGCGTGATTATAAAAATAAATTATTATGTATTTATTACGAAACACCGCCAGTTACACATTATAGAAATTTTACTTTCGTAAGATGAAGCTGTGTACGAGCCGAAGAAAGTAATAGTGGGATCCATGTAAAACAGAGAAATTTCACAGAGGATTGGCGATCTAGTTGATCAGTTTTAAGAGAGAATTGCTCAGAAGAAGGTCACCATGAGCTATTCGGTGAAAGAGTTGCCAGAACCGGACTCGAAAATACTGGACAGGGCTTTTGGTGTGAAGAGTGCATTGGTTGAGTTTAACCCTGGAAAATGTGTAATGCCTCCCTTTTTCACTGACATAGCACAGCAAATCTTGGATGCTCCAGTAAGAGAAGATGATATTTGGCTTCTTAGTTATCCCAGAACAGGTGAGTCTGAATATTTATTATTATTTATTATTTATTTGCTGACATCACTTTTACAGACTACAAAGCAAGGAAGCTTTAGCTTGTATAATGCTCTACGTATAATTTTAAAATTACTATTAGTGAACTTTCTTGAAAAAATTCACTAATGAGGAAAACAATTTATATATTTATATCTCTGGACGTAACAAAGTGAGGGAATCCAAATTTGGAACGCTGGTTTCCGTCATAAAGAGTATCCTATGAACCAAAATTCAGATCTCTATCTTAAAAGACCAAAAAGTTAGAGGTAATATAATTTTTAATTAATTAAATTTGATTCAAGAAAGTTAAAAACGTAAAAATTTATTGATCAGAATGTGAGTGAAAAATACTACAAGAAATGACTAACAAGCTCCTAGATATGTGTCTAAGTCGTTATTTTTCTTGATTTCTTTAAAATATAAGCAAAAAATCTATTGTAAATCAAAATGGTTTTATGTAAATTGTAAAACCTTGAACAATAGAATATTCCTGCTAGTAAATGCATACAGTGCGTAGCTTAGTGGGCTAGGTCTCTGTACCTCGTATAATCGACTCCCAGATGACAAGTTATTATCCTGGTTAGTGACTTTACTTTTTATCATTTTTTTAGTCTTATTTCACTTTACAGTTATCTAATCTGATTGTTGTCATTCCGATAAATTTTTAGCGAGTTTTTGTATAAAAAAATAATTTGAAAAAGAGGAGATGAAAGTTTTAAGACTTCATTCAATTTGAATAGCATATCTGGTTGTTTGTTCTTACTCTAACTTAGTGAAACCGTTCCATATATCATAAAGTCGTAGACTTTTCCCGTGGCTTCACAAGTACTTGTTTTAAGGAATTTTCTTTTTAAAAAAATCACTAACGCTGAGACCCCGACTTTTGAATTTAGAAAACATTTCTTCACATGAGCGCGAACTAGGTCCCCTAGAATCCATAACCAGGGTCAGTTTATTTCAATTATATATATATATATATATATATATATATATATATATATATATATATATATATATATATATATATATATATATATATATATATATATATATATATATATAAGCCGTGTTAAAAATCCTGTTATATTTAGTATGACTCCTGGGCTCCGGATGCTCAAGCAGGTGATTTCTTTGCCTCCGTGGCGATTTTGGTTGTTGCCCTCGAATTGAGGGTCTTCCGAATGATGCTGCAAATGTGCACTGGTTGCCTGTTGTGACTCCGTGTATTTTTGCTTCTTCATCCAGGATGTTTCCATCATCACATGGCTATACCGTACTGATGATAGCTAATAAGCTTGAAACACGTGTATGCGGTTGTCTCCTTACGGCCTTGCCCTTAACCTTTCTCCTTGTTCGGTATACAGAAATGCCGTGTTAAAAATCCTGTTATAAATAGTATGACTACTGGACTCCGGATGCTCACGCAGGTGATTTCTTTGCCTCCGTGGCGAATGTGGTTGTTGCCTTCGAATTGAGGGTCTTCCAAATGATGCTGCAAATGTGCACTGGTTGCCTGTTGTGACTCCGTGTATTTTTGCTTCTTCATCCAGGATGTTTCCATCATCACATGGCTATACCGTACTGATGATAGCTAATAAGCTTGAAACACGTGTATGCGGTTGTCTCCTTGCGGCCTTGCCCTTAACCTTTCTCCTTGTATAATATATATATATATATATATATATATATATATATATATATATATATATATATATATATATATATATATATATATATATATATATGTGTGTGTGTGTGTGTGTGTGTGTGTGTGTGTGTGTGTGTGTGTCACATCTCCAAAAATATTAGACCGATTTTGATAAGACTTTGTGAGTACCTTCCTTTCGCAAGTTGCTTGGATAAGTTCGTTATCCAGGAAAATCCACCAAGGTTTTCCAGGAAAATTTTGTGTTTTCTTTCGAAAAAAAATTATATCTCCGGAATTAACAAAGTAAGGGCAACCAAATTCGCACGCGAGTTTATATCATTATAGGTAAGTTAGCTACCAAACTTTAGCTCTGTAGGTTAAAGGAGAAAAAAGTTACAGGCATTTAAAGAAAAATAAATTTGAGTTTTCCTCAAAACGTAAAAGTCGCGATTTAAAACGTCAAAATTGGTAATATTTAGGCAATGAACCTGAAACTAATATGAGCTGTGGAAGGAAAATGTCTCGAGAAGAATGTTTTACAAAGCCTGAACTCTTAGTTTCAATCGTCATTGTCCTTCATTTTACTAAAATATTCCCAAATAATTCATTTCAAATAGACCCTTTCTCTGATGCTTTGGCAGTAGTGCTGGCTATAGAGTTTATCGGTTAATGGTATACCATTTTTGTCGAATTTTCGCAAAAAAATTTTAAAGCTCAATATATCCGTTATTATACAAGATACGAAAAAAGTTATATACATTAATTGTAGGGTGTCTTGAGCTACACCTTAAAAAATATTTCTACAATTGCAGGATGGCCCATAAGTCGTTGGTGATTCAAATTTTCTTTTTTTTTTATCGAACACGCCTATGTTATGCGTTTTTGCATTTTCCATCAAAATATAATACATCTTTGTAAGAAAAGACATTCGGGACGCAGCAAGTGCGTTATGGTAGCGGATTTTCATTAAATGCTTCAAATTTTAATAGCTCAATTTACTATTAACCTATAAGGTTGTCCAAGAAACCAGTTTTTTGGGAACACTTTAAGTTTATTTGTGGAAATTTTTGTACATTTTCAAACAATAAAGTTATTTTGATGAAACATGACACATTGTTTCTACTATATAGGTTATACAGGTAACCAAATTTGGTGTCTGCTTTCTTAAAAAAAACACACATATTTGCTAATAAAAACATTTTTATGAAAATTCACTACCATAACGCACTTGCTGCGTCCCGACCTTTTTTTTCTTTAAATGCCTATAACTTTTTTGTCTTTTACGCTACACAGCTAGATTTTGGCACGTAATTTACCTATAATGATGTTAACCCACCTACCAAGCCCTTGCTTTGTTATTTCCGGAGATATATTTTTTTCGAAAGAAAACACAACATTTTCCGGGAGAACCTGGGCCGATTTTCCTGCAAAAGAAAGGTATTCACCAAACTTAATCAAAATCGGTCCATTTTTTTGAGCTACTGGTGTGATATATATATATATATATATATATATATATATATATATATATATATATATATATATATATATATATATATATATATATATAAACATATAAAAATTGAAACTGACCCTGTATACGTGTTCTAGGGGGCCTAATTAGCGCTCATTTGAATTTTTTTTCAAAATTCAAAAGTCAGGATCTCCGGATTCGTATTTTTTTAAAGGACATTTACTAAAATCTGTCAGCAAAGTTTCTAATTAACACTACTCTAATAGTTATTTATGTACCAAGGGTATAAATAGATGTTTATGCCCGAGAGCGACGATTTTACAAATCCGACGGCCTCCGGCCCGAGGGTTTGTAAGTCGCTCGAGGGCATACACTTCTATTTATACCAGCGGTGCATACAAAATTTTATGTCATACTAGTCTTACCCAAACAATGAAACATGAATCACCGTTTGCTGAAGGCAACCTAACTATCACCGGATCTTTTCAGAACTGTCAATTTTATGTTAATTCAACTAAATAATGTTAATTAAATATTTACATATTACTTTTATTCCATTATCTGTAATTTCATTAATAGATGTTATTAAAGAAGTCAAACAAAAATTATTTATTTTGATGTCCGCGCGGGCCATAAAGTGTACGTTTTGCCCGCGCGGGCCATAAAGTACACTTTATGGCCCGTGGGCATAAAGTACACCATTATGTAGTTGGTAACTAAGCAATAAAAACACAATAATGAACTAGTATGATATAAAAATTAAATTTTATCCATTACTTGAGGCTTTTAAATCATTTTCCAGGTTCAACTTGGTGTCAAGAAATTATATGGTTGCTTGGTAATAATCTTGATTTTGATGGAGCGAGAAGAACTGTTCAACAAGTGAGGGCACCGCTAATGGAGTAAGTTTTATATAATATGTTGATCATGTTTCGAGTTAATTTTAGTAATAGTAACATAAAACAATAATTTGGGGCAAGACAAGGCAAAATAAGTACAAAAGTTTGAGAAAAGACAAGGTTTAATAAAAGTTTGTAAGTACCTACAACTTAGTACTGAACTAAGACTTACCTTATGGTGAACTCACTACAAATCTCAGATCCTATTATGTAATACGTAATCGAGATGAAAAAAGTGCCTGTGGAAAACACAAATGATAAAAATCATTGCATGTGTTACAGTGATACGAGTCGTTCTTATTATAAATTTAATGTTATAGATAAATTTGGTTTTAGTTTATATTGAAAAATATTAAAGGTATAGGTTTTAACGTTTTCATTTGACTAAACCTTGAAAATAAGATTTTTCTTTAGCTAAAAATGAAAAATGCGAAAGCTGCTAATTTAATAGATCAAAACAACTTTATTTTGAAATAATAGTGACAAATGCATGGGTTTTGATAAAACGCAGTGACGTGATGCCCGTTTTTAAAGGAACCATATCCCACTTTTTTCGGTTAGTGCAATCCATATTATTAAAATTTACAATGTACCACTTGCCACAAAAAGCGTAAGAACTCTAGTCAAAATTTAATTGTTTCTTTTTATCTTTTTGTGGTTATTATAAAAATATTTAAAAGCTCGTTTTTGTTAAAGTTAAACCGATTGTGTCGGCTTTCCAGAAAAAAAAATGTAGTGGAGTTATATCAGGTAATCTAAGTGGACATAGCTCACAGTCGCCATATTCATTTGCTTAAAAATATTATTTAGCACACTACGATTCGACACAATTGGCGTTCGCCGCCCTGCTAAAGCCATAGATTCTCGCTCGGAATGTTATTATCATTCAGATTTTGTGTGTGTGTGTGTGAGTTTTTTGTTTATATTTATTTAACGTCGGTCTATATATATTTTTTATTTCAACAAAATACCACGAGGACTCACAGCCTAAATACTATCGTACCGTGGGTGTCGACAAGGAGGAAAGAGGCAACTTGTTACTTCTGGACTTGAAGGTTTGGAGGTTCGTAGGAAAAGGAAAAACATGTGCCGGCAAGGAATTCCACAACTTGGAAGCCCTCGGGACAAAAGAGCGGGCATAACAAGATGTTCAAGGGTTCTATGTCTGGTGACCTGGGCAGTAAAAGGGTGCATTCGCTCTGTTCCCCTGGTAGATCTGTTGGGGGCAGCAGGTGGATGAACTATGGAAGAAAGCTCCTCTGAGCAGTGCCGGTGCAGATATCTATAAAAGAGAGAGGTCACCAACAGCACGTCGGTGGGCAAAAGATGACAGCCTTTGAGTGAGGGTAGGGTCACCGATGAGACGTATAGCTCTCTTTTGAATGAAGTCCAGGATAGCGAGTGTAGAAGCGGCAGCGCAACCCCAGATGTGGGAGCACTATTCGAGGCTTGGCCTTATTTGTGAAGTATATAAGGTATAGAGATTAGCTGGTGAAAAGTATTTGCGAGCCCGGAAGAGGAAACCTAATTTCTTAGCAGCCGCTTCTGCAATGGATATGATATGTTGGTGCCAATTGAGATTTCGATCCACAGAAATGCCAATAAGTGAAAAGGACTCATTACTTTGAATAACTTGGTTGTTCGTTGTGATGGGAACCCTCCGTGAGTCTGCGATCCTCATCTAACTGGGCTAAAGAGACAGGCTTAGAATATTGTATATTTGAGTGGAGGGTGCTGTGATCCGCCTAGCTGTGAACTGGGTTGGATATGCTAGAGAGGAGGCCATTGGTGTGGAAAAGAAACAAAGTAGGGGCTAAAGCTGAACCTTGAGGGACTCCTGCACTAATTTGATACAGTTTAGAGGAATGGCCATCCACGACAACAGAAATGATCCGGTTGGAGAGGAAATTTGCTGTCCAGGTACAGAGTTTTGGTGGTAGGTCATAGGCAGGAAGTTTATTAAGCAGCGCTGTGTCCCAGACCTGGTAGAATCCTTTGGATATGTGTGTGTGTGTGTTTTGTTTCTTTAACGTCGGCCTATTTCCGCGACTATGGCCAATCACCGACGCCAGGGAGCAGTTTCACCTCACCATCCTGGAAATTTTGCCGAACCCCTGTCTTTCTGTAAGCAGGGTAGGGATCTTTAACGTGCCCAACATCGCATGGACACGGGACCGACGGCTTTACGCCCCCTCCGAAGGGCGGAACGTGCAGACATTCAACTTGCTCAAATACAATGCCAGAACCTCGGTTGATGTTAATTTTACAGTTTGTACTGAAAAAGTGAAAGGAGTACGCCGGGATCGAACCCAGTACCCTTCGGTTCAAAGGCACACGTTCTTACCTCTGAACCACCGAGGTGGATATGTCTAGAGCGACAATCTGGGATTCACCGTGTAGTTCCATAGACTTGTTCCAAGAATGTGTGACAAAGGAGAGGAGGTCGGCAGTTGATCTGCGCTGACGGAATCCATACTGCCTGTCGTGGAATGAACTGTGTTTTTCAAGAAATTTTAGTAATTCGGTGTTTATATACTTTTCCATCACTTTAGAGACGACTGAAAGGAGAGAAATAGGCATGTAGTTACTAGGAAGCTTTGGATCCTTTCTTGGGGACGGGTTGTACTCGAGCAGTTTTCCAGTTACTAGGGAATATGCCTCTATTGTAAGATGTCTGAAACAGACGAGTCAGGACAGCAGCAAGTTCTGGTGCGCATTTTGCTGGGATATCGTCAAGGCCAGAGGCTTTCCTGGTATTAAGAGACTATGCCAATCACCGACTCTCGGCAGCAGTTTCACCTCACGATCCTGGAAATTTTGCCGAACCCATGTATTTGTGTAAAGAGGGTATGGATATTTAACGTGCTCATCACTGCGTGGACACGGGACCGACGGCTTTACGTCTCTCCAAGGGGCTGAACTTGCAGATTTTCAACTTTCATACGGAAAACGCCACAACCTCGGTTGATGTTAATTTTACAATCATTCAGATTGATAATCATAATAGCTAAGTCAGGAACGGGAACTAAATATTCTTTGAGAAAGCTTACGACTAGTATAGACTGCTTGGATTCCTGATATAAATTGTCATGATTCAGGTTAGCATATGTATCTCAAATATTTCTAATACCCCCAAAATTGCATCAATAGATGTAGTGTATACACAAGCGATAAGATTTTGTATGAATACCATCTTAGATCAGCTGTATTTATAGACTTAGCTTGTCTGTTCTTTCTGAAAGTCTTAACTTGTCTATCCATTTCTTTGTCTCTAAGTTTTAAAGTTCATTCCAAAGAAGAAATATTTGATATCTGTTGATGCGCTTACATTTTGTATGCAGCAGTACATTATGTTATACATTAAGTAATTTGATTATATTAGAGATTAACCTTCATACCATTTTTTATAGGATGTCCACCGTCTTGGCTGAGTTCTATGATTCAACGGCGATGTCAAAAATTGGAAACTCAGTAGAATATATTAATAACTTACCACCGCCCAGATATATCAAAAGTCATCTTCCAATACAACTACTGCCAATCGAATGGGAGAAAGTCAAACCAAAAGTAAGTCATTATTTTGAACTATATCATCGCCCGATTTGTATTAGAAAAAATTATATTGTCATGATCATTACTCTGAGATAACACGGCCTGCTGTCATATTCGGTTTTATAAAGGAATTTCAGTTATCTTAAATACCACAATTTTGATAGGACGTTTTGTGATCGGTATATTTTTTGACCTTTTAAGGGCCTTTAGGTCAGTCAACCTCTTGGCCCTTAAAGGAAAATTGTTTGCTTCATGTATTCGAACATTGTTTCTCGACTGGCTTTATTCTTTGACAAACAAATCAATGAGGGCCAAAACAGACAGCGGTGTTTCAGATAGATTTAACACAAACTTATAAAGGTACTGCAAGTTTCAGTAATTGTGCCTCCGCTCTTTTTACGATTTATAAATTATATTAGTAAGTGTGTGCAAAGCAGCTGTGCCAAAGTTTTTGCACAAACTTGCTTCGTGGTTTCTTCAAATTGTGTCCCCTTTTTCTTAAAAACACCCAATATCTCAGTAAATACTGATTTTAGGTATAGGGAATTCGTAAAACTGTCAGAACATTTATTGGTGTATCGAAATTGATTGAAATCTATAGGACGTTCCATTTGCATTTCGCGAGAAAAATTGACTCCAGTATTTTTATTCACCCTGTGTACTGTTTTCAAGAATTTTTTTCTGTATTGATTGAAGTTAAAAGAAGAACACTTTTTCAGATTTTTGTCATGAGAGAGTGTTGCTTGCTGACATATTCATCGGGAATCAGACCGTCAAATGTGCCTCTTACGCTTTTTTTTAATATTTCAACAACACACTACGAGGGCTTACAGCCTAAATACTATCGTACCGTGGGTGTCGACAAGGAGGTGAGAGGCAACTTGTTAATTCTGGACTTGAAGGTTTGGAGCTTCGGAGGAGAAGAAAAACATGTGCCGGCAACGAATTCCACAACTTGGAAGTCCTCGGGACAAAAGAGCGGGCAAAAAAAGATGTTCTACGTCTGGTGACCTGGACAGTAAAAGGGTGCATTCGCTCTGTTCCCCTGGTAGATCTGTTGGGGGCAGCAGGTGGAGGAGCTATGGAAGAAAGCTGAAAGCTCCTCTGAGCAGTGCCTGTGCAGATATCTATAAAAGACAGAGAGAGGTCACCAACGGCACGTCGACGGGCAAGGGATGACAGCCTTTGGGTGAGGGTAGGGTCACCGATGAGACGTATAGCTCTCTTCTGAATGGAGTCCAGGATAGCGAGTGTAAAAGCGGCAGCGGCAGCGGCACCCCAGATGTGGGAGCACTATTCGAGGTTTGGCCTTATTTGTTAAGTATGTAAGGTATAGAGATTAGCTGGTGACAAGTATTTACGAGCCCGGAAGAGGAAACCTAATTTCTTAGCAGACGCTCCTGCAATTGATGTGACATGTTGGTGCCAATTGAGATTTCAATCCACAGAAATTCCGACAAGTGAAAAGGACCCATTACTTTGAATAACTTAGTTGTTCATTGTAATGGGTCTAGGGCTGGTGTATCTCTTATGAGAAAGAAAGCAAAAGAGATTTGGTGGGGTTGAATTTTACAAGATTTCTACCTCCCCAGTCGAATATTTTTTGGAGATTCACGGAGACAGAAGCCTTCCATGAGTCTGCGACTCTCATCCAATTGGGCTGAAGATACAGGCTTAGAATATTGTATATTTGAGGGGAGGGTGCTGTCCTCCACGTAACTGTGAACTGGCTTGGATGTGCTAGAGAGGAGGTCATTGATGTAGAGAAGAAACAAAGTAGGGGCTAAAGCTGAACCTTGAGGAACTCCTGCATTAATTCGATACAGTTTAGAGAAATGGCCATCCACGACAACAAAAATGCTTCGGTTGGAAAGGAAATTTGCTGTCCAGGTACAGAGTTTTTGTGGTAGGCCATAGGCCGGAAGTTTATTAAGCAGCGCTGCGTGCCAGACCTGGTCGAATGCTTTGGATGTGTCTGGAGCGACAATATGTAATTCACCGTGTAGTTCCATAGACTTTTCCCAAGAATGGGTGACAAAGGAAAGGAGGTGCCTGTAGGGGATTAGACAGTGTTTTTCAAGAAAATTGAGTAATTCGGTGTTTATATACTTTTACATCACTTTAGAGACGACTGAAAGGAGAGAAATAGGCCTGTCGTTACTAGGAAGCGCTTTGGATCCTTTCTTGGGAACGGGTTGTACTCGAGCAGTTTTCCAGTTACTAGGGAATATTCCTCTATTGTAAGATGTCTGAAACAGGCGAGTCAGGACAGGAGCAAGTTCTCGTGCGCATTTTTTGAGAACAATGCTTGGATCTCGTCAAGGCCGGAGGATTTCCTGGTATTAACAGAAGAGGGCATCTTTCGTACCTTTTTAGTTTTGAAAATGAGATCCGTCATTTTATGCGCGACGTTGGGGACTGTTGGTGGTTGAACATTTGGAGGTGGGTTGAGAGTAGAATTGCCGGCGAACGAGGCAAAAAGTTCAGCCTTGCCCAGGGCGGTAGAAACATATTCATCCCCTGAGACAAGAGGTGGGAACGTGCTCTAGCAGAAATTATTCCCAATAGATTTAGCAAGAGTCCAGAAGGGTTTGCCTCCGTTGGAGTTTAAGAGGACTTTGTTTTTAATGTGGTTAATAAACGAGTTTTTTTGCCTCAGAAAGAATGTGCGGACATAGCGGTTTCTTGCGTCATTAAATGCTTGACGGTTTTCTTGACTGGGATTGTGTAGAAGCGTTTTGTGAGCTTTGACCTTTTCAAGTCTGGCCTTGTCACAGGATTTAGAGAATCAGTGCCTTTGAGTGGCTGAAGAGGTTTTCTGTGTACGTGGAATAAATAATTCCATGCCAGCTTGGATAATTTCGGTGACGTTTTGTGAGATATCAGAGGCGTTAGGATAAGAGAAGCAGACAAACACCGGTGGAAATGAGGAAAAGTAATCCCGCATTTTGTCCCAGTTCGTCTAGTTGTAGAGCTAAACTATACGTGGGTATGATGACTGTGTGAGTTCGGGTTGCATTGAGCAGGAAGCAGTGACCATGCCGTGGTCTAAGCGACCAAGGGGGGCGGTGACTCATATATTATAGCATTGAGGTTTTGTAGTAAGAAGGAGATCCAAGGGATTTGAGTGGTGTGTTGGTATGCGGGGAAAGTAGGTAAGTAGGTTGCTGAACCATATTGGCTAACGAATTACTGACTGCAAAGGCCTCCGCTGATCTCCCTTGTGGATCGGTTTTTGAAGATCCGAGACATTCCTTATTATGGACATTGAAGTCACCAAGAACAGTGACCTCGGAGGAAGGATATTCAGAAATCAGATGGTCTGTTTTTTTCAGAAAGGTTGTCAAAGACCTGGACAAAGTTGTTGTCACAAGGTGACAGGCAAATGCAATAGATGAACTTCGTTGCAGCCCTGAGAGAAAGAGTTTTATCCATAGTATGTTTTTTCTTCCAGCTTCTCAATTGGGGAGTCTGGTGCAGGGTAGATTGCTACGGACGTATGTGCACACGCCTCCATTCAATCTAAAGGAAGTAAGGAGCTCATACCCTGGGAAATTAAGGTGATTAGTGGCTGTTTTGGCACTGATTTCGGTTTCAGTGAGGAAGAGGAGTTGGGGGCATATTAGCCTGGATGAAATGGTGGACGGAGTTCAGGTTAGAATTTGGGCCACATATATTCGAGAAGGATATGTTAAATCTTGATGCTGGCGCCCCCTGTACACCCCTCTCTCGGAGATCCGGATGGAGGGGTATTTTACCTCCGGAATCTTTTGAACAAGGAGAAGCCATCATCATTTTTGCTTATAAGGGAAACCGACTCATACACCAGAACCGAAAACGTCCATTGGGACTTCACCGGTACCTTGATGCATATAGTGGTACCTCCTCGGGCGTTAAAAAATTACTTTACTATCACGTAAAGGAAAGATAATGTTTTAGAAGAGTGACCATAACTTTTGAATGAGTATGTATAGACCCCAACAATTATACACTGGATGAATGCGCAAGACAAGAGGAATCGAGAAATAAAACAATATACAAGGTGTACTATTTAAAAAAAGTGAAGTTTGGGTTGTATCTAAATTATTTAATGTCCTGTATATGAAAAAAGAATTTTAGTTTGTAGCTAACATTAGTACCTGCAACTTCTGTTCCATTTTTTTTTGTAATCCAATAATAAAGGAGATATTAAACTTGAACGCACCCTGTATATCCTCTCTTATCAGACTCCTAAATTTAAAGACAGTCTTTTGTATAGTTGTTCAATTTTTAGACCCACATCGTGAGATATATTGCAGAGTCTCACGATGTGCTCTAAGGCTGGCTATCTCTAGCCAAGTTGCTTTGGATGTATGTTGATTGTCATTAGTATAGAAAACTGACGAGCGCTAGGAAGAGCTAGTGGCCAGGTACCAAATCCTTATTAGACGCCAAATTTTGTATCTCTTAGTAAAAATCTGCGTTATTTCAACATAATAACCTTTTTCATTTCTGTATGTTTTTTCCAGAGTATATACGTTTGCAGAAATCCAAAAGATTTGTGCGTCTCTTACTATCATCATTGCAGGATGCTACACCACATGAACGTCACCTTTGAAGAGTTTTGCAATCTTATGCTGAGAGACGCCATACCCATGGGATCCGTTTGGAACAACTATCTCGGTTACTGGAACAAACGTCATGAATCAAACTTCTTATTCTTGAAATACGAGGACATGAAGAAAGACATTAAAGGTACGGTAAAGAAAATAGCAAGCTTCCTTGACAAAGAATATTCAGAAGAGCAGTATGATTCTCTATGTGATTTCTTGAGCTTTGAGAAAATGAGAGATAACAAAGGGTGCAACCTCCAGGCGATAATGGACGGTAAAATGGGAAACAGCCTCTACAAAGATAGCGGTAAAAACTTTATTCGAAAAGGTGTAGTTGGAGATTGGAAGAATCATATGAGTCCAGAAATGTCAGATAAATTTGATAAGTGGACTGAAGAAAATACCAGAGGTACTGGACTTTGTTTCGATATGAAATAATGTAGTTTTATAAAAAAAGATAAAACGCCTGTTTTTTTAAAACTTGTTAAATAATACAACAGATGTGTATACAGGGTGTTTCGTGAGGAAGAGGAAATATTTTAAGGGTGTATTCTGGGAGTCGCAATAAGCAAAAACCTGATATAAACATGTGTCCGGAAATACGTCTTTCCAAACTACAAGGTGACAAAAAACCGTTTTTCTTAAAAATATCGACAATAATTTAGTCACAAAGACATCTGTGTATATCAGTTTTGATAATATCAAAAGCTCAATGTAATATTCTAATTCATTTTCAAAATCTTTAAGAAGTACCATTTTTTGATCATTTTTTTGTCACCGTGTAACTCGAAACGGACGTATTTCCAGATACATGTGTATACAAGATTTTGTGTTTATTTCGACGTCCAGAGTACGTCCTTAAAATATTTCCCTTTCCTCACGAAACACCCTGTATATAGATCTAAAAAATTAAAATTTCATTGCAGTGTTTTTATTTTAAGTGTTAAATCTATTGTATTTATAATCTATTACATTCTACGCTTTCTTTATTTTCCTATTTTAGTTAGTATTCGTTTTATTTGCTTTCATACATACTCACTTTTCTTTTACCTTTTTCATTAAAATGTTGTCAACGTTTGATGATAACATCTTGGAATACATTTAAAAAAAAAATTACTACATACTTTACGCTTTTTTTCCGCCGAAGTTTCTATATTCATTCGCTAATGGTAACTGCTGTTACCCATAAATGTAAAGACTTTGTTTTTGGTTTCGCAATTCTATTTCATTTATGTTGCTATCTATTGCATTTGCTATTTAGTTTCTATATTTATTCGTTGATGGTAACTGCTCTCACCCATAAATGTAGACGCTTTGTTTTTGATTTCGTAATTCTCTTTTATTGCTGTTGCTATCTGTTATTTTCTATCGTTCTGTTTTCGATTAACGTTCATTAGGATTGATAAAAGGGAAAAATTTATACGATCCCGCAGTTAATGTTAATACTTTTTTTTGCTATGTCTGGCTAATTTTCAATAAATTTCAACTTTCTTGACATCTATTATAGATCTCCTTTCTCTAGGTAATAAAAGCCTGGACGCAGCAAGTGCGTTATGGTAGTGAACTTTCATAGAAATGATCTGTTACAATATATTTTATTATAACTTTTTTTTCTTGTAACATAGAAATCTAAATTTTGGTGTATAGTTTACTTTTTATATCGTAAACCCACCTACCAAATTTGGTTATCATACATTCTTAATTATTTAAGATAAAATTTTTTTTCGAATTAAAACTCAAAATTTTTCCGAAAAACTTCGTCTAATTTTTTCGATTAACGAACTTGTCAAAGCCATTTACAAAGGGAAGGTAGATGCCAAATTTTATCAAAATCGGCCCATTATTCTTTGAGATAAAATTTTTTTTGAATAAAAACTCAAAATTTTCCCGGAAAACCTCGTCCGATTTTCCTGACTAACAAACTTGTCGAAGACATTTACAAAGGGAAGGAACATGCCAAATTTTATTTAAATCGGCCTATTATTTTTTGAGATAAGAATTTTTTTCGAATGAAAACTCAAAATTTTCCCGGAAAACCTCGTCCGATTTTCCTGACTAACAAACCTGTCAAAGACATTTACAAAGGGAAGGAACATGCCAAATTTTATTAAAATCGGCCCATTATTTTTTGAGTTATCGGTGTGATACATATATATATATATATATATATATATATATATATATATATATATATATATATATATATATATATATATATATATATATATATATATATATATATATATATATATTGATAACATTTGTTCATTTGTTGGGGGTATTTCTTTTGCAAGGGGCTTAGATAAGTTCGTTAGTCAGGAAAATCAAACCGGTTTTTCCAGAAAAATGTTGGCTTCTCTTTCGGAACATTTTTTTATCTCCAGAAATAAAAAGCTTTGGCAACCAGATTGCGTAGGCAAGTTTATATTGTAAAAAGTATACTGTGTATCAAAATTTAAATCTCTAAGTTAAAAGAAACAAAAATTATAGGCATAAAAAATTGGGTGCCAGTGATGACCAGAGAAACGCACAAAACCAAAATATTTTATCTGAGTGACAAAATTGGCCACATTTAGGCAAAGAACTTGTAACGAATATGGGTTATGTAGAGAAAATGTTGCAAGAAGCGCATTTTACAAAACCTTAAGTTTCAGCTTCATTGGCATTGTCCTTCATTTTACTAAATTATTTGCATAACATTGATTTCAAATAGACCCTTTCTGCAATCCTTTGGCAATAGCTTTCGTTATAGATTTCTGGTTTAATAGTAATTTCGTAGAAAAAAGTCGCTGATGAGGAGACCGCGAATTTTGAATTTTAAAAAGAATTCTTCAAATGAGCGCGAACTAGGGCCACTAGAACCAACATCCGAGGTTAGTTTCAGTTTTTATCTGTATATAGGGTGACGCATTTCTACGGTAAAGTCCAATATATCCGCTATTATACAAGAAACAAGAAAAATTGTATACGTTAATTATAGGGTGTCTTGAGCTGAATCTTATAAAATTATTTTGACAATCACAAGATGGCTATAAGTCGTTGGTGATACAAATTTTCATATTTTTTTTTTAATCGAACATCTCTTATATCATTGAAATTTTCCATTCACCATAGAATTATAATGCATGTTTGTAAGAAAAAAACTTGGTAGCGTTCATGGTTTTTGAGTTTTTTGAATTGTTTGCAACTTTTCACATTTTTGGCACATATAAAAAATTATGGTATGGGGTTTTTACCAATAGATAGCGAAGTCCCATGAAAACTTTTGTACTTTTTCAACAATATTATTTTAATGAAATATGGTGCATTTTTTCTACTATATAGGTTAAACTGGTAACTAAGTGTGATGCTTGCTTTCATTAAAAAAGACATATTTGCTACGAAAAGCATTTTTATGAATATTCACCACTATAACGCGCTAGTTGCATCCAGACATTTTTTTGGTTTAAATTTTTGCACTTTTATTTAAACTGTTCATTTTCATATCTAACTTATCTCTTAAATTTTAGATTACAGTTTCTTTTAGGTTAATCTAATATTATCTTGTATATTTTACTATTTTAGTGAATTTTCTTTTTAAAAAATCACCAATGAGGAGATCGCGTCTTTTTTAATTAAAAAAAATAATTCCTCAAATGAGTGCAAACTAGGATCCCTAGAACCCATATCCATAGTCAGTTTCGTTTCTTATATGTTATATATATATATATATATATATATATATATATATATATATATATATATATATATATATATATATATATATATATATATATATATATATATATATATATATATATAGTTTTTCCCGGAAAATTTTGTGTTTTTTTATATCTCCGGAAACAACATAGCTATGGCAGCCAAATTTGGTACGCGGATTTACGCCATTAAAACTAAACTCGGTACCAAAATTTAGATCTGTTAGGCGAAAGACAAAAAAGTTGTTGGCTTTAAGGGGAAAAAAAGGCTGTCACTGATGACCAGACAAACACAGAGAAACAAAATATTCTGTGTAGATAACAAAATATATTGTATTGTTACGTTCTACGGTGTTCTGGATTTGTCGATTAACAAAACACAGCTTTCCAAACTACTAATTCATTATTACCAACTATTTTCCAACACCAGTATCAACTAAAATATTTCTCTTCTCTATTATTAAATGTCAATAGAACTATATTCCACTATTCGCCTTCTATGATCGCTTCTTAAACACCGACTCTTACTGCTGACTGGCTTAATACTCTATGGTCACTTCTTTTACACCACACTAATTCAATACTGAAATAACTTACTCTGCGCACCGCTCGTCTATTTATACTGTCCATAGAGATTCTAAACCTTCTACACTTTTCTACACCTGTCACTTCTGGTCCTTTCTAGAAATATCATTCCAGAGTGTTCACTGTTACCAACACACTACCATAGAAGTAACAAAGTTCCTAAACCTAATTATCATAGACAAATGTGACACTGCCCCCCTCTTATATTCGATCGTTCCGGTCGAATTCTGACATTTCTTGGTATGGTGTAAGGCATATGGACCACTTTCATCTTGCTCTTCGGGCTCCTCTGAATGCGATAGATAACGCCATTGATCCTTTTGATCACCTTATACGGATCTTCCCATAATTTCTGTAGTTTAGGTAACCGTCGCTTGCGTCGTACTGGCTTGTAGAACAACACCCGATATTCTTCTTTAAAACCAGCTGAATTAGGTGGCACGTCATAACGGGTCTTCATGCGGTCGCTTTCTTTTCGTATATGCATTCCGACAGCAGAGTGGATGGTTTTCCTTCTCGTCAATATGTCGGGGCTTCCTTCAAACTCCAAGCAATGTGCCAAAGCATCGTTCAAGTTTTTGTGTCTCGCTATCCTCAGCGCCTGTTGCGTGTCGGTATCTCTGATGCCGTCAATGAAGATTTGTAGCGACAGCTGGTTTAAAAACTCTATCGGGGCTATGGGGTAGGCAAATCATGTCAGTCTGATAACGTCGGCGTGGAGATGTTGGAGACGGTTTTTGACAACGATTTTTCAACTGCAATCGATACAACTGTTGTGAATGCTGGTCGCCAAACCTCATTTTTAATTGTTGTCTAATGCTGTTAAAACTCAGCGGTTCTTCCCTGGGAATTCTTTGAAGCACGTCGAGGGCATCTCCTCTGAGAACTACTATTAACGAGGTCGCTTTCTCTCTCTCGCCCCAACCATTTGCTGTAGCAGCGGTTTCGAACTAGCGTAGATAAATACCCCATGGGACTGAGCCATCAAATGTGGGGACCTTAATTCTTACGACCGGGCTATCTTCGAGTCTGATGTTTCCCTTGGCTAGGGTATCACACCTCTTTTCTAGTGTTTGCATTTTCTGCTGAACTTCTTGTATACTCGTCAGTTTGTCATGTACATCGTCGCTGATACCCCTTACTCGACTTTCTACTTGTTGGAGAATATCGTCTTTTACCTGCTTCATACGTTCGTCCACAAACGAAGTATTATTCTCAATTCTGCTGGCTTGTTCGTGCAGAATTTTCTTTGTTTCTTCATCTCTTCTACTGGCTTCTTCGTCTCTTTTTCTGGCCTCTCCATCTCTTTTTTTCATTTCTTCTTTGACTTCTTCGTCTCTTTTTCTTAGTTCCTCTCTTATCTCTTCGTCTCTTTTTTCTGGCCTCTTCATCTCTTTTTTTCATTTCTTTTTTGGCCTCTGCATCTATTCTTCTCATTTCTTCTTTCGCTTCTTCGTCTCTCTTTCTCAGCTCTTCTTTAACCGCTTCATCTCTTTTTCTGGCTTTTTCATCTCTTTTTCTGGCTTCTTCATCTCTTTTTCTGGGCTCTCCATCTCTTTTTCTCATTTCTTCTTTGACTTCTTCGTCTCTTTTTCTCAGTTCCTCACTTATCTCTTCGTCCTCTCTTATCTCTTCGTCTCTTTTTTCTGGCCTCTTCATCTCTTTTTTTCATTTCATTTTTGGCCTCTTCATCTCTTTTTCTCATTTCTTCTTTCGCTTCTTCGTCTCTCTTTCTCAGCTCTTCTTTAACATCTTCATCTCTTTTTCTGGCTTTTTCATCTCTTTTTCTGAGTTCTTCATCTCTTTTTCTCATTTTTCTTTGTCTTTATCTCTTCTTCTGACCCCTTCATCTCTTTTTCTCATTTCTTCTTTGACTTCTTTGTCTCTTTTTCTCATTTCTTCATCTCTCTTTCTGGCTTCTTCTTTCATTTCTTTAATCAATTCCAATAGCTGGGCGTCCATATTGGCTGTTGCGCTACGTGTCTTAGACATAGACGTACTTAAAGCTGGTACACAGTTTATTCTGTTTCAAGAACACACCCAGTTATGACTTACTGCTGACACTGATCTTCCAGAGATTCTAGAAATTTCCACGTTGTTCAACGAATATTCTGGAAAATATTTCCGCTAGCAGCTTGAAAATCCCACTTCTGACACCAGTTGTTACGTTCTACGGGGTTCTGGATTTGCCGATTAACAAAACACAGCTTTCCAAACTACTAATTTACTATTACCAACTATTTTCCAACACCAGTATCAGCTAAAATATTTCTCTTCTCTATGATTAAATGTCCATAGAACTATATTCCACAATTCGCCTTACATGATCGCTTTTTAAACACCGACACTTACTGCTGACTCGCTTAATTATCTATGATCACTTCTTTTACACCACACTAATTCAATACTGAACTAACTTACTCTGCGCACCGCTCGTCTATTTATACTGTCCATAGAGATTCTACACTTTTCTACACCTGTCACTTCTGGTCCTTTCTAGAAATATCATTCCAGAGTGTTCGCTGTTACCAACACACTACCATAGAGGTAACAAAGTTCCTAAACCTCATTCTCATAGACAAATATGACAGTATATTACAGACAAAGTTTGTTTGTTTTTTTGGCGCAAAAAGGTCAAGAAATGCCAGAAAAATTGCTTTGAAATTTTTATAGTTTTTCATCCTAAAACGTCAAAGTCACGATTCGAAACGTCAAAATTGATAACTTTTAGGCAAAGAACCCGAAACAAATACAGGTTATGTAGAGAAAATGTCGCAAGAATTGTGTTTTACAAATCCTTAAGTTTCAGCTTCATCCGTCATTGTACTTCATTTAACTAAAATATTTTCAGAAAATTCATTTCAAATAGAACCTTCCTCTGATGCTTTATCAGTAGTTTTAGTGATAGAGCAAAGAGATAATTTTGTACCCCTTTTTAAGCACATTGCGCGCTCGGAGTAGTGTGAGATTTGGCATAGTTAAAGTTCATATGGAGAAGTGCAGAAAAATAAAATGTATGTACAATATGTGTTACAAATAGATTAAACAATGCTTTGTTTTAATTAGACAGCTGGATTCCCCCGGTTTGAGCTAACTGTTAATTAATACGTGAAATATCAAACACATAGCACTGAGCTTATAGAGGTATACTATATGACAAAAGAACATCAATAAAGTTATAACTAAAAAACTTACTGGATTACGATCAAATTTCGACTACTGCACAGGTCCACAAAATAATTTTTTGCGAATTTTCGTAGAAAAAATTCGCTAATGATGAGATCGCGACTTTTGGATTTTGAAAAGATTTCTTCAAATGAGCACAAACTAGGACCCCTAGAATCGATACAGTGTTAGTGTCAGTTTTTATCTGTTTACATATATACAGGGTGACGCATTTCTACGGTAAAGCTCAATATTGCCGTTACTAGGAAAATTGTATACGATAATTATAGGGTGCCTTGAGCTGCATCTTACAAAATTATTTCGACAATCACCGGCTGACCGGTAAGTCGTTAGTGATACAAATTTTCTTTTTTTTTTCAATCGAACACCATATATTATTGCATTTTTGCTTTTTTCATGGAATTATAATGCACATTTGTAAACAAAAATTTCATAGCGTTCATCGTGTTCGAGTTATTTCAATTGTTTCACATTTTTGGCACATGTCAAAAATTATGATACGGCGTTTTTACCAATATACAGCAGAGTTCCATGAAAATGACGCATTCAGAGAGGTTTTCGTTTATATTATTTGTGAAAAAAAAATCGAGGTCCCATACCTATACATTTTTATCGTGTTTCTATAGATTCTGTAAATCATTTATTATAAAATTTTGGTAATTAATAATAAATGTTTAATAAGTTGTGTAAAAAAATATTTTCGGATTTTCGTGAAAAAATTGTTTGCAAATTTTCATGAAAAAAATGTTTTTGAAATTTTGTCGAAAAACTTTTTGTGAATAATTATATCTTGGTAGGTGGGTAAATAGCTTAAAATTCGTTGGCCTGAAAAATCGACTAGTTTTTCGGGAAAATTTTAAGTCTATTTTCGGAAAATGTTTGTACTTTTTCAAACAATAAAATTATTTTGAGGAAATATGGTACATTGTTTCTACTATATAGATTATACTGGTAACCAGATTAAATGCCTGCTTTCATAAAAAAAAAAGATATATTTGCTATTGAAAACATTTTTATGAAAATTCACTACCATAACGCTTTTTTGTACCCACCCAGTATTAAAATATATACATATGTCCTTTATTTCTTCTATTAAAACTGTAAACCACCCCTTATTTGCCGGATGATTTTCTATACTTTACTCTACCTTTTCTGATTTCTTATGATGTGATACTAATGTTTTAGTGAATTTTCTTAAAAAAAATTCACTAATGAGGAGATCCCGACTTTTGAATTTTGAAAATATTTCTTCAAATGAGCGCTAATAAGGCTCCCCAGAACACATATCCGGGGTCAGTTTCAATTTATATATATATATATATATATATATATATATATATATATATATATATATATATATATATATATATATATATATATATATATATATATATATATATATATATGTATCACACCGATAACTCAAAAAATTATGGGCCGATTTTGATTAAATTTGGTAAGTACCTTCCTTTTATAAATGGCTTGGATAGGTTCGTTAGCCAGGATAATCGGCCCAGGTTTTCCCGGAAAATTTTGAGTTTTCTTTTAAAAAAAATTGTAAAAAATTTATATCTCCAAAATTAACAAAGTAAGGGAAACCAAATTTGGTACGCGGGTTTATATTATTATACGTAAGCTACTTACCAAAATTTAGCTCTGTAGATCAAAAGACAAAAAAGTTATAGGCATTTAAATAAAAATTTATTGGGATTTTCCTCAAAATGTCAAAGTTGCGATTTAAAACGTCAAAAATTGGCAACATTTAGGCAAAGAACTTGAATCTAGTACGGGCTATGGAAAGAAAATGTCTCAAGAAGAATGTTTTACAAACCCTGAAGTCTTAAGTTTCAACTGTCATTGTCCTTCATTTTACTAAAATATTTCCAGAAAATTCATTTAAAATAGACCCTTTCTCTGATGCTTGGCAGTACCATTAGCTATAGAGTTTATCGTTTAATGTTATATAATTTTTGTCGAATTTTCGTAAAAATCAATAAAGCTCAATATATCCGTTATTATACAAGATATGAAAAAAAATTATATATTAATTATGTGTCTTGAGCTACATCTTAAAAAAATATTTCTACAATCATACGGTGGCCCATAAGTCGTTGGTGATACAAATTTTCTTATTTTTTTAATCAAACACACCTTATGTTATTGCATTTTTGGATTTTCCATCGAAATATAATGCATCTTTGTAAGAAAAGAAATTCTGGATGCAGCAAGTGCGTTATGGTAGCGAATTTTGATCAAATGCTTCATATTTTAATAGCTCAATTTGCTATTAACCTATAAGGTTGACCAAGAAACGAGTTTTTGTGGAAACACTTTAAGTTTACTTTTGGAAAATTTTGTACATTTTCACACAATAAAGTGATTTTTATGAAACATGGCACATTGTTTTTACTATATAGGTTATACTGGTAACCAAAATTGATGCCTGCTTTCTTAAATAAAAAGAAAACAGACATATTTGCAATAAAAACATATTTAAGAAAATTCACTACCATAACGCACTTGCTGCGTCCCGAGTTTTTTTTATACTTAATTATTTTATGTACATTAATGAACAAATATATTTCTCGTCTTTTTTCTTGACACATATTTTTAATCTATCTCCTTCCCTGTCACAATGTAGTTATTATTATCATTAAGTGAAGATTGGAACCTGTGATGGGCACTGATGAGTACACTTGGAGAGCCTAAATCACACATGCTTTGCCTGACACACCTAACTTTCACACCCATTTAGCGCAGGTAGGACCAGTACACTGGTATATAGAGCGATTTTGGCGTGTTCAAATATAAATTTACTTTTACTGCAGTCGTCATAGCTCCCAACACTTTTCTATCTGAATTTACCCTACCTTGTCTCATGATCTATTCTTCCATCTTTTCAAAACAGTCTTCCTAAATGTTCTAATTTATTTGCATCTTTTACCAAGGTAAAATTTATTAAGGGACTCTAATTACTTGCTCTATTCTTTTTATCAAACATCATAACTTCAGGCTTACCTCTGTTCACACGAAGGTTCATTTTATTTGTTACTATCATCAGTTTCTCTAACGCCTGCTGCATGTTTCCTTTGGATTCAGTTAGTCGTACTGCATTAACAGCTTACAGTAACACTTTTACTTTAGACATATTATTTTTTTAGGCCTTCTCTTTCCGAGCAGATCCCTCTTATACAATTGTCCATGAATATGTTGAACAAATATAAACATATCACACGTTCTTGTTTGACACAATGTCCAATTCTAAAAGGGCTACTGAGCTTTCCATTAGTTTTCACACATGATTTACTATAATAATATTCTTCCTCTTTCTCTTGTTCCCTTCCTAACGGAGATTGGAAATCATTATATTACCTTATTTGTTGCGCACGTAAAAAGCTTAATTGAGCTGCATCCGTACCATTCGCTTAGATTACGCAACCACGACGGTTTTCTTCTACCTACGCTCTTTTTACCTTTGATTTTTCCCTGCATGATATTCCTAAGTAACGCATATTTCGCTCCTCTCATGATATGACCCAAAAATTCCAGCTTTTTTTTGTATAGTTTTTAGTAGTTCTTGTTGTTTGTTTAGTTTTTGCAGTACGCTTGCATTCGTCACACGATCCACCCACGAGATTCCTCATCTCTTTTTCTGACCTCTTCATCTCTTTTTCTCATTTCTTCTTTCGCTTCTTCATGTCTTTTTCAGGCCTATTCTTTCATTTTTTAATCAACTCCAATAGCTGGGCGTCCATATTGGCTGTTGCTCTACGTGACTTAGGCATAGACGTACTTAAAGCTGGTACACAGTTTATTCTGTTTCAAGAACACACCCAGTTATGATTTCCTGCTGACACTGATCTTCCAGAGATTCTAGAAATTTTCACGTTGTTCAACGAATATTCTGGAAAATATTTCTGCTAGCAGCTTGAAAATCCCACTTCTGACACCAGTTGTTACGTTCCACGGGGTCCTGGATTTGTTGACTAAGAAAACACAGCTTTCAAACTACTATTTATTATAACCAACTATTTTCCAACACCATAAGCACATCAACTAAAATATTTCTCTCTTTTAGGATCGCTTCTTATACACCAACACTTACTACTGACTCGCTTAATACTCTATGATCACTTACTCTGCACCACACTAATTCAATACTGAACTAACTCACTCTATGTATCGTTCGTCTATTTATACTCTCCATAGAGATTCTAGACCTTCTACACTTTCCTACACCTGTCACTTCTGGTCCCTTCTAGAAATATCATTCCAGAGTGTTCGCTGTTACCAACACACTACAACTGACCATAGATGTAACAAAGTCCATAAACTTAATTCTCTTAGACAAATGTGACACTATACTGTGATTATGTGACATGATGATCAAATCAAGTTTATGATTGTTAACGCTCTCTAAATGTCTGGCAACGTCTTCTCTACTTTTCAACTTTGTGTATCTCTAATGTTAATTCAGGGCTCCCCTTAATTATTATACTTGTTTTGTGCGTATATATATATATATATATATATATATATATATATATATATATATATATATATATATATATATATATATATATATATACAGGGTGCGAGATTTCGCTGGTAAAGCTAGACTGTGCTTACACTAATGGCATTATCAAAGACTTCACTTCAGAAAATCACTAACTAGCATGTACTTCAGAACCTAAAATTATTGCCGAATACACAGGGTGTTCGATTTGAGCTGGCCACTCACCAACTTCGTTATTTTAAATAGAACACCCTATATATTTTCACATTTTCGGATTCCCCGAGTGATTATACGTCGAAAATGTATACAGTATTATGAGCGGAAACCCATCCATTTTTGAGTTATTTCTTCTTTTTCAAAAATAATGGCCTTTGCAGTCTTTATTTTACAAGTCTCTATCTTGGTAAGTGATAGAGAAAGGACCATAATTTTAGCAAAGCAGGTGCGCAAAACTATTGTGACTATCATAATGTACACTAAAGCGTGACTAGATATACAGTGCGTTCACAAAACGGCAACCACTTCTGACAACTTCAACAATCAAAAACTATTTTCTTTCAAATGGAACACCCTGTATATTATTATATCGTTAAACTTGAAATTTCATTACCTTTTATCCTATGTATGCATACCTATACAAAAACTTAAAACATTTTGAGATATATGATGAAACAACAAATTTAGAATGAATTATACGGCTGTTCGTGTGTGCGAGCTAAGAGAGACCCAGTATAAGCTAATTTGTTGGACTTTGAATAATTTATTTAATTGATTTCCTCATAAGCCTTTCATATTTTGGAAATTATGAAATCAGAGACACACCTAATATTCATTATATTTTTTACGAATTTTATGCAAAGTCTATGCAGTTAAAAGTATACATTTATCATTCTTGAAGAAATACCAACAGATTTAATGAATATTCAACCTTTTACTTGGTTGTAGCCCTTTATTGGAAACAACACTGTACATCAACATTTTCCCCTTTTATCTTGTAGACAGCTTTGCGTTACTTTTCGTCGACAGACTTTACATATTATCTGCTCTTGTTTACAAAGTGTGCTTTGCTTAGAAATTTAAAAGTTGACAAACTCACTCGCGACGCTATTTGACACTGTCAAAAAGTATTCTGTTAATTGTAGTTTAAAAAATCTTCCGAAAATAAAAAAATGAATTATTCTGAAGCCGAATTACGAGATATGCTCTTAGCTTTGGGCGAATGTGATAGTAATACATTATTAGCATCCAGAATTTATCACCAACGTTTTCCTGACAGACGATTGCCAACCAGAACGTCATTCAAATGGCTAAACACCCGTTTTCCACTACAAGCAGTGTAAAATATTTCAATAATGCCAGGGGTCCGTACAAAAACAATGAGCTAACACAATTAGGTATAATTTTATCTGTAATTGAGGATCCACAAACCAGTACAAGAAGAATATCAAGACAACTTAACATAAGCGATTGGTCAGTGAGAAAGGCTTTGAAAAGAAACCATTACCATGCCTACCATGTTTCAAGGCAGCACGCTTTACAAGAGGCAGACTACAGGAATAGGGTGCAATTTTGTGAGTGAGCAGTAGAAATAATGGACAATGATCCCAATTTCTTTGAATATGTACTTTTCAGTGATGAATGTTTATTTAGTAGTACCAGTAAGCCAAATCAACACAATCTTCACTACTATGCAGATAGTAATCCCCTTTTTAGGCATACTGTGGACAACCAACATCGATGGACTGTAAACGTATGGGCAGGATGTTTTGGAAACTACATCATTGGGCCATATTTTTATGAAGGTACTCTGACAGGCCAAAGGTATTTTAATTTTTTAGGAAATATTTTGCCTGAATTTTTAGATAACGTGCCATTAGAAACGCTGCGACGAATGTGGTTCCAACAGGATGGTGCACCACCTCACACAACGTTACGTGTCCGAGATTGGCTCAATAATAATTTTCCTAATCGCTGGATTGGTCGCGGGGGACCAGCTTCCTGGCCAGCTCGGTCTCCGGACCTCACATCCTGTGTTTTTTTGTGGGGGTATATTAAAGATCTTGTTTATGCTGTGCAACCAACCACTCCAGAGGACATGATTCTTAGAATTAGGGAAGCATTCAACTCGATAACACCAGCAATATTGCAAAATGTTACAAATTCTTTTAGACGAAGAGTGCATTTATGTCTGCAGGAAACTGGACGTAACTTCGAACATCTTCTTTAGTTTAGTTTCATTAATATTTGTTATCTCATTGTTTGTTACAGTCGTTCCAATCGTTTCTAAAGTTTTTAAGTTGATTTTTTTATTGTTATCAAATAGGTACTATGCAAAACCTTTATTTAACGTATTATCTTTAAGCTTTATGATATTATTATTTAATAAACCGCTTAATAATGTTTCAGGGGTTTTATTTGGAATTCTAAGGTATTCAAAGCCCAACTAAATAGCTTATACTGGGTCTTTCTTAGCTCCTACACACGAACAGCCGTAAATTCATTCTAAATTTGTTGTTTCATCATATATCTCAAAATGTTTTAAGTTTTTGTATAGGTATGCATACATAGGATAAAAGGTAATGAAATTTCAAGTTTAACGATATAATAATATACAGGGTGTTCCATTTGAAAGAAAATAGTTTTTGATTGTTGAAGTTGTCAGAAGTGGTTGCCGTTTTGTGAACGCACTGTATATCTAGTCACGCTTTAGTGTACATTATGATAGTCACAATAGTTTTGCGCACCTGCTTTGCTAAAATTATGGTCCTTTCTCTATCACTTACCAAGATAGAGACTTGTAAAATAAAGACTGCAAAGGCCATTATTTTTGAAAAAGAAGAAATAACTCAAAAATGGATGGGTTTCCGCTCATAATACTGTATACATTTTCGACGTAGAATCACTCGGGGAATCCGAAAATGTGAAAATATATAGGGTGTTCTATTTAAAATAACGAAGTTGGTGAGTGGCCAGCTCAAATGGAACACCCTGTGTATTCGGCAATAATTTTAGGTTATGAAGTATATTCTGCCTAGTGATTTTCTGAAGTGAAATCTTTGATAATGCCATTAGTGTAAGCACAGTCTAGCTTTACCAGCGAAATCTCGCACCCTGTATATATATATATATATATATATATATATATATATATATATATATATATATATATATATATATATATATATATATATATATATATATATATATGTAATATAAAAATGAAAAAGATTAAATTTAGTGCTGTGTGCTATATTATCTCAAAAAGACAGAATGTAACTTCAACCGCATTAAACTGACGTATATAAACTTTTTGATTGCGAATGACTTTGTTTGAAGTGTGTAGTTCGACTTATATAACGCTACTCACCACGTGACGTCATAGGAGGGGGCGGGGCAGATGCGCAACATCACATTTCTTGTAAGGCATTGTATCATGGTGCCAACGAAAGGAAAGGTCTAGTAGGCCAGTAACTGTGAGAACAAATGAGAACCATGGACGTGTCGTTAATCAGGTTTTGTAATCACCGGCAAACGTCATTGGAGTTGAATATCAGCAATACGTCGCTTCGGTGTTTGTTCAAAGACGTAGGTGTATTTCCGTACCGAATTCGGGTTGAACAGCGATTGACAAACCAAGATATGCATGCCAGGGTTGTGTATTGTGGACAAGTTTTGGGTATGTTGTACGAGGATCCAGATTTCGTGCATAACGTGTGGTTCTCCGACGAAGGTCGCATTCACTCGGAGGGTTATATCATTAAGCAAACAACTCGCTTCCTTGGTTTCGAGAAGCCAGACATTATTATACAAAAATCGCTGCATAGTGACCGTGTGACGAAGTGTCAGCACACGGTGTAATTGGTCCATATGATGGTAAACCTCTTACTGTTACCCAGGAACGTTATAGAAACATGGTGGTATCGCCATTTGTCCGGGATCTCAGAAAGTTTTGTCGGGCCAAAAACCTTCCGATGGAAAGACAGTGGTTTCAACAGGACGGCACGATCAATCACATCGATCTACACTCGATAGCATTGCTGCAGGAAACTTTGGAAGGATGAATCATTTCTCGCGGTTCTAATTTCAACTACCCATCACATTCCCCTGATCTTACACCACCGGATGCCTACCTATGTGGTCTGTTATAGGAGAAAGTCTTCAGTGGTACAGTCCCACCCAGAACTGTTAATGCATTACGTGAGAAAATCGTCTTGTTTTTCAGGAATATGCAGCAACCTGTTTTCTCGAATATGTTTGAAAATCTGCGTGAACGTTACGAACGGTGCCTACAGCGCAATGGCGCACATTTTGAGCATCTATTCTATATAAATAATAATTTATAAGTAATAAGTAATATACTTCTATACCTCAGTACTGTATATTTTGACGCATACCGTATTTTCAAGAATTTTTCCCATCTCGCTTATTATCGCCATTTCCAGGTACATATCAGGCAACCAAAAACACTCAACGCATACTCCCGTCTCTTCTCTTATCTTACCCTTTAAACATATCTCTTTTATTCCGATTTTTTACGTTTTCATCTTGTGGTTTAATATATTTACTTTACTATATTTTATGATGGTATATTAGTAATGTTCCTTAGATTTATCTTCTTTATTATCCATTGTAAACTAAAAGTATGCTTCTAATATCATCTATTGTTTAAGGTTTTTAATCTGTCTGCTTATTTGTGACATAATTCTGGGTCACTTTGCTTTTTGATTTTTCTTCCTCTGCACTATATTTTTTATACATGCCTTTTATAAATATCTACTTTTTAACATTTTTGTAAATATTTAAAAAATGTATTTACTTTATGTTTTTTATTTATTTATTTCTTATATCCTTATATAAATTTATATAGTTTCCATGTCTCCTCTCGGCCCAGATATTAAACCAAACTATTTTTATCCCGTTTTTTCTTCTTTCTGTCGTGGCTAATAAATTTAATTTAATTTATAATGTTACTGGAATTACCTGTGTTTGATGTATTGTGGACTCTTAAATTGTGTATAATCTTCTCTGGTCTTAGACTTTACACGTTTCCATATAATTGCCACACACACATGTATATATATATATATATATATATATATATATATATATATATATATAATATTTTATACTTAGTCTCATATAGTCTATTTTTCATATATTTTTTATTAATTTTTACTTTTTTCTTCCTTTTTAAATCTCTATTTACAAATGTATTTACTTTAGTGTAGACATCTTGTAAATTTAGGTATAATATTTCCTATATTTAGTTTACTCAAACTAATACGTTTCCTATTGCCTTTTTTTGCTTAGGTTGCTGCCCTTTCTTTTTTGTTTATATTACTGCTTATTCTTACATTTATGTATTTTCAAGTATATATATATATATATATATATATATATATATATATATATATATATATATATATATATATATATATATATATTTAGTTATCAGTTTTCCTACTTAACTTAATCTTTGTACATATCCTTTTCAAATATTCTTTTTTTTTAGGTATTTAGTTTTATGTTGAGCTTTTGTAATCTTATGGTGCCTTATATTATATTTATTTATTCCCTATATTCCTATATAAATTATATGTTTTCCATCTCTATTCTTTACTTAGACTTTTGGGCTACCTATTTCATTCTGCTTATTTCTTCTTTCTCTTGTGGTATACTTCTTTGTTTAGATTTATATACTATCTGTTTTCTGGTTACGATCTTATTGCCCAGTTTCACAAAGCCCGATTAAATATTTAACGGCCGGTTAGTTAATCAAGGATTAAGACGACCAATCATAGACTATGATTCGGGATGTTGCTATGACAACTAAATATTTTGAAGCTGTGATTGGTTGTATCAAGCCTTGATTAACTAACCGGCCGTTAAATATTTAACCAAGCTTTGTGAAACTGGGCATTTATCTTTTATCTCACATTTTGCCCAGTGGTTTATTTTTATGTCCACGTTTTACTTATAAATGCTGCTTTTTAAGCATCATTATTACTTACTATTATTACTAGTTTATTAGTCTGTTGGTTTATTTTATACAATACGCTGATACAAAATCAAAGATGTGCTGTATAATAATGTAATTTTTCATATAAGCAGATGCCAAATTGCTTGACAGATAAAATCCAAATATCACATTCTTCAAATTTTGGTCATGCTAAACATTCTTAACCGTTACCTTCGTTTACAATAAAGTTTCATTATTTATATTTTCACTTGAAAGTGTATTTACTTTAGATTGTATTTGTGTAATCTTATGATAGGTTCTTTAGACATTTATATTTTTTTGTCTTCATATAAGTTTATGTTTTCCATTTGTTCTTTTTTTTAGAGCTTAAACCCTATTTTATTTAGTTTTCTTTCTTTCTTTTGTGGTTTGTTACAACTACTTTAATAAGCTTTGTCATAATACTGTTATTCTTTATATGTATTTTCAAGCATTGCAGATTATTAATAAGCTTTCTAGAGCCTCGGTGGTTCAGGGGTAAGAACTTGTGCTTCTGAACCGAAGGGTACTGGGTTCGATCCCAGGGTTCTCCTTTCACTTTTTCAGTACAAACTGTAACATTAACATGAACCGAGGTTCTGGCATTGTCTTTGAGCAAGTTGAATGTCTCCACGTTCCGCCCTTCGCAGAGGGAGTAAAGCCGTCGATCCCGTGTCCATGCGATGTTGGGCACGTTAAAGATCCTACTATCCTTACAGAAAGACAGGGGTTTGGCAAAATTTCCAGGATAGTGAGGTGAAACTGCTTCCTGGCGTCGGTGATTGGCCATAGTAGCGAAAATAGGCCGACGTTAAAGAAATAAAACAGAGAATAAGATTTTTAATATTTCTCTTGGCCTGGAATTGTAATCTGTGTTTTGTTGTTACGTTATTTTATATGGTTTACTTTACTTTTTTTGCATAGTCAATTTTTATACATATTATTTATAAATGTCCCTTATTGAACCATCTTATTGGACAATGTATCTACTTGGAGTACAAAATGATATCCGGGTTATTTTACCGTGGCAGAGCTAAGTTAGTGGGTTGCAGGATGTTTCACACAGTCTAATCCACGACAGGCAGTATGGGATCCGTCAGCGCAGATCAACTGCCGACCTCCTTTCCTTTGTCACCCATTCATGGAACAAGTCTATGTAACTACATGGTGAATCCCAGATTGTCGCTCTAGACATATCCAAAGCATTAAGCGCTGCTTAATAAACTTCCGGCCAATGGCCTACCACCAAAACTCTGTACCTGGACAGCAAACTTCCTCTCTAACCGGAGCATTTCTGTTGTCGTAGATGGTCATTCCTCTAAACTATATCCAATTAATGCAGGAGTTCCTCAAGGTTCAGCTTCAGCCCCTACTTTGTTTCTTCTCTACATCAATGACCTCCTCTCTAGCACATCCAACTCAGTTCACAGTTACGCGGACGACAGCACCCTCCACCCAAATATACAATATTCTAAGCCTGTCTCTTTAGCCCAATTAGATGAGAATCGCAGACTCATGCAGGGTTCTGTCTCCGTGGATCTCCAAAAATTTTAGACTGGGGAAATAGAAATCTTGTACAATTCAACCCCACCAAATCTCAGTCTTGCTTTCTTTCTCATAAAAGATACACCAGCCCTAGACCCATCACAATAAACAACCAAGTTATTGAAAGTTATGAGTCCTTTTCACTTGTTGGCATTTCTGTGGATCGAAATCTCAATTGGCACCAACATGTCACATCAATTGCAGAAGCGGCTGCTAAGAAATAAGGTTTCCTCTTCCAGGCTCGCAAATACTTTTCACCAGCTAATCTCTATACCTTATATACTTCGCAAATAAGGCCAAACCTCGAATACTGCTCCCACATCTGGAGTGCTGCTGCCGGTTCTACACGCGCTATCCTGGACTTCATTTAGAAGAGAGCTATACGTCTCATTGTTGACCCTATCCTCACCCAAAGGTTGCCATCCCTTGCCCACTGACGTGCCGTTGGTGACCTCTCTCTCTCTCTCTTTTATAGATATCTGCACGGGCACTGCTTAGAGGAGCTTTCTTCCATAGTTCCTCCACCTGCTGCCCCCAACAGATCTACCAGGGGAACAAAGCCAATGCACCGTTTTACTGTCCAGGTCACCAGACATAGAACATGTTGTTATGCCCGCTCTTTTGTCTCGAGGACTTCCAAGTTGTGGAATTCCTTGCCGGCACATGTTTTTCCTTCTCCTCCGAACCTCCAAACCTTCAAGTCCAGAATTAACAAGTTGCCTCTTTCCTCCTTGTCGACACCCACGGTACCATAGTATTTGGGCTATAAGCCCTCGTGGTGTGTTGTTGAAATAAATAAAAAATTCGCTAATTATAGCTACTGGCTTGTTGTATCACACCGATAACTGAAAAAATAATGGTCCGATTTTGATCAAATTTGGTGAGTACCTTCCTTTTGCAAGTGACTTGGATAAATCTGTTAGTCAGAAAAATTGGCTTGGTTTTTCCCGAAACTTTTTCTGTTTTCTTTCGGAAAATTTCTATATCTCCGGACTTAGTTATCGCAACCAAATTTGATATGCGGATTTATATCATAAATAGGAAACTGTGTCCAAAATTTAGATCTGCAAGTTAAAAGATAAAAAGTTATAGGCATTAAAAAAACATCGGAATTTTTTCTTAAAACGTCAAAGTCGTGGTTTGGAACGTCAAAGTTGGCAACATTTAGGCAAATAACCTGAAACGAATACGGGTTATATAGAGAAAATGTCGCCAGAAGAGTGTTCCCTAAACCCTTAAGTTTCAGCATCAACCCTCATTGCCCTTTATTTCACAAAAATATTTTCAGAAAATTCATTTCAAGTAGACCCTTTTTCTGATGCTTTGGCAGTAGTTTTAGTTATAGGGTTTATCGTTTAATGGTCTATAATTTTTAACGAATTTTCATAGGAAAAATTCGCTGCTGACAAGACTGCGACTTTTGAATTTTTGAAAATTTTCTTTAAATGAGCGCGAACTAGTTACCTAGAACCCATATCCGGGGTTGGTTTCAGTTTTATCTTGTCTCGTATACAGGGTGACGCATCTCTATGGTAAGGCTCAATATATCCGTTATTATACAAGATACGAGAAAAAATTGTATACGTTAATTACAGGGTATCCTGTGCTCTATCTTGTGGAAAATTTTTAACAATCACAGGGTGGCTCCTAAGTTTTTGGTTAATTTTTTCGAACACCCCTTATGTGGTTGCGTTATTGAATTTTTTATTGAATTATAATGCACCTTTGTAGGGAAAAAATTTGATAGCGTTAATCGTTTTCGAGTTATTTCAGTTTTTTTACTTTTCACATAGTTTGGCACATATCAAAAATCACGATACGGCGTTTTCACCAATAGATAGCAAAGTGATGTGAAAGCGACACATCTAAAGAGGTTTTCGTTTATATTATTCTTTGAAAAAATTGATGCCGTATACAGGTGCTCTCAAATAGTGACAGATTTGGAAAAATTCAAACTGCCGTAACTAAATTTTTAGAAATGGAACATCCTCTAATGTGTGTTTCAGAACGAAGGGCATGCCCTCTGCTTTAAGTCTGTATAACACTCCCTATACGTAGAGAGTCTAGTTTTGTAAATATTTACATTTAGAATCGCATACCAGCAGCTTGTGGAATGAAACTAGAGGTATTTTTTCACCTATATTTTTCTTTACTTCCACTGATTGATACTTATGGGTAGAGTTATAAAAACTCTGGACGCATCAAGTGCGTTATGGTAGTGAATTTTCATAAAAATGTTTTTTTAAATAGCAAATATGTTTTTTTAAGAAAGCAGGCACCAAATTTGGTTACCAGTATAATCTATATATTAAAAACAATGTGCCATGTTTCATCAAAATAACTTTATTGTTTGAAAATGTACAAACATTTCCGAAAGTAAACTTAAATTGTTCCCGAAAAAACTGGTTTTCTGGTCAACCTTATAAGTTAATAGCAAATTGATTCAAAATTTGAAGCATTTAATGAAAATTCGCTACCATAACGCACTTGCTGCGTTCCGAATTTCTTTTCTTACAAAGTTGTTTTATATTTCGATGGAAAATACAAAAATGCAATAACATAGGGCGTGTTCGATTAAAAAAAATCACTAAAAAAAGAAAATTTGGATCACCAACGACTTATGGGCCACCCTGTAATTGTGGAAATATTTTTTAAGATGTAGCTTAAGACACCCTACAATTAATGTATACAACTTTTTTTTGTAACTTGCATAATAACGGATATATTGCACTTTAATGATTTTTTACGAAAATTCGACAAAAATGATATACCATTAAACGATAAACTCTATAGCCAACACTACTGCTAAAGCATCAGAGAAAGGGTCTATTTGAAATGAATTTTCTGGGAATATTTTAATAAAATGAAGGACAATGACGATTGAAACTAAGAGTTCAGGCTTTGTAAAACATTATTCTTGAGACATTTTCCTTCCATAGCTCATATTAATTTCAGGTTCATTGCCTAAATATTAACAATTTTGACGTTTAAAATCGCGACTTTGACGTTTTGAGGAAAACCCAAATTTATTTTTCTTTAAATGCCTGTAACTTTTTTGTTCTCTAACCTACAGCGCTAAATTTTGGTAGGTAGTTTACCTATAATGATATAAACCCGTGTACCAAATTTCGTTGCCCTTACTTTGTTAATTCCGGAGATATAATTTTTTTCGATTTTTTTCGAAGGAAAACACAAAATTTTCCGGGAAAACCTCGGCGGATTTTCTTGGCTAACGAACTTATCCAAGCCACTCGCGAAAGAAAGGTACTCACCTAATTTTATCAAAATCGGTCCATTATTTTTTTAGTTATAGGTGTGACACATAAATATATAAACATATATATATATATATATATATATATATATATATATATATATATATATATATATATATATATATATATATATATATATATATATAAACATATAAAGTCTGAAACCGACCCCGGATTTGGGTTCAAGGGGTCCTAAATAGCGCTCATTTGAAGAAATTTTTTCAAAATTCAAAAGTCGAGATCTCCTCATTAGTGAATGTTTTTTAAGAAAATTCACTAAAATGTTTACATTTTTTTTTAATCTGAGTTACAGATATACCATACTTATGGGTAAAGTTATAAAAAATGTTTATATTTTTTTCAATATTAATTACAGATTAGGTATAGAGGTAATTTAAATTTTATATATTCTTTTATCAATTTTTTGGGTAAAAAATAGATAGTTTTCTCTGAAATTTTTTTGTATTCCTGTAGAAATCGGTTTGCAAAATTTTGGTATTTAATGATACATGTTTAATAAGTTATTGTAAAAAAAACTTTTCGGATTTTCGTGAAAAAAATCGTTTGCAAATTTTCATGAAAATATTTTTTATGTAGTTTTGTCGATAAGCTTTTTGTGAATAATTTAATCTTAGTAGTTGGGTAAATAGCTTGAAGAGGTTGGTTGGCCAGCAAAATTTGACCAGGTTTTTCAGGTACATTTTAGGTTCGGAAAAATGTTGTACCTTTTCAAACAATAAAGTTATTTTGATGAAATAATGGTACATTGTTTATACTATATAGGTTATACTGGTAACCAAATATGATGCCGGATTTCATTTAAAAAAAGGCACATTTGCCATTAAAAGGATTTTTATGAAAATTCACTTGCTAAGTTCAGCCATTTTTTCATTAATATTCTTTCTCTTGTAGTTAAATATTTACTCATATATTCCATAAATTGTAGATTATTAATATGCTTCTTATTCTTTCTTTTGGCTTCCTTTTTTTATTTCTCTCTTTTCTTGGCTTTAAAATTTAATTCTTACTTCTCTTCTTGTAGTTTAATTTTTATATTTTATTTGATAAATACCTACTTGTTTAAGATTCTTCCAGATTCTTCTTTAAAAAGGTAGGTAGGTATGTACTTATATACTGTGATTTTGCAATCTGATTTTATTATCTATAATTTGTATGCTCATTTATCTTTTATTCCTTATGTTTCCCATAATCTTGCATAAGACGCAATTCTAGCCTGCTTTTTTTGTTAGCCTTGTTTTTAAAATGTTATTAATTCTATTCAACGCGTTTACTTTTGCTTATATTTACTAATCCTTCGTGTACCTACATAAATTATTATGTTAATTCGTGTGTTCGCTTGGCTTAATATTACTACTTACCTCTTTGCTTGCAGCATAATCGTTAAGTTTTATTTTAACTTTCCTTTGTGTCTGTTATATATATATATATATATATATATATATATATATATATATATATATATATATATATACATACATATATATATATATATATATATATATATATATATATATATATATATATATATATATATATATATATATATATATATATATATATATATATATAATTTTTAACTTTCTCTTTTTCTTCCACTTATAACGTTAACAATGACTTAATAACTGATAGCTCCAAAAAATAACTGACTCAAGAGTGGAAAGAAGAAATAAAAAACAAGGCGTTTAGACAGGTTGTCTCTTAGAAAAAAGCTACTAAAATTTTATTGTAAAAGTATTTTTTTAAAGGAGAGGAAGCTATCTCAACCAGTTTCGTTACGTTCAGAATTTAACCAACTACTTAGTATTTTTTATTATTATTATTATTATTGTTTATTGGAAAAAATTATACATTATGTTAACACAGTGAATCTTATGCGACTTGTGGTGTATCATATATCATAATTTAGAAGGTTAAATCCTAAATAGTTTGACAGTCCGACACCAAATTCAATAAACTTCAGATTTTGACGTACCAAATCTAAATACTTTTTTCTCTTTTATTTCGCACCTTCTAACACTTCAACCATCACCTTCATTTACCATACATCTCTGCTATTCCATAATGTCTTTCTAACTGCTATTCTTTCCAAGCAACCCATATTTTCACCAGAATTTTTAAATTTGTAGGAGATAAAAATTACTTTAGTACTCATTAAATGTGTATAATATTTGTATTAAGAACATATGCTGAACATTTTTAGTGGAACTATAAAAATACTACCCTCAAAAATGCTTCGTTTAAAATGTTTTTCATGTACAGACATATATACTCTATACTATATACACGTGATTGATTGGATTAACTTAGAGTTTGCAAGACGGAACATAGAAATTTCATAAATGTTATTAGTTATGTATAGAGTATATATATATATATATATATATATATATATATATATATATATATATATATATATATATATATATATATATATATATATAGGGTGTTCTACAAGCTCTATAACAAACTTTGCCAAATAATAGCTCTCATAATTCTAAACAAACTTTCTCAATGAACATCAGTCCGTTAGCTTTTGAATTTACAAGCACTGAACCTTTATTAACAATAAACAATAAAAATTTAAACTCAAATGAAAATCACAAAACTTAAGACTATAAAAATTGTTCGAAATGTCCGCCCTCGGCTTGAATGCAAGCCTCACATTGACGAACTAAAAATTCAGTCACCCGAAGGATGAGATTTGGATCACTTCTTATTTGGTTAGCTGCATCTTGAATTATTTCAAGTAACTGCTGATAAGTATTGATTTCAACATGGTAGACCAGCTGCTTCATGTGTCCCCATAAAATAATCCAGAGGATTGAGATCGGGGCTACGAGGTGGCCATAATGTTGGACCTCCTTGACCTGTCCATTTATTTGGGAAATGTTCATTTAACCAAGCAGCAACTTGTCTTCCTCTATGTGGTGGTGCACAGTCGTGTTGATACCACATATTCTTAATAATATTAAGTTGTACGTCATCAATGAAGTCTAAAAGGTTGTGTTCTAAGAAATGTCTATACAGATCTGCATTTAAACGATAATTTAGAACATGCACAGGTAATAGAAAAGTACACTTGGAGAACCCAAATCACCACAACACATATTTAAAAGACCTTACGAACGTTTCGTTGACAATGTCAACGTCATCAGAGGACGAAAAATTCTGACTGAATTTTTCCTCCTCTGATGACGTTGACATTGCCAAGAAAACGATCGTAAGGTCTTTGAAATATGTGTTATGGTGATTTGGGTTCTCCAAGTGTACTTTTCAGTACTCATCACAGGTTCCAGTTTTCACATAGTGCACAGGTAATAGAATATTGTTGAAAATGCCACTTTAAACGTTGACACTGAATCGTTGCTGAAATCGTCTTGATCTAATTGCATCTGGATTTTGCAACGCCCATACATGTTCATTATGATTATTATTTATGCCGTCCCTAGTAAAGCACGCTTCATTAGACCACATGACGAGCGAAATGAATCATTTTGTGCTTGTTGCTGAAGTAACCAGCGACAAAATTGTAATCGCTGTGGGGCATCTCCAGCATGCAACGCCTGTACATTTTGGCGATGAAACGGATGTAACAGTTCTCTGTTCAATACACGCCATGCAAAATTCGGTGATACATGAACGTTACTAGATATACGCCGAACACTAATTGAAGGGTTATCAAGGGCAGCATCTATTATATTTTCTTCATCTTGTACATTTACTTCAGTAGGACGAATGGCCTTCTTTGGAGTGGGGTTACCTGCTTCTCGAAGTCTACGAAATAATCCACTAAACACCGTGTGGGCAGGTTGGTACCTATTTGGATATCTGCGTCGATATTCTCGAGCTGCTTCTCTGGCGTTCCCATTGGAATACCCATATACAAACACAATGTCTGCATATTTCTCAGTTGTGAATAACTGCATTGTTTATTTAGAACTTTTACACGAAGTATCAAATATTGTACAATTAACATGACACTAACGATATTTATTGTCATAACAACTGTCATTTTTATTTATCAGCCTACTTTTGATTGAAGTTGGTGTACCTATATTTTATACGTGTGCATTGTTTCACATTCAAATGATTTTGTGTCACTTCCTGGTTGATTGGAAAAATTATGATTCTTTAAATGCTTGTAACTTTTAAACAAAAACGAATCGGACCCATATTCATTAACAAAAAATGTTTAGAATTTTGATAGCTATCATCTCGCAAAGTCTGTCATAGAGCTTGTAGAACACCCTGTATTCTTATATGAAAAAAGTAATGGTTTTCCAAGCTACTATTTTTATAGTTTCGCTGAATGAATTGCACAGATCCTTCTTGCAAAAGATAAAACAACATACTATTAAATGTAATTTTAAACTGTATTCTAGATTGTTACTTTTGTTATAATACGGTATTCAGTTGTATATATTTATAATAAAATAAAGATCAATATATTTTTGTTTTTTTTTGTTTTAGTGAATTTTCCTTAAAAAAATCCCTTGTTAGGAGATGTCGACTTTTGAATTTTAAAACAATTGTCTTAAATGAGCGCGAACTAGGCCCTCTATATTCGGGGTCAGTTTCAATTTTTATATGTTTATATACAGGCTGTCCTAAAAGTCGCAAATCAAATGTGAGATGAAGATAGGCTAGCTCAAGCCCTTAAAAGAAACCCTATGTGTTCTTATCAAAATGTTTGCGGTTTTCAAGATATTTATAATATTATGAAAAAAAAAATGTCAAATTTTAAGGTATTTTGTCCTCCATCTGCAGAAAACACATTGCCGGAATGTGATTTTTGTGCATATTAATCCTGAATAAAGACGTTATCAAAGTAGTCTAAAATATTTTGTGTTATTATTCAGAAAATCTGAAATATTTTTTCAAACGGACTTTTTCTTCCCCAATTTTTTTATTTCTAATAAGCCTCTGTACTGAAAAAAATTCTTATAAAATTTAGTGGCTCATAATTTCAAAAAGTGTCCTGTTTTATGGAGATTCTAGACTAGTATAAAATATTAGCAATATTTCTAAAAATAATTTACTGTCGACGATTGAAAGTAAATAAGGCAGTGAAATCCGGTAGCTAATAAATAAAAACAAACAGATTGTGACATTTACAAAAATTATTTCTGTCAGTGTCAGTAAGATTACTAGTTTGTACTTGCTACATACGCGCTCACTTCTGAGTAGATTGATTCTCTATTGTACTTTGTTTTACTCTGGATTTCTTGATACATATGAAAATCGAGTGAATTACACATATCAAGAGTATGCGGACATGTATCTCATATATGGAGAGACTTAATACGTGCCATATTTTATTGGGGATGCTTAAAAGATACAGTTTCTGAAAAACCATTTCCTAATTTACTTTCAATCGTCGACAGTGACTTATTTTGATAGAAATTAATAATGTTTTATAGCATTTTTGAACCTCCATAAATCAAGGAAGTTTTTGAAATTAGGAGCCTGTAGATTTCAGTATAGTTTTTTCCAGTACGGTGGTTTGTTCGAAACTAAAAGAAATTGGGGAAGAAAAAGTAAGTTTATATATATATATATATATATATATATATATATATATATATATATATATATATATATATATATATATATATATAAGATTTTCTTAATAATAACACAAAATATAGAAATATGTCAGATTGATTCGATGACGTCATTATTGAGGATTAACATGCACAATATCATTCCAGAAATGATTTTTCGGCGTATGTGTGTGTGTGTGTGGGGGGGGGGGGGGTTTGGTTCAAAAACCTTAAATTTTAACAATTTTCATTTTTGTCATAAAATTATGAATATCGGGAAAACCGCAAACTTTTTGATAGAATCATATAAGTTTTTCTTTTAAAGGGCTTCAGCTAGTCTATCTCTGTGTGGTGTTTGATTTGCGACTTTTTGGACACCTGTATATATACATATATATATATATATATATATATATATATATATATATATATATATATATATATATATATATATCACACCGACAACTCAAAAAAAAATGGGCCGATAGTCAATCTCCGTGTGGCGTTTGATTTGCGACTTTTCGGACACCTGTATACATACATACATATATATATATATATATATATATATATATATATATATATATATATATATATATATATATATATATATATATATATATATATATTACACCGAAAACTCAGAAAAAAAATGGGCCGATTTAGATTAAATCCTTTTGCAAGTGACTTGAATATGTTCGTTAGCCAGGAAAATCGCACCAGTTTTTCCTGAAAATTTTGGGTTTTCCTTTCAATCTGCGGAAATAATAAAGCTATGGCAACCGCATTTGGCACGCAGGTTTATATTGTAAAAGGTATACTATCTGTCAAAATTTAGATCTCCAAGTTAACAGAAAAAAAGTTATAGGCATTTAAACAAAAAAGTTCTGGGTGCCACTGATGACCATAGAAAGGCATAAAAAATATGTTGGGTGGATAACAAAATCTATTGTATAATACAGACCAAGATTAAGTTTTTGCGCAAAAAGGGCAAGAAATTACAGAAAAATTTACTCCAAAAATTTTATAGTCTTTCTTCTTAAAATATCAAAGTCGCAATGTAACACGTCAAAATTGGCATCATTTAGGCAAAGAACCTGAAATAAATACGCGTTATGTAGAGAAAATATATCAAGAAACGTGTTTGACAAAGCCATAAGTTTCAGTTTCAACTGCAAAGGTCCTTCATTTTACTAAACTATTTGCAATAAATTCATTTTAACTAGACCGTTTATCTGATGCTTTGGAAGTAGTTTTAGTTATAGTTTATGGTTTTATATTGTATAGTTTTTCGCGAATTTTCGCAGAATGAATTCGCTATACACTCCTGGATTTAGTAGAAACAATGTAGGTACCATATTTCATCAAAATAATAATATTATAAGATACAGCATAAGACACCCTATAATTAACATCTACAATTTTTTCGCGTATCTTGTATAGTAACGGATACATTGAGCTTCACCGTAGAAATGCATCACCCTGTATATACGTAAACTGATAAAAATTGAAGCTTACTCCCGATATGGGTTCTATGAGGCCTAGTTAGCGCTCAGTTGAAGAAATATTTTCAAAATTCAAAAGTTATATATAGGAGACCGCGACTTTTGAATTTTGAAAATATTTCTTCAACTGAGCGCGAACTAAGCTTAATGAAACCCATACCGGGAGTAAATTACAGTTTTATCGGTTTACTTATAGAGGGTGATGCATTTCTAGGGTGAATCGCAATGGATCCGTTACTATACAATATACGCGAAAAGATTGTACATGTTAATTTTTGGGGTGTCTTATGCTGTATCTTATAATATTATTATTTTGATGAAATATGGTACCTACATTGTTTCTACTAAATCCCTAAGTCCAGGGGTGTATTAATCACTCATGTATTAACATAAAACTTGTGATAAAAGAATGTGTTAAAATCACATGTTTATTATGTTCAACAGCTCAGTTTATGAATATTTATATTAGTCCTAATTATTTTGATTATCAATTATCTAGAAACAATAATTGCGTTTGAAAATTATTGTCATTAAGAAGATAATCAAATACTTACTCAGTTTAAGCCTTGCTCTGTCCAAAGTCCTGCATTTTTTGAGATCTTTGAGTAAAAACGCCGGCACTACGTTACTTAGTCGGAGTCACCTAAATCAAGACTCCTGGTAACTCAAATATAAATGGTATATTATAAGGAAACAAAATAAATATTAAATGCAAAGTAAAAGGTTTTTCTATCAAATCTACCAATGCTCTCAATTTTAATTTGTTAGGTAATTTCTAATTAATTGTTCTGGCCAGTGCGTGTTTTAGTTTTCTTAAATGTTTATGTCAATAACTTAAATGTTGTAAAGTTAAGTAATTGTTAAATATTGCTTAAGTGAAAGTATATAAGCTACTCTTTTTTTACTCTAAAACATTTGAAGTTTTGAAAGATTCGTGGGCTAAATATTAATTAATTAATTATTATACTGCTCTTCTAAATTTACAAATTTGACATCATACAAAATTAAAATACAAAATAGATTTATATAACGATCAACCTCACTGACTAATATTTTAAATTTTTGACTGAGTTTAAAAAATTGTATGGCAATTTAATGAGAAATTCTGTGGATGTAAAAAAATTCGTCTGGCAAAAGTCTTAAAATGAAAAAAATCACTCAATAAAATTGTAAAGGACTCAAATGTAGTGCACTGACACTTCCAGCGGTTCATAGGCTGATGTCAGGCCTTAGCCTGAGGTCTCCGCAAGTGTTGATTGCCTGTAGACGGAAATGTAAAAGCTGCACAAGGTAGCAGCAGCATTTAGTACTTACCATAGGCGCTTAATTACCCCCAAGGGATGAGCCAGTAGTTGTCAGAGAAGCTTGTGGAGGTGGCGACAAGAAAGTATACTTGAAATGTATACTCAAAAGCTACGGTAGACAACGGATGGAAATTAAACGTGAAAATAACTTAAGTTAGACCTAAAGGTACACCTGAATCTGAACAGTAATGGTGTATTTAAACGGTCAACTTGGACAGCAAAGGTATATTTGAACGGTAAACTTGGATTTGAACTGGGAACTTGTACAGCAAAGGCGTATTTAAACGGTAACGGTATTCGGAGAATGTGAGTGTAAAGGTAAACTTGAATGTGAAACCGAAATCGAAACCAAAACCCTGCAATTACAACAAAGAATGCCGTTAGCAAGCTGCCACTGCATTGAAAGATTTATTAAAGACTTACCGTTTAATTATTTCTTTAAACGGGTTGTTGCAATCCATGAACTAACCAAACTATTTGAAGCACCTGCACAAGATTTACACCAAGTATACATGCCATGAAGACGTTGCGTTTGACTCGCCTGCCCGGCAGACTCTGCCGTCGTGGTCAATCTCATTGAATCGGAATTTAACAGCTATATCTCTTGCACAGAGCGGGAGACAAATTACGCGGGAAACAGCGTCATCCGTCTTGTTCTGTCGATTTATTCCCCTGATATCCCCTAAAACCCCTTGGAAATTTCCATTTGATCCGGCATCCACCAGAGAACTACGTTTTAAATATTTAAATCGGTATTTCTAGATTTCTAAGAAATACTCTATTGTTCACAATAATTTAACAAGCCTGTATTTCACTGGGAAACGGTAATAAATAACGATCTTTTTCCCTAAGGCAAATATTCCATCTGTTGATATTTTAATACTTGATTTAAATGAAGGAAGGCAGTAGGAGCGCTACGATGGTACTTATTAATAGCAAATTTTCAACAAATCATAAATGAAACCTTGAATTGTTGTTAAATAACGAAGCGCCCTGATCCTATTTAAGCTTCCCTTGAGGTTCTCGCTCTGTCAGCAAGAGAGTTACGGTAATAAATAAAACAGCTGTTCTCAAAATCTCTTGGATGCAGGCATCGATTTGTTGTCACTTAGATATTTTCTCTGTATCAAAGAGACAGTTGCGATTATCAAAAAAACCCAATCGTAACAAATGGCCTGATCTTGCATGACCTGAAAAATCCCCATGTTGCAATTTTTCATGGAAAAGCTTGACTTTTAGAACTGGCCAACGAATTTAGCCTCCGTAAATAATTTTGCAGTATAAAAAAAACGGAAGTCTCTAGGTGGTGCTAAAGCTTTGCAAACCATGTTGTACGCCCACCCATACACACACATACACGCAAATTTATATATATATATATATATATATATATATATATATATATATATATATATATATATATATATATATATATCTTCCTAGGAGGTTATATTTGCCTCATTTATTTTTTGTTTCATTTTGTTTGAATCAGCCCTCTTTACCGCACAAGTGGTTGATACGACTATGCGTAATACTAATATATGTAATCAATAATGTTATACAGCGTACGCAATGCGTAGGTGACGCATATAATATACTACGTACACGTTTCTATAAAATAAGTCCAAGTGGCTTAACAAAGTTGCTATAGGTATAATATATATCCTAAATGATCTGGTGTCTGGAGCGTTATTTGCAGGTATGTATCTACCATTATAATGTTGCAAATATAATAACTTGTACCTAATCAAAAGTTTGTTGGAGTTTACAAGCCAAAATTGATTTTATCATTAAAAAAGTTGGTGCTTTTCAATGCTTATTATTATTATGAATATTATGATTGATTATTTGTGCAAACTGGTATGTGACGTTTAACTTTAAGTTCTTTTTAGTATAGCAACTAAAAATTAAAAATTTTGGAAACAGCAAGTGTGCTATAGTAGTGAATTTTCATAAAATTGTACACTATCAATACGGCATAGAACTGAAATTAATACTCTAAATTTAAACAGACTTGAAAATCGGTTTTATATGTCCTAGGACGCGCTTATTTTAAGAGTTTATCGAAAGTGTTATCATCGATATCTCTCTATTATCAAAGAATATTATACTCTTGTGTTCTGGCACCTTTTTGAGAAAAAATGCCCAAAAACTCAATTTTCTATGAAGCTAGAAAATTAAAATTCGGTATTGTTTAAAAAATAGTGTTACAAATTTCACTAAAGTTGTAAAAGCTTTCCAGAAGAAAAGTCAATTCGCATTTAGAAAAAGAAAGCATCTGCCAAATTATAGACGTGGCAGGTATTTTTTATTATTAATCGTCTAGATGATTTCGTTTTAGTCAACATAATCGAACTGGATTTTCCAACAACAGAAAAAAAATTAAAAACAAATTACTCAATTTTCTTAAAAATTCACTAATATCAACAATAAAAAATGTCTGCTGAAAATTATGATTTTGATCTTAAAGGTGACGATGTTATCCTGACGTTTTAAACAAAAATGGAATGTTGTTCCAGACGTATGAAATCTGGACATTATTCTTTCTACCAAATATTAAAGTAAAAAAAAATGTTACATCCATCGCGCGATAATCGAAGCCGCGCCGCCCTCGTGTCAGGCGGATATGCCACCACTAAACAACGGCTGCTGGCTAATAATTTATTTATTTACATGGTAGTTAGTTTTATAATGTATCGTAGAGTAAATTAAGTATAAAGTTAATTGTAATTGACATATTGTACAATTATAGACAATAAATATATTATATTATATTATATTTATTGTATTCTTTCGTATATTCTTTTCTTATAATGTGAAACTTACCAATCATGATTTGACAAAAACGTCATATTGTCTTTACAAAAGCGATAGTTCCTAAGTATTTATTTATTACCTTCCATAAATCTTGATCTTTTCACCATATGCTATATTTTCTATCTAAAACTTTAATTGGGGGTGTTCACCAAACTACAAATATAGTGCATTTTAAGAACATTGAGGCCCCCACTTGAAAAACGAAAATATTGGAACCCCCACTTAAAAAACAATCACTTGGCAAATTTTTAATATCATGTCATTTGTCATTCTAACTTTGTAATTGTTGACAAACGATTTAAACGGTTCTCTGGATTTTTGTGGCGGAAATTTCTCGATCGCTATTTCAGGTGTTATGTTGTATTAATGTTATTTGTTATTGTTTGATTATCGTTGAATTATGATTTATATTTGTAGTATGTATCAATTTACGCATGGCAACTAACTATTCTGTTTTTGTCAGGCAGTGGTATTTAACCACTTCAGTCGTTTCAATCCATGTCTTTAAGGTTTTATTTTTAATTCGGAACAAACTTCAAATTTTGCGAATCAAATTATTTTAATTCTTAGCAGTGGTTTATTTACAGCATTTCTAGCTACATGTAAAGTCTCATTTAAGTAACTCTATTTTTTTACAGAGACTTTCATTAAAAAAAATTGTTAATTATGTAATTAATAAAAGTAGAAAAAAATTTTAAAAGGTAATGATGAAAACGTAAATAATAATATATGTTTTACGATATGTAAAATATTTTTAAGTTATTAAATCTGTTAGTTGGAAATTAGATCTGATATTTTTCAATAAAGGACAAGTAGTGTCACCATATTTGAACCAAACAAGTAAAAAGTTCAACAATACAATCGCCTAAGTCAAAGACTTACGTCTTAGCTTTTCGTAGATTTAAAAAATGCGTACCTCCTTAAATACCAGACGTATTGAACTAAAATAAACCCCATCCGGTTTGTGGAAATCATTTCTAAAAAAACAGTTATAAATTAGTTTTATTTTTTTAATAATCCACTTATTTGTTTTGGGGATATCCACAAATCTATGTACTTTATGTCTGTATTTATTTTACACAATGCTTCGGTGACGCATATAATATACTATGTACACGTTTGCTACAACCTAAGTCCAAGTGGCTTAAGAAAGTTGCTATAGGCATAATATATATATCCTAAAGGATCTGGTGTCTGGAGCGTTATTTGCAGGTATGTATCTACCACTAGAATGTTGCAAATATAATAACTTGTACCTAATCAAAAGTTTTCTGGAGTTTATAAGCCAAAGTTGATTTTATCATTAAAAAACTTGGTGCTTTTTAATGCCTATTATTATTATGAATATTATGATTGATTATTTGTGCAAACTGGTATGTGACGTTTAACTTTAAGTTCTTTTTAGTATAGCAACTAAAAATTAAAAATTTTGGGAACAGCAAGTGTGCTATGGTAGTGAATTTTCATAAAATTGTACGCTAATAATACCGCATATTACTAAAATTAATACTCTAAATTTAAACAGACTTGAAAATCGGTTTTAGAGGTCCTAGGACGCGCTTATTTCAAGAGTTTACCGAAAGTGTTATCATCGATATCTCTCTATTATCAAACAATATTATACTTTGGTGTTCTAGCACCTTTTTGAGTAAAAATGTCCAAAAACTCAATTTTCTATGAAGCTAGAAAATTAAAATTCGGTATTGTTTAAAAAAAATTGTGTTACAAATTTCATTAAAGTTGTAAAAGCATTCCAGAAGAAAAGTTAATTCGTATTTAAAAAAAGAAAGCATCTACCAAATTATAGACGTGGCAGGTATTTTTTATCATTAATCGTCTAGATGATTTCGTTTTAGTCAACATAATCGAACTGGATTTTCCAACAACAGAAAAAAAATTAAAAACAAATTACTCAATTTTCTTAAAAATTCACTAATATCAACAATAAAAAATGTCTGCTGAGAAATATAATTTTGACCTTAAAGGTCACGATGTTATCCTGCCGTTTTAAACAAAAATGATATGTTCCAGACGTATGAAAGCTGGACACTATTCTTTCTACCAAATATTAAAGTAAAAAAAAAGTTACATCCATCGCGCGATAATCGAACCTGCGCCGCCCGCGTGTCAGGCGGATATGCCACCACTAAACAATAGCTGCTGGCTAATAATTTATTTGTTTACATGGTAGTTAGTTTTTTAACGCTGACTGTAACGACGTTTGAGTTTATAACGTATATTTGAACAAGTAAATTGTTACAGAATATACTAAGATCATGGCAAATCTAAAAAAACTGAAAGAAACACATGATAGGCAGACTTTAAGATGTGGTCAACCCTTAGGTGCAGAAATTGATGGATTCATTTTGACAGAAAAGTATCTCAATTATAAAAATAAAACTGACACTTTGGAAGTATACGAGGATGACATTTGGGTTTGCAGTTTTCCAAAATCAGGTAAGTATTAAAAAATATTGATTCAAATACCATTTAGTGCGTTTTAATATTATATACAGGTGCCCCATAATTAATTGGACATTAGCTAAGGACATATTTGCAGTTGCAACAAACCCTTCTCATTGGTGACCTCAATAACATGTCAATTTAAAAAAAATGGAAAAGAAATCAGTCTCTGCGACCTTAATGACACAAAAGAAACATTAGAATGCAACACCTCCACCAGAGCTATACATTCCACATTATCATGTGGCAACCCACACAGAAAACTTAAGCCATTCATTGCTCCTATTAGCTCAAAATTTTAAAGATTGCATATCCTGTATATACCATAATTCTCCATTACTTGTTCACGATAAATTCCAGTCATGACGTAGTACAGAGAATTGGTAAATTTCCTCTGAACTGGTTCAAGAGAATGTTTTCAAAACTAAAAAGGTACAAAAGATGCTCTCTTCTCTTAATACCAGGAAAGTCTCTGGCCTTGACAAGATCACAGCAATTGTTCTCAAAAAATGCGCACCAGAACTTGCTCCTGTCCTAACTCGCCTGTTTCACACATCTTACAATAGAGGCATATTCCCTAGTAACTGGAAAACTGTTCGAGTACAACCCGTCCCCAAGAGAAGGTCCAAAGCGCTTCCTAGCAACTACAGACGTATTTCTCTCCTTTCAGTTGTCTCTAAAGTGATGGAAAAGTATATAAACATCGAATTACTAAAATTGCTTGAAAAACAGTATGGATTCCGTCAGCGCAGATCAACTGCCGACCTTCTATCCTTTGTCACTCATTATTGGAACAAGCCTATGGAACTACACGGTGAACCCCAGATTATCGCCCTAGACATATCCAAAGCATTCGACCAGGTCTGACACGCAGCGCTGCCTAATAAACTTCCGGCCTATGGCCCACCACCAAAATTATGTACCTGCACAGCAAATTTCCTCCCCAACAGGAGCATTTCTGTTGTCGTGGATGGCCATTCATCTAAACTGTATCCAATTAATGCAGGAGTCCCTCAAGGTTTAGCTGTAGCCCCTACTTTGTTTCTTCTCCACATCAATGACATCCTGTCGAACACTGCTCCCACATCTGGGGTGCCGCTGTCGCTTCTACACTCGCTACCCTGGACTCCATTCAGAACAGAGCTATACGTCTCATCGGTGACCCTACCCTCACCCAAAGGCTGCCATCCCTTGCCCACCGACGTGCCGTTGGTGATCTCTCTGTCTTTCTTTTATAGATATCTGCACGTGCACTGCTCAGAGGAGCTTTCTTCCATAGTTTCTCCACCTGCTGCCCCCAACAGATCTACCAGGGGAACAGAGCGAAAGCACCACTTAATTGTACAGGCCACCAGACATAGAACATCTTGGTATGCCCGCTCTTTTGTCCCGAGGACTTCCAAGTTTTGAAATTCCTTGCCGGCACATGTTTTTGCTTCTCCTCCGTACCTCCAAACCTCGTGGTGCGCTGTTGAAATATGTTAATAAACCGAATAAAATGAGCTCAAGAGAACAATGGAAAAATGAAAAAGTGTTTTTTTCGTCCGTCTGATGACGCTAATTTTGTTAGCGAAACGATCGTTAGGTGTACACACTGTATTGTGATGAATTGTGTTTTCCAAACTGTACTTATCAGTGCTCATTGCAGGTTCCAACCTTCGCGCATTGATAACTTTTTATCAAAAGGAACACCTAGATCTATAACAGTGCTAGGGTCTGGTGAGTAGCATATTTATTTTGTAATCAAATCAACCAAACTTCAACCTCCCTTGAGAAAAAAACAGGACACTTATCGGCATTCAAACGAATCAAATTCCTGTGGCTTCATTCCAAAAAAGCACTTAGAAATCTAGGACATTGTTGTCGCTCCTGAGTATATAACTGGATAAATTTCACATGATTCGTAAAGTTTACAAGTCAACCTAACACATACACACATATGTGCTTATTAGTATGCGGCTGGAGCCTAAACTATTGTAGTTTTAGATATTTTCTTCTTAATTAATTAAAGCGACTGTTTTGTTCAGGTACAACGTGGACACAGGAAATGGTGTGGTTAATAGGAAATAACTTAAATTTCGATGGCGCCAGGACCCAATTAGTAGATAGGTTTCCCTTTCTTGAGTAAGCTTAAATTACACCCATCAAGTTAGCATTTATGTTTGAGGCCTTTAAAATAAATAAACTCGGGATTTTATTTCAGATGTACATCCCTCTATAATATATTTAACCTACCTTCAGAAAGACCTCAACAAAATGATTCGACTGAAAGTGTACGAAATTTGAAGCGTCCAAGATTTATCAAAAGCCACCTACCTTGGAGGCTACTACCTCAGCAAATTCAGAGAGGTAATAAAAAACCAAAGGTGAGTAAAAAGCATTATAAAAGTATTAAAAAAAAGTTTGGACGCAACAAGGGCGTTATGGTAGATAATTTTCATAAAAATGTGTTTAATAGGAAATTTAATTTTTTTAAAGGAAATTTTGCATTAAATTTGGTTACCAGTATAACCTATATAGGAGAAACAATGTACCATATTTTATCAAAACAACTTTATTGTTTGAAAATGTACAAAAATCTTCCGAAAAGAAACTTAAAATATGATCAACAAACTGGTTTCCTGGCCAACGAACCTTAGGTTAATAGTAAATTAAGATATCGAAAGAAACATTTTATGAAAAATCGCTACCATAACGCACTTTCTGAGTCCCGAATTTATTTTCTTACAAACATGCATTATATTTCGATGAAAAATGCAACAATTTCAATAATATAAGGCGTGTTCGATTAGGAAAAAATTGCAGCACCAGCGACTTATGGGCCACCTGTAATTGTAAAAATAATTTTATAAGATGCAGTTCCAGACATCGTATAATTAACTTAATTTTTTTTTCATATCTTGTATGAAAAATGTAAAAAAACGCTAAGTAATAAGCGTAATCTGATTCGTTATTAGTATTAAATATTAACTAAAACTGCTAGCAAAGCATCACACAAGGGTCAATTTTAAATTAATTTTCTGCAAATAATTTAATAAAATAAATAACAATGAAGATTGTACCTGAAACTTAAGGCTTTTGTTAACAAGAAGCTATTCTTACGACATTTATACTGCATAGCTGTATTCACTTAAGTACTCTATCTAGAACATGTCAATTTTGACGTTTCGAATCGCGACTTTTTAAGAAGAAAAACTTAAAAACCTATAACTTTTATTTTTATTTTAACGTAGTGATTCAAACTTTGTTGCATGGTTTAATTTTGTTGCATGTTTTTTTAGGGTTTCAACCCTCGTACACAATATAGTTGCCCTAACTTTGTTATTTCCGGAGATATAAAATTTTCCGAAACAAAACGCAAAATTTTTCGGAAAAAACCAGTTCCATTTTCCTAGCTAACGAACTTATGGGTGTGACACATTATATATATATATATATATATATATATATATATATATATATATATATATATATATATATATATATATATATATATATATATATATATATATATATATATAAAACATATAAAGTCTGAAACCGACCTCGGATTTGGGTTCCAGGGGTCCTAAATAGCGCTCATTTGAAGAAATTTTTTCAAAATTCAAAAGTCGCGATCACCTCATTAGTGAATTTTTTTAAAGAAAATTCACTAAAACTACCGTTTAGGCAACACGTATGGAATGTTGTTGTCAGGGTGATTTGTTGGCTTTGTCTTAATCTGCTTTGAGAATTTTCGGTACTTGTAAAGCAGTAGCACAGACATCAGCTGTCGCATCTTTAATTTAGTAAATTGCGAGAAAATTCAAAAACTCTTATATGCCATAATATGAGGTCGCTTTTATGTATCAAAAAAATGACTTATATTCTAAAGTAAAGCAGCTAGAAGAAGAAGGCTAAAGCAAAAGTTTTAGGGTTTTTACAATATATTTCCCAAAAGAAAAACTAAGTATACAGGGCCGGTCAAAAAGACATGGCAAAGCAAAGTTGTTTTTCTTTCTGATAGAACAGCCTGTATTTTATGACATAGATATTAGATAATAATATGGTGTTTCTGGACATCTTCCTCATGTAAATCTCCATAAGAAAAAACCACCAAAAATAGACCCTTATTGAAACCGTTCCATATTTAATACAGTGATGGACTTTACCGAGCTTCACAAGTGCTTGTTTTAGTGAATTTTCTTTAAAAAATTAACTAATGAGGAGACTCCGACTAACCCATATCCAGGGTTAGTTTCAATTGATTATATATATATATATATATATATATATATATATATATATATATATATATATATATATATATATATATATATATATATATATATAATTCTCGCGTTAAGTTTTTTTTTTTAATTCGCCAAAAGGATTGATAGTGCCCTCCTAGATTACTATTTATCAAGGTCCTGGTCACACTTTCTGACATAAGAGGCCAAGTCCTAAGACTTTGGTACGTTAAAAATAAAAAGGTTGTCATAGTGTAAAAGCTAAGCAACATATTGACACCTGATCCTTGGGGATGTCATGTTTAAGGCACCACAATTAAAATCCGGTAGATGGAATCACTGATACTATGCATAATAGAATGAATGATAATGATAATGGTAGCTAGCTAGCCAGTTTAAATCGAACCCACAAAACATGTTATTACCGGTGGTGGAAATGTAAATCTTGAAGCATACGTATATAATTATTATGGGTTATTGCCCACTGCTTGTAATTTATCACAATTTGTACAATTTATATTTATTTTCAGATTATTTACGTAACCAGAAACCCAAAAGATATATGTGTGTCATATTATAATCATCACAGGATATTCGCATTGATCAGTTACGAGTTTAAAGATTTTTGTGAATTATTTTTGGCAGAGAAATGTAAGTAACTATAGTTTTATAAGATAGTTTATCAAAGCAAACCTATGTATCTCGAATATTGTTCTGCCACAGAGGAGCTTTTTTCAATGGATGAAGGGTTTAAATACACCCTGGAGAATTTCATTCGCCACAACGCATTCTTAAGACCTGACGATCGTTTCACTAGCAATAAAACAACGTGATAATAATAATAATAATAATAATAGGAACTTTATTTAGCAAATTTGCTATAGAAAAAAATTACAATATACCTAGATTACCCAACTATAATATCACGCAGAATCACAAACTTATAAAAGACCCTTTACTAATATTAATCCTACATTATAAAGTTACACATATATGTACTTGATTGTCATCCTTACTATCACTACCCCTATCAATACCATCACTAATTGGTTACTGCACTTCTCATATGGCCTCTTAGCCGAATTTGAAATAAGCGAACACTGGGAGAATCTTTAATACTTTGAGGTAAACAATTGTATGCTCTCACTCCATTATAAAATACTGAGTTATGTGTACATCTCAGTTTAGTTCTCTCCAGATAGATATCTCTACTTTGCCTAGTAGGATATTCATGTATACGGGAGGTATGCACCAGTTTTTCTGACAAGTGTTCAGAGGTGTGTCCAAAAACAGTCATGTACACAAATGTCAGAGTCTGAAACAATACTAGATCATCCACATTCATCCATTCTAATGTTCGCAGCATATATTTTATACCTTTGTTCCTTCTGCATCGCAACAAGGTAAGCATTGCCTTATTTTGTGCGCATACGTCTGTAGCAATCTACCCTCCACCAGACTCCCCAATTTAGAAGCTGGAAGAAAAGACATACTTTGGATGAAACTCCTTCTCAGCGCTGCAACTAAATTCATCTGTTGCATTTACCGGTCACCTTCTGACAACAACTTTGTCCAGCTCTTCGGCTACCTCTCGGAAAAAACCGACCATCTGATTTCTGAATATCCTTCCTCCGAGGTCGCTCTTCATGGTGACTTCAATGTCCATAATAAGGAATGGCTAGGATCTTCAAAAACCGATTCACAAGGAAGAGCAGCGGAGGCCTTTGCAGTCAGCAATTCTTTAGTCAATATGGTTCAGCAACTTATTAATTATTTAGTAGCTAGTCGAGGCAACAAAGAAGGAAAGGAACAGGTAAATATACCAATATATGAATAGATGGTAAGTTTTCCTTGGTGTATCAACTACCACAAATAATACGACTATCACAAGCTCTCATAAATGTATTTATAACACACACAATACATTATAAAGCATTTATTACCATAGAAACACATAATTACGCTTCTATAACAAGTGACACCCATAAACTTGGGGTAGTAGAGTAAAACTTATTAATTTAAATTTCTAAAAACAAAGTCGCCCTAAACGAGGGACTAAAATACTGAAACAAAAATTATATAACAGATAGTAAAACCATAAATAATCACTATTTCCTCAACAATAAATTGACAAATCATCTACTGTAAATACAGTAAAACCTTTATTTAAAACCATATTATTATTCTATTTCAATTGACGCCTTATCGTGGGGCAGTTAGTCCATTCTATATCAATTGTTGCACAACGTGGGGCTATTATTAATTTAAAACCTTTTATGAACAATATATATATATATATATATATATATATATATATATATATATATATATATATATATATATATATATATTAATAATTATATTTTTGTTCTAATTAAATATTTTGTCAACTTTCAGTGGACTATCAGCCATTTTGGAAGCATGTTTTTGAGTTCTGGAAGAGGCGGCACGATGAAAATATATTATTTCTTACATACGAAGAAATGAGCACAGGTCTACCAGAGGTGATCAATAAAATATCAGATTTCTTGGATGTAAATAGAATATCAGAAGACGAAATGAAAAAATTATTAAATCACTTGAGTTTTAAAAACATGAAGGAAAACTCGGCTGTTAACAATAAAGGGTTTGTAGAGCTAATCAAAAAACACTATGGCATAGAAAAATATAAGGGTGATTTTATACAATCTGGCAAATGTGGGAGTTATAAGGTTGCTATGACACCGGAGATGATTGACAGGTTTGATCAGTGGATTGGGGACAACACAAAGGGGACAGATTTTCAATTTTACAATAAAAATTAATAAAATTAAATAATGTCTTTTTAGTCACTGTGGCGGTGGTTCCGACCGTAGTTTTTCCGTCAACACTACTCTGTGTTTCTGCATAAATACTCTTGACAGTTAAACGTTACGTTACGTTATGCGACAGCCAGCTGTCAAGAACTACGGCAACTATAAGATACACTAGGCGATCTCTCTCCTTCTCTTCTCTACCAACCGCTACAGTGAACACACGTCCTCCACGCTCGGTCAGTTATCTGCTATGTACTCATGTATTGTTGTAATTGTATTATAGTTAAATGTATCATATAGTTTATTCAGTTAGTGAAATAATAAAGTATATCAAATGTTTACCTATGGATTCAATATCACCATCCCAGGTAATATCAACAAGTGCAATTAATATTCATATTGGTGACCCCGTGCCGTAAACCGAAGATGCCGAGCCTGATGTTCCAGCCGACGTCGCCTAAATTCCACGCAGGAGCTCGTGGCTACAGGAAACGAATATCTAAACAGGTCAGTCCTTTCCAATTTAAAAATTATCTGATTTTTTCACAATGGCTGAAGATTCTTCAAGCAGCAATATCATGGCAAGTGTTGCAATAAAATTACCTCCTATATGGAGACGTAACGTGAAAATCTGGCAAATGCAGGTTGACGGCCAGTTCGATATATCGCAGATCAGTTCTGAAAAGACAAGATTCAGTCATGTACTCGCTATACTCGATTCTGATATCGCAGAGTCAATTTCAGATTTTTTAACCCAACCATTATCATCAACCCCCTATTCAGATCTAATGAAACGTCTTTTATTAGAATTTGAAGAGTTAGAAAGTCGCAAAATAAATAAACTTTTAACATAATTAGAATTAGGCGACAGAAAACCATCGCAACTTTTACGCGAAATGAAGTTTTTAGCCGGTAGTCAGATTAAAGAGGATTTCCTTAAAACTTTATTTCTACAACGTTTACCAGTCAACGTTCGTTCAATTTTGGCTTCGAGCAACGATTCTCTAGAAAATCTGTCGGTTATAACAGACAAAATCGTGGAATATTCCGCAAAAAACCCTCGAACCAGTTTATGACGGCCCCTTTGAAGTATTATCCCGAACTGACAAAGTCTTCAAAATCAAGAAATCACACGGAGAAGAGACAATTTCTGTTGACCGTCTTAAACCCGCATTCATTCTTTGTGATAACGAACAGACAACTTTCCAGCCTCCGAGACATCCTAGTGAAACTGAAAGTGACAGTGAAAGTCCAACACCTAGTGAAACTGAAAGTGACAGTGAAAGTCCAACACCTAGTGAAACTGAAAGTGACAGTGAAGTTCCCGTTCCCGTTCAAACTACACGCCATGGACGTAGAGTTCGATTTCCACGAAGATACTTGAACTAATAGCGTTGCAACTGAGAGGGGAGTATGTGGCGGTGGTTCCGACCGCAGTGTTTCCATCAACACTACTCTGTGTTTCTGCATAAATGCTCTTGACAGTTAAACGTTAAGTTACGTTATGCGACAGCCAGCTGTCAAGAACTACGGCAACTATAAGAGACACTAAGCGATCTCTCTCCTTCTCTTCTCTACCAACCGCTACAGTGAACACACATCCTCCACGCTCGGTCAGTTATCTGCTATGTACTCATGTACTGTTGTAATTGTATTATAGTTAAATGTATCATATAGTTTATTCAGTTAGTGAAATAATAAAGTATATCAAGTGTTTACCTATGGATTCAATATCACCATCCCAGGTAATATCAACAAGTGCAATTAATATTCATAGTCACAAATAAAAGTTCCTGTTTTCCATTTTTGTATTTGTAATTGCAAGCTGCGTAGTTTACAACAACTATTTAGATTATTTATGGTTATCTAAATTACGCTGCAGTGTAATTTTAAAATAACAAGCAAGTCAAAGCAACAAATCGATTAGTCCGTGTTTTAAAATATTGACCATGCAATTAGTAAATATATTCTGCAAAAAGACTATTACTGATTTATATTAACCACTATAAAATATGTACTATCAGAGTATCTTAATAATTTAAATTTATGGTAACTTTTATTTTCTGGGACTATATTTATGTGTTACTAATCAAATAATTATCATTCTAAAATATTGTCTTCGTATAATTTAAGATATTTAAGTTGTTATTGCATTCTTGTACTTCGATTGTGTGAATAAAATGTATGATTTTATTATTACTTTTTGTTTTGTCATTTGTTTTCTGGTATTGGATTTCATAGCCTACTATCCACAAAACGGTTTTTCTCAAAATTGTCAGTGCAATTACAAGATTTCTCAAGCATGTTGTACATCATTAAAAAACTCTTTTTACGGGCTATCGCATGAGAAAAATCCAATATGGCTCCCATAATAAAAACAAACGTTGATACCTGTAGCTCAAAGACAAATGACAATCCAAAGTTGAGAATAGCACAAAGATTACTCTGTAAAAAGTGTCCTGATAATGTGCAAGTCTTAGACATGTCAGATCAACGCCTACTTAGATATTGAAGAAAAAAAATCGAAAAATTTTGTTTTTTTCAAAATAACTCGAAAACGAAAAGAGGCAGGGCAAAATACAAGTCATAATTGAAACGAGCATGGAATTCTACAACACATTGCTAATTTAATCGTCTCCCTATCTCTAATAATAACGGAGATAGCAATACATTTCCATCCAGTTTGGACACACTGTATAGTTAATAAGATATGACACCCTCAATGCGTGTAAAATTTCTATGAATCCCTAAAACAGCTTTATACAAATACATGTGTGAATTCAATAAAATTAGTCACTTTTCTGTAGCATATATAAATTTTGGCATATCAGTAATATATTGGTGAATTATTCTAAGATGGCTGCTCCTATTTATATTTTTGTTTCTTTTTATGAAATATACTTCACGAAAAAGAAAACCTAATTGTTAAATACGAATCATGTTATGTGTTTAGAAGCAGTGGAGGTGTCTCACCTGGTCAGACCAATTAATTTCAAAACGTTAAATGGCATGATTAAGCTAAGGAACCACGAGGCTTATCTAGAGCAATCTACATCATAAGAACAGTGAAACGCCACAGTACCCATCAAGATGCCATGATTCCTTATTTTGTAAATTCTCACAGTATCCTATCGTAGGGAATATTCATATGGGGTTACTCGTCAACAGCAGAACATGTGTTTATCATACAAAAAAGAACAATAAGGACATTGTGTGACCTAGGCCCAAGAAAAAGCTGCCCGGATGTGTTCGAGGCCAATGGGATACTTACCCTTTCAGCTATATTCATTCTTCAGAATATGTATCCAGAATATCCAGTAAATGGTGAAGCTCACAAGATCAATACCAGGTGCAAGCATAAATTAAAATACCGTTGAACAAAAGGAAGGAAGGAGGAATTTATCGGTACTCTAATCTAATGTGTATAGTGTTACATACTGTATTCATTTTCTGTAATGTGTGTGTGTGTGTAGGTGCGTGCGTTAGGCAAAAGGTTCGGAACGTAAGTTCCACTAGCCACAGACCTTTATATATATATATATATATATATATATATATATATATATATATATATATATATATATATATATATATATATATACACTTTCGCTTTATTTTAACTCAATGTTGCTGAATGTACAGATATTGTCGGTACTTATAAAGACTGTGACTTACCGTGTACATTTAATGGTCAATAAAATCTATATATCTATCAGCAGAAATGAAATGTGTTGTTTGTTTTTTATGTAATAAAGATTCTATTCTAATTAACATTGCCCTAATTAATTTTATTTGTAGTTTTACTATAAATATATACTTTGTATAAATATACATATACCTAATACCTATATACATTGTTAGTTTGTAAGTTGAAATAAATTCATTTAATCAAATACAGTTTCTTTTTTCAAAAATGCTTGGCCACATTGATTAGTATATCAAGTTGCAGTCTTTTAAGAAATATCTATCTATATATATATATATATATATATATATATATATATATATATATATATATATATATATATATATATATATATATATATATATATATATATAGAGTATGTCCCATGTTTGAAAAATGACGTACCGATAATTTCTGTTAATCTAGCCTACGATTTTGTTGACTATTATTAAGTTCCTACATGTGAAGTTGTAGAAAACCAGCAGATTTTAAATCTATATTAAGTTTATGGTTTAACGGTCTATATTTTTTTTAGCTAATTTTCGTAGAACAAATTTGTCAAAGAAAATAAATTTAACTATTCTTTCAAAAAAGTTGTAATAAGATAATGAGTTGATGCATGTCGATATTTTCGTTGTATAGACTGCTTTTATACTGTTATTGTTTAGTTATTTTATTGTTGTAACTGTTATCATAGTTATTATAGGCTAGTTCTATTTTTATGTTAAATATTGACATACATCACATAGACATTTTGAAAGCTTCATCTGTCATCTGTGTTTCATTTTATTTTCAATTTGAAAAATTTTTTTGATCAAAACATCGTATCATAACATAGCAACAGATATTTATTTGTAGTTGTCATGATTTCGTACTAATTCAATTTTAATCTGTCTGAGAATGCTGTCAAGCAGCGAAACTATAGTCACAGAAACGTTGAACAACATCCTAGAACTTCCAGAATTTGTAAGGGCCACTTGCTCCAGTTAGCTTACGCGCTGGCTACGTCCTTCACCTACAAAAACGAAAACCGACAGTGAAGCCAGTGAAGTAGTCTCTAAGTCTGTATGTAGTATGGACAAGTTTCACCAAGTAAGGGCAACAACGATCAATAAATTTGTTAATGCGTTTTTGCATGTTTTATCGAAATATGATGCGTTTATAAGAAAAAAATCTCGACGCAGTAAGTGCGTTTTGGTAGCGAATTTTCGGTAAATTTACAGATTAGCTCCCGAACGCTTTTCAAAAAACTGTTTTCAGAAACCTGCCTAGGGCCCCCACTGGATCCACAAAACCCAAGAAAAATTTCTTGTTCACACCCCCCAAGGAAGTTACGGGACCAGGAGTGAATAGGGGTGCTGGGCGGGGTAGGTAGTAAAAAGAAAATATGAGCAGAAAATGCGAATAAAACGGGCTTGAAAGTTGTCTTTTTCACATCTTGAAGCCATATCCCCTTAAACCCTGCCTACCCCGCACAGCATCCCTATTTCCCCAAAAAAATTTGTTGTTTACACTTCCCAAGGAAGTTACGGGACCAGGAGTGAGTAGGGGTGTATAATTTTTTTTAGCTAATTTTCGTGGGACAAATTCGTTAATACATTTTTGAATTTTTTATCGAAATATGATGCGTTCGTAAGAAAAAACTAACGAGGCGCAGCAAGTGCGTTATGGTAATGAATTTTTATTAAATGCTTCAAATTTCAATAACTCAATTTTCTATAAACCTAGAAAGTTTAAATTCGCTGTGTAGTAAGGTATTTCCTAAGGCAAGATATCCACCAAATTTCATTAAAATAACTTTGTAATTTTCAGAGAAACTTTTTTTTTTTCGAAAGAAAATTTAAAATTTGAATAACTCAATTTTCTATAAACTTAGAAAGTTGAATTTTGGTACGTAGTAAGGCCTCTCCTAAGGCAATATATCTGTTAAATTTAATTAGAACAGCGTTGTAATTTTCGGAGAAAAATTTTTTTTTGAAAGAAAACTCAAAATTTTCCCGGAAAACCCCGTCCGATTTTCCTGGCTAACGAACTAACGAACTCGTCCAAGCCATTAATAAAAGAAAGGCACTTGCCGAGTTATATATATATATATATATATATATATATATATATATATATATATATATATATATATATATATATAAATTCAAACTAACCCCGGATATGGGTTCTAGGGGTCCTAGTTCGCGCTCATTTGAAAAATTTTTTGCAAAGTCTCACCATCGATACCTATTAGTGAATTTTTTTAACAAAAATTCACTAAAAGAGTTAGACGCAGTAAGTGCGTTTTGGTAGCGAATTTTCGGTAAATTTGCAGTTTAGCTCCCGAACGCTTTTCAACACACTGTTTTCAAAAACCTGCCTAGGGCTCCCTGGATCCACAAACCCCAAGAAAAATTTCTTGTTCACACTCCCCAAGGAAGTTACAGGATCAGGAGTGAGTAGGGGTGTATAATTTTTTTTAGCTAATTTTTGTAGAACAAATTATGCATTTTTGCATTTTTTATCGAAATATGATGCGTTTCTAAGAAAAAACTTGACGCAGTAAGTGTGTTTTGGTAGCGAATTTTCGGTAAATTTGCAGTTTAGCTCCCGAACGCTTTTCAAAAAACTGTATTCAGAAACCTGTCTAGCTCCCCGCTGAATCCACAAACCCTAAGAAAAATTTCTTGTTCACATCCCCCAAGGAAGTTACGGGACCAGGAGTGAATAGGGGTCCATAAGTTTTTTTAGCTAAATTTCGTGGAACAAATTTGTTAATGCATTTTTGCATTATTTGTCGAAATATGATGCGTTTGTAAGGAAAAAATTTGGACGCAGTAAGTGCGTTTTGGTAGCGATTTTTCGGTAAATTTGAGGTTTAGTTCCCGAACCCTTTTTTATCAGAAAACTGTTTTCAGAAACCTGCCTACCTACCCCCCTCCCCCCCCGGATGCACAGACCCCAAGGAAAATTTCTTTTTCACACTCCCCAAGGAACTTACGGGGCCAGGAGTGAGTAGGGGTGTATATTTTTTTTTAGCTAATTTTCGTAGAACAAATTCGTTAATGCATTTTTGTATTTTTTTATTGAAATATGATGCGTTTGTAAAAAAAACATCTGGACTCAGTAAGTGCGTCTTGGTAGCGAATTTTCGGTAAATTTGCAGTTTAGCTCCCGAACGTTTTTCAAAAAAATGTCTTCAGAAACCTGCCTAGGCCCCCCTAGATCCACAAACCCCAAGAAAAATTTCTTGTTTACACCCCCCAAGGAAGTTACGGGACCAGGAGTGAGTAGGGGGCTGGGCGGGGTAGGTAGTAAAAAGGAAATATGAGCAGAAAATTCGAATAAAGCGGGCTTGAAAGCTGTCTTTTTCACATCTTGAAGCCATATCCCCCTTAAACCCTGCCTACCCCGCACAGCACCCCTATTCATTCTCAGTCCCATAACTTCCTTGGGGGGTGTGAACAAGAAATTTTTCTTGTGGTTTGTGCATCCAAGTGGAGTCCTAGTAATGTTTCTGAAAACAATTTGTGGAAAAGCGTTCGGGAGCTAATCTGCAAATTTACCAAATTTTCATTAAATTCTTCAAATTTCAATAACTCAATTTGCTATTAACGTAAGCTTTGTTGGTTAGAAAACCAACATTTAAGTTTATTTTCGGAAAATTTTTGTATATTTTCAAACCATAAGTAATTTTTATAAAATATAGTACATTGTTTCTACCACATAGGCTATACCGGTAATCAGATTGATGCCTGCTCGCATTTGCTATAAAAAACATTTTTATGGAAATTCACTTCCATAACACATTTGCTGCATTTAGACTTTTGAAAAATGTTTATATATTTTCAAACAATAAATTTATTTCGATGAAATATTGTACATTGCTTCTACTATATAGGCAACCAAGTTTGATGCCTGCTTTCATCAAAGAAAGACATTTGCTATTAAAATTATTTTAAAGAAAATTCGCTACCATAGCGCACTTGCTGCGTCCAGATATTTTTTCCAGTCTACTAGTTATAGTTAAATCCGATTTCCCTAATTTTAAATCTTCTAATAATTCTACATGTTTTAAATAATGTTTTCCACTTACCTCCTTTTTCCCCTTATTTTTCTTAATAATATTTATTTTCATACTGTTATCTTTCCTACTTACTGCTTTATCTCGTTTTAAAACCTCATATTCGCCTGATTCTGAAAAATAATTAACTATATCTATTTCCATTATATCTTTATCATTTAAATGTTGTTTCCCCCTATCCGAGGGCTCCTTATCACTCATATCTACACTATTAACAACACACAACAATTAAACTAATAGTAATAATTGCTTAACACTCTCTTTAATTAAATGTTCGCTAGCTCTCGAAATCGCAACCGGTCACTTTGGTCGCTAGTACGGGACTCCTAAATTAAAACTCATGTCAGAGTTTTTTTGTGAGTATTACAATTATTGTTCTTTAAATGAATATCTATACATGTATTAGATAGTTATAATCATTCAAAGGCCATTTAGACCTATAACTTGGAGATATATTTGCAATGCTTCCTGTATCTCGCAATGATACGCCAGTTACGAACCACTTTTCCTTGCAGTTTCGGCTCCTGTAGAAATTAATGATTTTGGCTTGAATGTAAAAACAAAAATATAAATTTTGGTTTAAAAGCTGCAGTGTTATGGTAAGTAGTCTCGGTGAAATGAGATTTACAGTTAAACAAGGAGCAAAGGTGGAATGGTAAAATATTGACCAAATGAAAATTACAGCCTGCTATGTCAAAATTTGATGTGTCAAGATTTAGACTTTTGTAATGTTTAAATTATGTTGATATGCTAGACAAGTATTAGGACTTGTTGTATAAACATACTGTTTAATTGTATTCAAAATGGTGGCGCGGTCTTTGTTAGCAGCAGCGTTTAAGTTGAGTTGGGGAATTGATTAAAAGCAAGTGAAAAATAAGAACTCAAGTTGTTCTCATTGCGGGCGGCATTGTGTGGTGTCGCGCTGCATCGACGCTCAAATAATATTCAGAATTGCCAGCGGACTGACTGTTTACTTGTGGGTAACCAAACCTTTACCTCCTTTTATTACACCTACCTATTCCAAGCCAAAGTGTTTGGCGACCCGAGGGAACATTTTCTTAATTGCTGGTCCCTCTCTGTTTTGTTATTAATTAATCATACAGTCCACTAAATCCTAAGAACTGGCGTATAAAAATTCTTGTGGAATTACCACATATTTGGTCCTACGACCAGGATGCGTCGAGACATTGCGTAACGGCCCCCCTGCCTTTTGTAACCTCCCTTAAATCAAGAATTTATAACTCGGTAATAGACAAGCAGTAATATATGAGGGACCTCAAATGAACCCAAATCTGGTCAGTAGTGAGGTCACTATTTCCTATAAATCTTACCCCAAAAGGTTTCCATCTATCAGATTTATAACTATCAAGATTAGAAATACTTTATCTTTATAAGGTTGGAAGATCTTAATATTATTTACTACTTACGCTCTTGTTGTGTTGTTGCACTGCCTGAAATCTCATATTTATCAGTGCTCCAAACTAGTGCCTGGTTACGATGATTTTTTTAATTTGAAATCTCTCTTCGATATCTAGGAATGCGATATTAAAGAGTCTTGATTACATTGTCACCAAAAAGTGAAAAGGGTTTCAATCAAACGGATATATTAATGTAACAAAATATTGAATTTCTTCATATGAATTGAATTTGGAATAGCGACACAATGAAATAAAATAGCTGGTAAATCTAAAATAAACATTAATTGCACATAAATAGAAATCAAATAAATAGCAAGAACTTCAATGACAAGAAATTATTGATTTACAAACATATGACAGAATAATGAGATAAATGTGGTCGTATCTTGCTAAAGAAATATAAGCACTTATATATTGAGCTATATTAAAAATCAGATGCTGTGTGTTGCAGCCCAAAAATAAACAAATTAATATGTAAATTATTTGACGTTTGTCAATCAATTCTGTTAATCTTTTACTTAGATCCTGGCCAGTTCTCGAGTGAAGCTCAATTTTGAAAAATATATATGTGTATGTCCACGTGAAAACTCTATAGTAATTCTTGAAAATACATGATATTAAAGATAATGTATAAGTTGGATATTTTTACAGACAAAATTCACTAGTTACAATTTCAAAAAAAACTACATGTTTAAATTTACAAAAACTGAGAAAATTCCAGAGATATAAACAGAAAATTTATAATTATTCTAATAGCACCTCCCTGGCATTGTATGGACTCAAAACTTGACTAGGTGAGTTTGAAAGTTCAGATATCAGATGACTGCATTAAACAAATTTTTGCTGATTCAGAGAAAAATTCTATGTGGACTCACCAAACTTTCCTGCCTTGAATTACCTGTGACTTTATGGGGATGCCCTCCAAGTTGGATCTACTAAGAATGCCTGAGACAAGTTTCAGTGCCCTTAAAATGAGAGGTGAAGCTGGGCAAATCAGTGTGCTTCCCATTGGTGGTCACTGCAGGTGGATTTATTGCTTCACGTGTACCAGACCATTTGACACCCGGGTCAATATTCTGCATTCCCTTGTTGGAAACTTCGCGAATCGCAATTAAAACATAAATTTGCCATGATGAGATTACTGCCAAATGACTTGAAGTTCGACGATAATCAGGAAATCTTTTTAAAGCAGCAAGGCAACAGGTTTAAACAAAGAACCACAATTTAACTCCCGTTTTATGCTGAATACTATGTTAATCTAAACTCGGAAATTATTAAAACACTCTAAACAATCACGCAGCATTGTTACAAGGTAGTATAGGTAACAGGCAAACTATTAAAAACTCAGTTTATAAGACAATTCGAGAGACACCTAAAGTCAACGTGTTTACGCCACAGGCGTCAGTGCCAGACTCTCAGAGGTAGAGAGCGTTCGGCCGCGCCCGACCCCTGCACGAAATTTTCATTTTCATCTTCATCAGCGTTAGTGGCTATGTGCGACATCTCTCTCGCCTTCATTCTTTGAATGAGAGAAAACGAGACCCCCAATCGTTGCCGAAGTCACCGATCTATACACACCTCCACAATAATGGATTCGTCCGTTCATTTGCTAACCGTTTTTCTAGATCTCATCATAATTACCTCAGCTTTTACCTAGAATTTCAGGACAATAGAGATGTTTATTTTCCCCAACAAAATGCAACGTTTTTCAATATTTAGATTTCGACGTATATTATGGGGAGTTCAGTACGCTTCTTACGATACAGAATTTTTTAGCGAATTTTCATCAACATCATTTTGAAACCAAAACTTGAAATATTTAATATAGATAGGATTTCTGGTATTATTTATTATGCTTGGGGGTTTTTTAAGTGTTTTTAAACCCGTAATGATTCCACGTAAAAACTGAATCGTTACACTTTGAGAATTTTATTATTACAAAATATCCGTAAATACACTTTAAAATTTATGCCAGTTTCATACAATTATAAGGAAGCCCGCATTATCTTATCAGCCAGATAATAAATATATAAAATAAAATTTCGTTCGCTTCTCAAGTGAGTGATTTCCATTTCAATTTTATTTGCTTATCTGCCGTCCAATAATTAATAAATATTCGCTACTTCAATCTCAATATATTATTCTAAATATATATCCCCCCTAACACTAATAATAATGTCATTCAAACTCGAGGAATCATTGCCTAAACTTGAGATTCAACGACAAAACTTATTTGAGCGCATTCAACATTTATATAATGATGCCAAATTAGTAAAGGGTGATCTAGGTAAAGGTACAGGTAAGATGCTTACTGGCAATTAGGCCATTGCTGACCCTTTTTGCTCATCTAAACTAACCTACCCTCCACCTTGAGTTCGATCTCAACGACGACAGTGATTTGAAAAATCATCCGCCGCCGGTGAGTCTCGAACCGTCGACCCCCGAGTCCGTATTGGAAAGTCATAGACTTTCCCGCACGGCCACGGAGACGCTGGGTGATGAAGGGTGATCTAGCTAATGAAAATAGGTCTGAAACATTTCGTCTTGGATACACGAACTTATCTGACACAAAAATCCAACTTTGCTGTTTATCAAATTATAAATATTACAGTCGAATTGAAGCCTACTGAAGCTCCCAGTTATGATGTTATTGAAGCGATTCAGTATGTAATTTTATTGAATTCGTTATCTTTTCCGTGCATTATAAAGCGATGTAAAAATTATTAAAGCTTCCCCTGATGTTCTGTTGGGTCAGCAAGAATGGTAAGGTAACATAAAAAAAGTGACCGTAACAACGTATAAATCAGTAACAATATTCCCATATGCTCAGATATTTTCCTCTATAAAATATTTAATGTTTGAGAAGAATATTCGAGAAAGGTCAGCAGTGTATTACGATCGTGAGGATAAAAGCGAAATTCCATACAATCTTCTAACCCACTAGATCTTTGCTGTGCATTATTAAAGCGATGTAAAAATTATTAAAACTTCCCTTGATGTTCTGTTGCGTCAGTAAGAATGATACGGTAGCATAAAATAGCTGACTGTAACGACGTTTGAGTTCATTGATTGTTGTTGCCCTTACTTGGTGAAACTTGTCCATACTGCATACAGACTTGGAGACTACTTCTCTGGCTTCACTGTTGGTTTTTGTAGGTGAAGGACGTAGCCAGCGCGTGAGTTAACTGGAACAAGTGGTCCTTCGAATTCTGGAAGTTCTAGGATGTTCTTCAATGCTTCTGTGACTATAATTTCGCTGCTTGACAGCATTTTCAGACAGATTAAAAATTCAATTTTAATCTGTCTGGAAATGCTGTCAAGCAGCGAAACTATAGTCACAGAAGCATAGAAGAACATCCTAGAACTTCCAGAATTCGAAGGACCACTTGTTCCAGTTAGCTCACGCGCTGGCTACGTCCTTCACCTACAAAAACCAACAGTGAAGCCAGAGAAGTATTCTCCAAGTCTGTATGCAAGACGATTATATCGTGTATTAGAACAAGTAAATTGTTACAGAATATACTGAGATCATGGCAAATTTAGAAAAACTAAAAGAAACACATGATATGCAGACTTTAAGATGTGGTCAACCCTTGGGTGCAAAAATTGATGGCTTCATGCTGACAGAAAAGTATCTCAATTATAAAAATAAAACTGACACTTTGGAAGTATACGACGATGATATTTGGGTTTGCAGTTTTCCAAAATCAGGTAAGTATTAAAAAATATTGATTCAAATACAATTTAATGCTGTTTAATATTATATACAGGGTCCCCATAATTAATTGGACATTCGATAAGGACAGCTGGCACAAAAATAAAGCGATTGGGCTCACCATGCCTTAGTAATAGTACTCATTTTGGTTTCACAGGGTGTTCAAATAATTTTTCTTAAAACTATTTTTTCAAATATCTTGAAAATGGTCAACATATTATTATGAAATGTTTTACGGTGTTATTAGGCATCATGCGTAATACGCTGATGGTATCAATTTAGCCATTACCGCTTGGTGGCGCCTCCTACAGCAACACTGGTTCATTAACATGGTCATAATTTTTTGTCCACCCTGTATGCACATTTTTTAACACAAATAAGGAAAGCCCATTTAGTTTCACACAAAAAAGGTATACCTTTTTGAAGTCGTAAAAGTTGACAGTTTACAAAATAAATGTACTTTTTCAATGGAAACCAAAAATCTGTATCTACTTCGTTGCTAAGTAGGTATGTTATGGTAGCAACTAACAATTTGTTTACTATCACTTGTCAAAATCGACTGACATTAAACAAGTATCTTTAATTGTCACCCTACTCTTGTTATTTGCGTTAAAATGCCGCGTCTTAATGATTTTTCAAATTCCCAAATGCGAGATACGGTGTGTCTTTATGCCCAGGAAGATTTGTATTCGCGGAGAGCAGCTTTATCATGATAGAAGGCAACCAAACCAAAAATTTTTAACGCACTGTAAGATAGATTAGGTAAAACTGGCTCATTTCATCCCAAAAGCAGAAATGCAGGAGAACCGAATGTAATTGATGCTGTTATGGAAGACGAAGTCATAGTTCGTATTGTAGAAGACGCGGAAACCAGCACGAGACGGGTTAGTGCAGCAACGGGTATAAACACATCTTCGGTGTCCAGAATCATATGCAAAAAAAGCTGCATCCGTACAATTTCACTCGATTTCAGCAGCTTTTACCGCAGGACTTACCAAAAAGACTTCAATTTTGCTTGTTTATTAGAGAACGCTAGTTAGAGGATCCAATGTTCTGCAAGAAAATTTTATTTACTGATGAGACCTCATTCATCACAAGAGGTATGTTCAGTTTGCGGAATAGCCATACCTATGCTATTGAAAATCCTGATGCTATCCACAAACATCATTTGGAACATGAGTTTTCAATAAAAATATGGTGTGGCATTCTTGAAAATTGTATTGTTGGACCATCTGAACTGCCACCTAGACTTAACGGAGCAACCTATCTCTTGTTTTTGGAGATAATTTACTGATCATTTTAGAAGATGTACCTCTAACTTTAAGGAATGACTCTTGGTTCATGCATGATGGTGCTTCAGCACATTACATCCAAAATGTGCGAAATTATGTAGATTAAATTTACCCACAAAGGTGGATTGTTAAGTATGTAAAAACTGAAACCTGTGATGAGCACTAATAAGTACACTTTGAGAAACCAAATCACCACAACACTTATTTCAGAGACCTTACTATCGTTTCGTTGACAAAGTCAACATCTTCAGAGGAAGATATATTCTAACATAAACAACTAGCTACATGTATTTATATCGCGTCAAGGTAAACGAACTAGTCCGAAGTAAAATTGTCGTCCAGGAACGATCGTTTATTTATTGTGTGGTGAAACTACGAGGTCGAAGATCTGCTTTTAATCTTCTGGTCGGCATATTTATGAGCCTTTATCTAATATACGGATAATAGCTTTGAAGAAACCGAGTTATTTAAACACTCTGCACTATGTGGATATTGGATCACGCCGACAAAGATCTGGCTAGATAAACAACATCAACTCCGCTCATATTTTTTAAATAGAAAAACTAATACCGGGTGTTTGGCTCAACATGTTAACACTCTAACAAAAGATAAATAATTCCACTAAAATACTACATACAAACTGTATTTATATTGATGCTAATTCTTCGTGATAGTATTTATATTAAATTCATAGATACAAACAAAACAAACAGAGATCTTTAAGTCGAGACAAACGTATAGATTAGTATATGTATAAACCGACCGAGTTATTGACATAATTTATTATTCTACAGACAAATTCGGAGTGTTTAAGCGGTCAAATGCAAAGTGAAAATAAAGGACTAGAAATTAAAGGTGCCGCACGATTCAATGAAGTTTTGTTCTAAATAGACCTTAATATAAAAATACGTTCTAATGAATCAAGCATAGTTTGATGTCTAACGTTTTTGACAAGTTTCAAATGTTCTTTGTCAATGTGATGATTATTATCCCATATATGTTGTGCCACACACGATTTGTCCACCGTACCATATCGTAAATGTGCGATATGTTCACGAAATCTGGTGGCTATGTTTCTCCTAGTTTGACCCACGTATTTAAGGTCGCAATCTTTGCAACTAATCTCATAAATACCGGACATTTCAGTGACTTTGTCTTTGTCTTTCGTATTACCCAACAAATTTTTTAAATTACTTTTCTTCAAAAAAGTCAAATGTAAATCGGCTTTTTTTAAAATACTTTTCAAACCCTTTGTGATTCGTGGTTCATAAGGTAAACACACAAATTTTTTCTCTATTTTATCTTTCTTAAATGTCGTACATTCATATATCATTTTCTTTGTTCTATGTTTGTTAACAAATTTGTCTATTAAACCATCCGAGTAACCGTTATATCTCGCCACATTTTTTATGTATTTTAATTCTGTATTAAATCTATTTTTACTTAACGGAAATTTAATCAATCTAAAAAAACTAGGAGAAACATAGCCACCAGATTTCGTGAACATCTCGCACAGTTACGATATGATACGGTGGACCAATCATGTGTGGCACAACATATATGGGATAATAATCACCACATTGACAAAGAACATTTGAAACTTGTCAAAAACGTTAGACATCAAACTATGCTTGATTCATTAGAACGTATTTTTATATTAAGGTCTATTTAGAACAAAACTTCATTGAATCGTGCGGCACCTTTAATTTCTAGTCCTTTATTTTCACTTTCCATTTGACCGCTTAAACACTCCGAATTTGTCTGTAGAATAATAAATTATGTCAATAACTCGGTCGGTTTATACATATACTAATCTATACGTTTGTCTAGACTTAAAGATCTCTGTTTGTTTTGTTTGTATCTATGAATTTAATATAAATACTATCACGAAGAATTAGCATCAATATAAATACAGTTTGTATGTAGTATTTTAGTGGAATTATTTATCTTTTGTTAGAGTGTTAACATGTTGAGCCAAACACCCGGTATTAGTTTTTCTATTTTAAAAATATGAGCGGAGTTGATGTTGTTTATCTAGCCAGATGTTTGTCGGCGTGATCCAATATCCACATAGTGAATTTATAGATCGAAAGGGAACGTGCAGATTATTCAAATAACTCGGTTCCTTTGAAGCTATTATCCGTATATTAGATAAGGGCTCATAAATATGCCGACCAGAAGATTAAAAACAGATCTTCGACCTCGTAGTTTCACCACAATAAACAAACGATCGTTCCTGGATGACAATTTTACTTCGGACTAGTTCGTTTACCTTGACGCGATATAAATACATGTAGCTAGTTGTTTAGGTTAGAATTTATCTTCCTCTGAAGATGTTGACTTTGTCAACGAAACGATCGTAAGGTCTCTGAAATAAGTGTTGTGGTGATTTTGTTTCCCAAAGTGTACTTAGTGGATTGTTAAGTTCACCCATGGTCGTCCCGAATTAAGTCCGCTAGATCTTTATTTTTGGGGTTACTTAAAGTCACTGGTCTACAAAGATCAAATAAATAACCGCTAGCAATTATGGGAAAAGATCATACAGGGTGTTAATGATATCAAAGCTCAACAAAATTCGTTTTTTAAAGTAAGAGATAATTTAATAAACGAGTGAGAAAATTCAGTGCTGTGAATGGTAAACACTTTGAGCACTTACACTGATCTGTTGTTGTTTTGCTTCTAAAGTTGCAGTTTAATTTTAGATTGATTCAATTATGTAAATTTATGCAATTTGTAACAATCTTTCGATATCCAATTTGTTAGCTATTTCTTTTTAATTAATAATTTTATAGATATAGTTTTCTTTAAAGGCATTGTTGAATTCTTCATAAAAATGTTTGTTCCGATAACGTTAATTTTATTGTGCTAAAAAGTATCTACAACAGATACACATAATTTTCACTAAGATCGAAGCCTTCGAGAATACATAATGTTTGCGCATAATGGTTAATTTAATTTCATTGAAAAATTACGTTTATTTTGAAAATTGTCAACTTTTTCGACTTCAAGGAAGTATACCTTTTTTGTGTGAAAGTAAATAGGCTTCCTTTTTGTTTGTTCGAAAATGTGCATACAGAGTGAACAAAAAATTGCAGTGGGTGGCGCCACCAAGCGGCAGTGGTGAAATTGATACCGTCGTCGTATTACGCATGATACCTAATAATATCATACCACATTTCATAATAATATGTTGAACCCCTTTAAAGATATTTGAAAAAATAGTGTTAAGAAAAATTATTTGGACACCCTGTAAAACGAAAACGAGTAACATTTTACTTAGGTATGTTGAACCCAATCGCTTTATTTTTGTGCCAGCTATCACCCCTCAGCTATCCAATTAATTACGGGGCACCCTGTAGATTGTCATTATGCTTGATTATATTTTGGAAGTAACAGTGATTTTCATTCTAAATAAGTCAGGACTTGAAATTTTGCTAAGATAAGCTTTTACTACTTAGGTGTACCTACTAAAACAAAAAGTGAACATATCGATTTTATGAAAGCGCAACCAAACCTGCCGTATTTTACTGGTGAAGACCTTTCATTTGATACCCATATTACAGATTTTTTTATAAACAAATATTTCGTCATCTTACGTCAGCCGACCTTTTTAATTTTTGGAAGCTCCACTTAGCTCAATGTATTCTATTCGTGAAGCCCTTGCTTTTCATGCCCATGTCAAGGGGGTTGCAGATATGCATTTATTCCGCCGTGTTGCGTCGGTCGCCATATTGTCATTATTAAAGCGTTACCTACCCTACTGTATTTTACTCGTGAGCCCCTTTCATTTGATACCTATATCAAGGGGGTCGTTTAAAAAGATATATTCGGCGATCTTGCCTCGGTTGCTATTTCAATTTTTGAAAACGATTCCTAGTCTACTATATTTTACTCGTGAAGCCCTTTCATTTGATATTCATGTCAAGAGGGTTGTTGAAGAAAATATATTCTGCCTTCTTGCGTCGGTATATAATTTTTGTCGAATTTAGTAAAAAATCTATAAAGCTCACTATATCCGTTATTATACAAGATACGAAAAAAATGTAAACATTTATAGGTTGTCTTGAGCTACATCTTAAGAAATATTTCTACAATTACAGGGTGGCCCATAAGTCGTTGGTGATTCAAATTTTCTTTTTTTAATCGAACACGCTTTATGTTATTGCATTTTTACACTTTCGATCGAAATATAATACATATTGGTAAGAAAAGAAATTTGGCACGCAGCAAGTGCGTTTTTTCATTAAATGCTTCAAATTTGTATAACTCAATTTGCTATTAACCTATAAGGTTGACCAAGAAACCAGTTTTTTCGAGAGCATTTTAAGTTTACATTCGGAAATTTTTGTACATTTTCAAACAAAGTTATTTTGATGAAATGATGAAACATGGCACATTGTTTACACTACATAGGTTATACTGGTAACCAAATTTTATACCTGCTTTCTTAAAAAGAATATATTTACTATTAAAAACTTTTTATGAAAATAATTCACTACCATAACGCACTTGCTGCGTCCCGAACTTTTAGCGAATTAAAAAAAATCGCTAATCAGGAGATCTGTGTTATATATATATATATATATATATATATATATATATATATATATATATATATATATATATATATATATATATATATATATATATATATATATATATATATATATATATATATATATATATATATATGCGACCGATAACTCAAAAAATAATAGACCTATCTTGATCAAATTTGGAAATTTGGTGAATACCTTCCTTTTACAAGTGGCTTGGACAAATTCGTTATCCAGGAAAATGGGACGCGGTTTTCCTGGAAAATTTTGTGTTTTTTTTTCTATAAAAAAAATCATATCTCCGTAAATAACAACGTAAGGGCAACCAAATTTGGTACGCGTGTTTGTATTATAAATAGTGAACCCTGTACCAAAATTTAGCTCTCTAGCTTTAAATACAACGAAGTGATGAGCAGTTAAAGGAACAAAATTTTGAGTTTTCCTTAAAACGTCAAACTCGCAATTTTAAACGTCAAAATTGGCAATGTTTAGGCAAAGAACGTGAAACAAATACCAATTGTGAAAAGAAAATGTTGCAAGAAGAGTGTTCTGCAAACCCTTAAGTTTCAGATTCAACCGCCATTGCCCTTCATTTTACTAAAATATTTACAAAATATTCATTTCAAATAAACCTTTCTCTGATGCTTTGGCTGCCGGTTTAGTTCAGTTGATGCTTTCGCTGTAGGTTTATTGAAGTTTATGGTTTAACGGTCTATAATTCTTTTTAGCTAATTTTCGTAGAACAAATTCGTTAATGGATTTTTGATTTTTTTATCGAATTATGATGCGTTTGTAAGAAAAAAATCTGGACGCAGTAATTGCGTTTTGGTAGCGAATTTTGGTAAATTTGCAGTTTAGCTCCAGAACGCTTTTCAAAAAACTGATTTCAGAAACCTGCCTAGGCCCCCCCTGGATCCACAAACCCCAAAAAATATTTTTGTTCACACCCCCCAAGGAAGTTACGGGACCAGGAGTGAGTAGGACTGCTGGGCGGGGTAGGTAGTAAAAAGGAAATATGAGCAGAAAATGCGAATAAAACGGGCTTGAAAACTGTCTTTTTCACATCTTGAAGCCATATCCCCCTTAAACCCTGCCTACCTCGCACAGCACCCCTATCATCCCAGGTGCCGTAACTTCATTGGCGGATAGGAACAAGACATTTTTCTTGTGGTTTATGCAGGGAGGGTGGTTGTATGCACGCAAGCGGGAAGGAAAATCCCTACGACTAAGCAGCCACCCGCCAACCCCCCGCCTCTGCCACATGTCGTGGTGGTGGTGGTGGGGTGTGTATAGGGGGTCTGCTTCGTCGTAGGCATTTTCCTTCCCCCATCGTGTGTATACAACCACCCTCGTTGCATAAACCACAAGAAAAACTTCTTGTTCATACCCCCCAATGAAGTTACGTGACCTGGGAAAATAGGGGTGCTGTGCGGGGTAGGCAGGATTTGATGAGGATATGGCTTCAAATAGACAGTTTTCAAGCAGTTTTCTTCGCATTTTCTGCTCATATTTGCTTTTTACTACCTACCCCGCCCAGCACCCCTATTCACTCCCAGTCCCGTAACTTCCTTGGGGGGTGTGAACAAGAAATTTTTCTTGTGGTTTGTGCATCCAGGTGGGGTCCTAGTAATGTTTCTGAAAACAATTGTTTTAAAAGCATTCGGGGGCTAATCTGCAAATTTACCGAATTTTCATTAAATCCTTCAAATTTCAATAACTCAATATGCTATTAACGTAAGCTTTGTTAGTTAGGAAACCAACATTTAAGTTTATTTTCGGATATTTTTTTTTATTTTCAAATCATAAGTAATTTTGATAAAATATAGTACATTGTTTCTACTACATGGGCTATAGCGATAATCAGATTGATGCATGCTCGCATTTGCTATTAAAAACATTTTAATGGAAATTCACCTCCATAACACACTTGCAGCATCCAGTCTTTTGAAAAATGCTTATATATTTTCAAACAATAAAGTTATTTCGATGAAATATGGTACATTGTTTCTATTATATAGCCAACCGAATTTGATGCCTGCTTTCATCAAAGAAAGACATTTGCTATTAAAAATATTTTAAAGAAATTGCGCTACCATAACGCACTTGCTGCATCCCGAAATTTGATGCCTGCTTTCATCAAAGAAAGACATTTGCTATTAAAAATATTTTAAAGAAATTGCGCTACCATAACGCACTTGCTGCATCCCGAAATTTTTTATTTTTCTATCGTTCTATCGTAGATTTCTATGGAAAATGGATGTAAAGTTTACAACTCAACCTAGCACATACACATATATGTGCTTATTAGTATGCGGCTGGAGTCTAAACTATTGTAGTTTTAGATATTTTCTTCCTAATTAATAAAAGCGACTGTTTTGTTTAGGTACAACGTGGACACAGGAAATGGTGTGGTTAATAGGAAATAACTTAAATTTCGATGGCGCCAGGACCCAATTACGAGATAGGTTTCATTTTCTTGAGTAAGCTTAAATTACACCCATTACGTTTTTTTATTTAAGCATTTATGTTGAGGCCTTTAAAATAAATTAAATCGGGATTTTATTTCAGATATACATCCATATATAATATATTTAACCTACCTTCAGAAATACCCCAACAAAATGATACGACTGAAAGTGTAAGAAATTTGAAGCGTCCAAGATTTATCAAAAGCCATCTACCTTGGAGGTTACTACCTCAGCAAATTAAGAGGGGTATTAAAAAACCAAAGGTGAGTAAAAAGCATTATAAAAGTAATTAAAAAAAAATTCTGGACGCAGCAAGTGCGTTATGGTAGTGAATTTTCATAAAAATGTTTTTAAAAACAAATATGTGTGTTTTTTTAAGAAAGCAGGCATCAGATTTGGTTACCAGTATAAACTATATAGTAAAAACAATGTGCCATGTTTCATCAAAATAACTTTATTGTGTGAAAATGTACAAAAATTTCCAAAAGCAAACTTAAAGTGTTCCCGAAAAAACACGTTTCTTGGTCAACCTTATAGGTTAATAGCAAATTGAGCTATTCAAATATGAAACATTTGATCAAAATTCGCTACCGTAACGCACTTACTGCGTCCAGAATTTCTTTTCTTACAAACATGCATTATATTTCGATGGAAAATGCAAAAATGCAATAACTTAAGGCGTGTTTGATTAAAAAAAAGGAAATTTGTATCACCAACGACTTATGAGCCATCCTGTGATTGTAGAAATATTATTTTAAGATGTAGCTCAAGACACCCTATAATTAATATATACAAATTGTTTTCATATCTTATATAATAACGGATATATTGAGCTTTACTGATTTTTTACGAAAATTCGACAAAAATTATATACCATTAAACGATACACTCTATAGCTAAGGCTACTGCCAAGCATCAGAGAGTGGGTCTATTTGAAATGAATTTTCTGCAAATATTTTAGTAAAATGAAGGACAATGACGATTGAAACTAAGACTTTAGGGTTTGTAAAACATCCTTCTTGAGACATTTTATTTCTATAGCGCGTATTAGATTCAAGTTATTTGCCTAAATGTTGCCCAATTTTTTTTTTTAAATGCCTATAACTTTTTTGTCTTTTGACCTACATAGCTAAATGTTGGTGAGTAACTTACCTATAATGATGTAAACATGTGTACCAATCGGCCTCGGCCAGATCTAGATCCAGGTGCTAGAGAACCGGTGGTGTAGCGGAGACGGCGTCCTCGGTCAGAATTAGGTTCAGAATCAAGATGATACTCAATTCGTTCTAAAGTTATCGTGGCTACAAGCAGACAGACATACAAACCGACACACAAAAAACTGTTTGTGGCGGTGGTTCCGACCGCAGTGTTTCCGTCAACACTACTCTATGTTTCTCTTGACAGCTAAACGTTGCGTTACGTTATTCGACAGCAAGCTGTCAAGAACTACGATATAAGAGACACCAGGGATCTCTCTCCGTCTCTCCTCGCTACCAACCGACACAGTGATCACACGTCTCTCCACGCTCGGTCAGTTATCTGTTATGTACTCATGTACTGTCTGTGATTGTTTTATAGTTAAATGTATCATATAGTTTATTCAGTTAGTGACACAATAAAGTATATTAAATGTTTACGTATGGATTTAATATTAACAAGTGAAAAAGATATTTACATTCAATTCTTGACTTTGCCTACTCCTATCTTGACGATATTCTCGTTGGATCAGCCTCTGAAAAAGAACATCAAGAGCATCTAGCAAAACTTTTTCAGACACTTCAAGACAACGGCATCCGTATCAATTCATCTAAATGTGAATTCGGAGTGGCCGAAATTTCATTTTTAGGTTTTCGTGTAAATAAATCTGGATTATTTCCACTTCCTGGACGCATCAAAGCTATTACCGACCTACCTCTTCCCGATACTATTGAAAAACTCAGAAGATTTCTAGGTCTCATAAATTTCTACCGTCGTTCTCTTCCACGTGCTGCGGAAATTCAGCAACCACTATTCGACCTCTGCCAGAATCCCAAAAAACGCGACAAACGTAAAATCGAGTGGACTCCTCAGACTCGAGAAGCATCGAACGTTTGAAAGAGGCACTAAAAAACGCTACACTAATAGCTCATCCGTCTTCTTCGCTACCACTGATTCTCCATGTCAATGCTTCTGATTATGCCGTAGGTGCTTCCCTCCAACAACTACGTGATCAAACACTAGAACCCCTAGGTTTCTACTCTAAAAAGCTTACTTCAGCCCAAAAATCTTACAGCACCTACGATCGCGAACTTCTATCCGCTTATCAGGCAGTTAAATACTTTAGATATACCCTAGAAGGTCGCCATTTCACCATTTATACGTACCACAAACCTTTGACATACGCTTTTGAACAACGCGTCGATAAAGCATCTCCAAGGCAACTACGACATTTAGACTTCCTAGGTCAATTTACCACAGACATTCGCTACATACCAGGTCCTACAAACATTCCCGCAGACTATTGTTCTCGCATTGAAACAATTTCACTTTCTTCCACTGTGTCACTCCAAGAAATTGCGCAAGCTCAGTCATCTTGTGAGGAACTCAAACACCTTCTGTAGTCTAAATCTTCCTTATACAAATTTCAAAACATGCCTCTTGACAACGGATTGAATCTTATTTGCGATTCTTCTTCAAAGAAACTTCGCCCATTCATTCCACTCAAATTTCGCCGAAAGATTTTCGATTGTATCCACAATTTATCTCACCCAGGCATATCAGCTTCAGTCGATCTGGTCCAGGATAGATTTTGTTGGCCCAAATTGAAACGCGATGTATCTCTTTGGTCTAAAACTTGCATTCCCTGCCAGAAAGTCAAGATATGGAGACACACTTCCAGTGCCATTGGACAATACACCCCAGCCATGAAAAGATTCTCGCATATAAATGTTGACATTGTGGGACCATTACCAGCATCATAAGGTCAACGCTATCTGTTAACAATAATAGACAGATTTTCTCGATGGCCCGAAGCAATTCCATTGTCAGATATTACAGCAGAAACAGTAGCGACCACTATTTTATCATGCTGGATCTCTCGTTTCGGTGTTCCGCAATACATCACCACAGACAGAGGTAAACAATTCGATTGCCACCTTTTCACACACCTCACTAAAACACTAGGTGCAGACCACATCAAGACCACAGCTTACCACCCAGCAGCAAATTGTGTAATCGAGATGTGGCATAGAGTTCTGAAACAGGCCTTGAAAGCTCATATGGACGAAAACTTGGTCGCTAAATTGCCAATTGTGTTACTAGGACTCAGATCGTATATAATTCCAGAATATCGCTCAACACCCGCTGAAATAGTATACGGAGAATCAATCAAACTTCCCACCGACTTTTTCAACAGCACACAAGCTCATGATGTTCCACCACTTATATCTTAGCTGAAAGAAGACATAAGGAAACTTCGACCAGTACCTTTTAAACATCATACTGCAAAAAAAGGTATTTGTCCATCCTAAGCTTATGGAAGCTCCTTTTGTTTTTGTTCGCATTGATATTCCGCGAAAGACTCTCGAACCAGTTTATGACGGCCCCTTTGAAGTGTTATCCCGAACTGACAAAGTCTTCAAAATCAAGAAATCACACGGAGAAGAGACAATTTCTGTTGACTGTCTTAAACCCGCATTCATTGTTTGTGATAACGAACAGACAACTTTCCAGCCTCAGAGACATCCTAGTGAAACTGAAAGTGACAGTGAAAGTCCAACACCTAGTGAAACTGAAAGTGACAGTGAAAGTCCAACACCTAGTGAAACTGAAAGTGACAGTGAAGTTCCCGTTCCCGTTCAAACTACACGCCATGGACGTAGAGTTCGATTTCCACGAAGATACTTGAACTAATAGCGTTGCCACTGAGAGGGGAGTATGTGGTGGTGGTTCCGACCGCAGTGTTTCCGTCAACACTACTCTATGTTTCTCTTGACAGCTAAACGTTGCGTTACGTTATTCGACAGCAAGCTGTCAAGAACTACGATATAAGAGACACCAGGGATCTCTCTCTCTCTTTCTCTCTCTGCTCGCTACCAACCGACACAGTGATCACACGTCTCTCCACGCTCGGTCAGTTATCTGTTATGTACTCATGTACTGTCTGTGATTGTTTTATAGTTAAATGTATCATATAGTTTATTCAGTTAGTGAAGTAATAAAGTTATATTAAATGTTTACGTATGGATTTAATATCAACAAGTGCAATTAACATCCATACTGTTCGTTCCCAAATCATGTTTTATTTATGTTTTGATACATTTTTGGACGTTTAAGTGAAAAAAAAGTTTTTAAATTTTTGTCGCCGATGCCATACTTCCACACGTTGTGACGATGTGGAAGTAATAACCGAATGCTCCTTGCGCTTACTTATATTGAAAATTCTATAAAAACCATCGAAATTTTGAAATCCTATTTTAGAATGTGCTTAGCTCCTGGCGGTGGTGAATTCCTGTGAGCAAAATTTCCGAAAATTTAGAAGTGCATTCAAAAGAACACTCTAAAATTTCATACCTTATTTTTTCTTGCAACTCTTCAAGATTTTACGCCCTTTTTTGTAAACTACATTTTTAACTTAACACCACAAAAAAAAGTATAGCAGCGTCAAATCAGGAGATTTTGCCGGCCCATTGATTGACTTCCTGCGTCCAGCACATCTTCTAGAAGTGTAAAAGCTAGATGTTGCAGTAGCTCGCGGTCAAAATGTGGTTCTTGTTAGAAATATATATGATCTGGTAAATGGGGGTTGTTATTGTTTGGAACTAATCGTCTGAACTCTGCGACAATACACTCTTGCAAAAGTAACAAATACCACGCATAATTTGAAGTAACACTTATACAAACTGACCCTATGACGTATCCACCAATAAATTCAAAGCAAAAATTCTTCTTTTGTTGCCATTAAGTACGAAGTTGCTCCATCTAGTGTGACTTTTGGTCTGCTCAATACCTATAGTTGTGCCAATTCACTTGCCCCTTTAAACAAAAGGTTGATTCGTCAGAGAACAAAGTTTGGTTGACAAAGTTGGAATTTCGGTTAATTCTATTCATAACCACACAGCACATGGATGTCCATTAAATATCCAATGGCTTTCCGCGATGGATATCCAGGACATCCAATGGATATACATGGATATCCAATAGATATCTAATGGACATACAGATGTCCTACCAATATCCATCAATCTGGATATCCATGTGGATATATAGTGGATGTTGTATGGATATACATGTGGTCACGAAATGGATATACATTATACATATAATGGATATTGTATGGATATACATGTGGTCATCAAATGGATATCGTTTTTACATGAAATGGATATTCGATACTAACCCACCACCATTCTCTTTCTAACCCCATCCCCTCAATGAAACACTAATATAAGCAAACAAATATTTTATTGTGTTCTAAAATGATTTAAATAACTTTATTTTTTTGATCTACGATCCGGCTCAGGTCTGCATTCTTGCTGTAAAGAAAAAAAACACTGCTTATAATCAAACTCATAAGACAATCAAATAAATAATATAATATGAACAGATGTTTATAAATATCTCTTTAATTATTATAACTATAACTACAACGCTTTAGTGGTTATTTCAAAATAATAGGTATTAGTTGTTAATGTTGAGTATCACAACGGAACTGACTATATACTCAATAGTTTTAATCACACGAAAGCGATCTGCTTCTTGCTTGTAAGTAAAGACGAGGAATATCCACCAGTAAAATAAACAGTTTTACATACACATAAACTTCCGTTATATAACCAGCCAATTTTCGCTCATTTCAAAACGAAGTAAAAAATATTTACTTAAATCAAGAAGATATTTGTTTTCCAGTTCCAGTTCACGTTCATTAGCCATGATATTATCAACCAACGTGGTCTTTACCGCTATAAATAATATTGGTATTTACGCAAATAAGTATAAAATATATATTCCTAACTAAATGGTTTAAGGTTATGTATACTCACCTGTAAATTATTTATTGACTTAAAATCACAACAAAACTTATTAATAAAAACAACACACAGATTATTTGGAGAAATATCTCAATCTTCTAACTCTAGTTGTAGGCTGTTGTTCATTTTTCATTCTGCAGTTGACGCAAAATAGCAAGATGCAATTCTAAATTTTATAACCTCAACTTTAGTCCAAACTACTTCAAACCAAACAAATACCAACGGATTTCCGTAATTGTAGTCAAAAATTCGAGCACCCAATGGCCAAAGGTGAGTTATTAAATGATCCCGCGTTTATTGTTCGGGAGAGGATTAATGAATAACAATATGGTAATACATTCTTCTCACGAAATAACGACATAAACAGTAATACTCTCTGTATTAAAATAAAAATAATTTTATTATATGGTTATAATCGCAACGTGAATTTGGATCGAAATTTATTGTTGGCGCTAGTTTTAACGCTTTCCGGTGATTCTTGTGCTATAACGGGTTATTTTTCTTCCCTTATATTTTACAAACGTAAATAACGGTTTCAATAATTTATCAATGTTGTTTCCTGCTGGTGTGAACATATTAACGGAACATCAACTGGATGTCCAGTGGACATCTAATAGATGTCTTCTGTATATCCATGGGATATCCAATGGATATCCATTGGATGTCTGATGGATATATATATATATATATATATATATATATATATATATATATATATATATATATATATATATATATATACATACTTGAATAAAGTATATACACTCAGCAATACATTTTAATGAATAAGAAATGCTCATATGTTTAAATTATTTAAGTTTTATTAATATTTTTCTGCTCTAACAATATCCATATGATATCCATCATGGTCATGGACGTAAAATGGATATTATGTACAGCACAGGACATCCAATGGTTATCCATTGGATGTCCTGTGCTGTGTGGGTAATAACCTCGCAGAATTCTATTCAGCGATGGAAATTGTCTTCACTTAATTCTTGTAACAAAGTAACATTATATGGATGCAATTATTCTCGTTTTAACATTTTTTAGTAAAATATCGACACGTTATAATTTATAGCCATCTGTTGTTCCGAAGTTTTCGGATTCTCTACCACATTTAAAATGGTGTAAGTAAGGTTGCTTATTATTTAAGCTGTATTGCCATATTTTATTGGACTTCATGACATTTAATGGCAAAGAGTATAAGCTGTAATATTATTATGCTTTGATTGTCACAATTCTTTTCATACAGATGTAAAGTTATAATAACAAGATAAGTTTTATGAGAGCAATAGGTAGCGTTCGGACAAGCCGCTCTTCCACTCGACTTAGTAACTAAAAGTAACAAAACAAAAAATGCGACAAATGAAAAAAGTCTGGACGCAGAAAGTGCGTTATGGTAGTGAATTTTCATAAAATCATTTTTAATGGCAGATGTGTCTTTTTTTAATGAAAGTAGGCTAAAAATTTTTTACACAAAATTCTGCTAAAAGCGTAGATAAAATTCAAATTATATACCTAATCTGTAATTAAAATTGAAAATAAAATAATGTTTGCACAAAAATCCATTAAAACCTTAATTTCGACGAATTTCATTTAAAAAATCTTCCATCAATTCAATAATTTTTCATACAAAATTTCTCAAATGTTTCTTCAAAGAAAATTCATTAAAATCAATTATAAAATAATTCGCTATTAAAATAACATTTTGCACAAGAAAATTCCCTTATAAAAATAAATTAAATAAATAAAAAACTGGTTCGATTTTCCTGGCCAACCAACCATTTCAAGTTATTTACCCACCTACCAAAATATAATTTTTCACAAAAACTTTTGCGACGACAAAACAAATTTTTCAAGAAAATCCGTAAACAATTTTTTTTTATAATAACTTATTAAACATTTATGATTAATTACCAAAATTTCACAAAAACATCTTACAAAAAATTATTTTTAAAAAGCACAAAAATTTTCTGTGAAAACTGACTGAATATCTTTTTACACAAAATTTTGCAAAAAGAATATATAAAATTGAAAGTATATATCTAATCTGCAATTAAAATTGAAAATAAAATCATTTGTTTGCGCAAAAATCCATTAAAACCTTATTTTCGTTCAATTTCGTATAAAAAAATGTTCCATATATTGAATAATTTTTCATACAAAAATTCGCAACAAACGTTTCTTCAAAGAAAATTCATTAAATTAATTTATAAGAAAATTCTCTATTAAAAGAACATTTTGTACAAGAAAATTAACTAATAGAAATAGAAGTAAATTAAACAAATTAAAAAATATTCAAAATCTGATCTAAGTACAGAACCAGATACGTTTTCTCTGTCTTCATAGAGAAAATTCTAGGCTGTAGAATAAACTTTTCCGAAAGCTCGGTTTTTAATAAAGAGCTTTATTTTGCAATTGTGGGAATAAAGCTCTTTATTAAAAACCGAGGTTTCGAAAAACGTGATCCCATGAGACAGGCGTGAAGAATTAGCTTCGAATTTTCTCATCAAATGAGAAAAGGGGCTACGGCTAGCAGTTTCAAGAGAAAACAAGAAATCTCCCGTCTTGCCTGGTGTTAAGATAATTGCTAGTTACACGACGATCGAGCTTAAGGTAGTAGATTCCTTTTCTGGCGAATTTTAAAAGATGGTAGTTACTGTGTAGAAATCGGTATTTTATAATTCTCGCGCTAAGTTTTTTTTTAATTCCCCAAAAAGATTGATACTGCCCTCCTAGATTATTATTTATCAAAGGTCCTGGTCACACTTTATGAACATAAAAGGCCAAGTCCTAAGACGTTGGCACGTTAAAAATAAAAAGGTTGTCATAGTGTAAACGCTAAGCAACAGGTTGATACCTGGTCCTTGGGGATGTCATGTTTAAGGCACCACAATTAAAATCAGGTAGATGGAACCACTGATACTATGCATAATAGAATGAATGATGATGATAATGGTAGCTAGCTAGCCAGTTTAAATCGAACCCACAAAACATGTTATTACCGGTGGTGGAAATGGAAATCTTGAAGCATACGTATATAATTACTATGGGTTATTGCCCACTGCTTGTAATTTATCACAATTTGTAGTAAATCCAGCAGCTTTCAATAATCATTATTTATATTTATTTTCAGATTATTTACGTAACCAGAAACCCAAAAGATATATGTGTGTCATATTATAATCATCACAAGATATTTACGTGGATCAGTTACGAGTTTGAAGATTTTTGTGAATTATTTTTGGCAGAGAAATGTTAGTAACTATAGTTTTTATTAGCTAGTTTATCAAAGCAAACCTATGTATCTCGAATACTGTTCTGCCACAGAGGAGCTTTTTCAATGGATGAAGAGTTTAAGTACATCCTGGAGAATTCAATTCGCCACAACACATTTTTAAGACCTGGCGATCGTTTCACTAGCAATAAAACAACGTAATAATAATAATAGGAACTTTACTTAGCAAATTTGCTATACAAAAAAATTACAATATACCTAGATTACCCAACTATAATATTACGCAGAATCACAAACTTATAAAATACCCTTTACTAACATTAATCCTACATTATAAAGTTATACATATATCTACTTGATTGCCATCCTTACTATTACTACCCCCAACAATACCATCACTAATTGGTTACTGCACTTTTCATATGGTCTCTTAGCCGAATTCGAAATAAGCGAACACTGGGAGAATCTTTAATACTTTGAAGTAAACCATTGTATGCTCTCATTCCATTATAAAACACTGAGTTATGTGTACATATCAGTTTAGTTCTCTCCAGATAGATATCTCTACTTTGCCTAGTAGGATATTCATGTATACGGGAGGTATGCACCAGTTTTTCTGACAAGTGTTCAGAGGTGTGTCCAAAAACAGTCATGTACACAAATGTCAAAGTCTGAAACAACACTAGATCATCCACATTCATCCATTATAATGTTCTCAGCATATCTTTTATACTTTTGTACCTACTGCATCGCAACAAGGTAAGCATTGCCTTATTTTGTGCGCATACGTCCGTAGCAATCTACCCTGCACCAGACTCCCCAATTTAGAAGCTGGAAGAAAAGACATACTTTGGATGAAACTCCCTCTCAGGGCTGCAACTAAATTCATCTGTTGCATTTACCGGTCACCTTCTGACAACAACTTTGTCCAGCTCATCGGCTACCCCTCGGAAAAAACCGACCATCTCATTTCTGAATATCCTTCCTCCGAGGTAACTATTTTTGGTGACTTCAATATCCATAATAAGCAATGGCTAGGATCTTCAAAAACCGATCCACAAGGGAGAGCAGCGGAGGCCTTTGCAGTCAGCAATTCTTTGGCCAATATGGTTCAGCAACCTACTTACTTTCCTCGTATCCCAACACACAGCTCAAATCCCTTGGATCTCCTTCTTACTACAAATCCTGAATGCTATAAGATATCAGTCACCGCCCCCCTTGGTCGCTCAGACCACGGCATGGTCACTGTTTCCTGTGCAATGCAACCCGAGGTCACACAGTCATCACACCCACGTATCGCGCACTACAACTCCGCAAACTGGTATGAAATGCGGGATTGCTTTTCCTCATTTCCATGGGCGTCTGTCTGCTGATCTCATCCTGACCCGTCTGATTTCTCACAGAACGTCACCGAAATTATCCAAGCTAGCATGGAATTATTTTTTCCACGTACACAGAAAACCTCTTCAGGTTAAAAGCCATCTTAACGAGACATTTCCTCAACGATGGATTCGCAGAGGAAGTAACTTTCCATGACTACCAAGAAATTACAACCCAATGGATTTCTCTTTTTGGGGACATATGAATTCCTAGTTTATGCCAATGAAATTTGTTCACGAAATAAACTCTGAGAAAAAATACAAGATGCGGCTAATTTTATTAGGGGGCAGAATAATATTTTTTTAATGGCAGAATGTCATTCATCAAAATAATCAGAAAAGGCGTAGAAGTAGGAGGGCGCCACATAGAACAGTTAATGTGAGTTTGTTATTTTTATTAAACTATTTTGTTTTATTTTTCCGAATTAAAAGCTTTTCTACTGTATCTTATTTGAGATTCCTTTCCGAGGCTCTGACATGTTCAATTGCATTTTTCTAGAAAACGATTGAACCTATCAAGTTGGAACAAGTATAACAATTTTACATAAAAATGATGTTTATATGATGTTTTATAAACAAAATTACTAAAACATTTCGGCAAAAAAAGTATGACTCATTTTCATCATCAAGGATAGCTCATGTGGCGCCCCCTGTAACAAAATGAAAAATAATAAGTAAAGTAATATTCTAATAAGTACACTTGGAGAGCCCTTGGCTTAGTGGAAAAATTAACCAACAAACAGAAAACAAAGAAAATGGTGACGGAATCAACGACGTTCAGAAGAGAAAAATCGGGAAAAAACTTTGTTTGCTTACCATTTGAACCTAGAATCACGAGGGGTCTAGACAACATTTTGAAAAAAGTCGACTTACAGGTAGCATTTTCAACAACAAATACTTTAAAAAACTTGCTAGGTAATCCAAAAGACAAGGATAGCGCGGAAAAAATGTCGGGAATTTATGAAATAAGTTGTAAAGATTGTAATCTTAAATACGTCGGACAAACAAAAAGATCGATTGGAATCAGATTCAAAGAACACATATCCCAATTACGTTACGGTACTGTAGATAAGTCTGCCGTCGCCCGACATATTTGGGATAGTAATCATCACGTTGATAAAGAAAATCTGAAATTAATAAAAAATGTTAGAAAACCAGGTCAGCTGAATGGGTTTGAGAGCGTATATATTGCGAAATATAGTTGCAACAAAGAATGTATGAACAGTGCACCAGCGCCAATTACGAGTCACTTGATAGATTACTTTGCTAAATAAAATTCCCACGTTTTCGGCACGTTTTTACCTATAACACAAGTATACAGTTATTGCCGCCAAAGGAACCGTTGTTAATTTAGCTGTCGTTGAACTTTCTCAAGACTATTACAGATGGACACTTTTAGATAAAGCAGTAGGGATAGCGCAGAGACCTGGTCAGGCGATAAAAATACAATACACTGTGGAATTTGCCTACGACTAGTGTCTCATCTCGGTTCGATTTCTTTACCTGAGATCCGGTATATAAGTTGATGTTAGTTTTTTAAGTATTTAGAATGTTTCATCCTCTGATGACGCTAACTTGGTTAGTGAAACGATCGTCAGGTGTTTTTAAAATGTGTTGTGGTGATTTGGGCTCTCCAAGTGTACTTATCAGTGCTCATCACAGGTTCCAATCTTCACTTAAAGTAATATTCTTCTCTAAAGTTATACCTCTGTGCTAATTTTGTTAACGATTTATAAATACGTTGTGAAATTATTAGTAAAAAACGAAAAAATATGCCGCCTTTAACACCTTGTATCTTCTTCCACAGCAAGTTTTATTGAGGCATGATTGGTCCAATCCTCATATTTTGGTCCAAATAGCCTGCGCTTACTGAGTGTACTAATAGTGATGACACTCCCTATATATATAATTATATTTTTGTTGTTCTAATTAAATATTTTGCCAACTTTTAGTGGACTATCAGCCATTTTGGAAGCATGTTTTTGAGTTCTGGAAGAGGCGGCACGATGAAAATATATTATTTCTTACATACGAAGAAATGAGCACAGGTCTACCAGAGGTGATCAATAAAATATCAGATTTCTTGGATGTCAATAGAATATCCGAAGACGAAATGGAAAAATTATTAAATCACTTGAGTTTTAAAAACATGAAGAAAAACTCGGCTGTTAACAATAAAGCGTTTGTAGAACAAATCAAAAAACACTATGGCATAGAAAAATATAAGGGTGATTTTATACAATCTGGCAAATGTGGAAGTTATAAGGCTGCTATGACACCGGAGATGATTGACAGGTTTGATCAGTGGATTGAGGACAACACAAAGGGGACAGATTTTCAATTTTACTATACCAATTAATAAAATTGAATAATTTTTTATTAGTCACAAATAAAAGTTCCTATTTTCCATTTTTGTATTTGTAATTGCAATCTGCGTAGTTTACAGCAAGTATTTAGATTATTTATGGTTATCTAAATTACGCTGCAATGTAATCTTAAAAGAACAAGCAAGTCAAACCAACAAATCGATTGGTCCGTGTTTTAAAATATTGACGATGCAATTAGTATAGTTATTTATGTACCAAGGGTATAAATAGATGTTTATGCCCCGAGAGCAACGATTTTACAAAGCCGAGGGCCTCCGGTCCGAGGGTTTGTAAGTCGCTCGAGGGCATACACCTCTATTTATACCAGCGGTGCATACAAAATTTTATGACATACTAGTCATACCCAAACAATGAAACATGAATCACCGTTTGCTGAAGGCAACTTAACTATCACCGGATCTTTTCAGAACTGTCAATTTTATGTTAATTCGACTAAATAATGTTAATTAAATATTTATATATTACTTTTATTCCATTATCTGTAATTTCATTAATAAAGGTGATTAAAGAAGTCAAACAAAAATTATTTGTTTTTATGTGCCCGCGGGCTATAAAGTGTACGTTTTGCCCGCGCGGGCCATAAAGTACACTTTATGGCCCTTGCCATAAAGTACACTTTATGGCCCTTGGGCATAAAGTACACAATTATGTACTTGGTAACTAGTATGACATAAAATATATTATGCAAAAAGACTATTACTGATTTATATTAACCACTATAAAATATGTGATCTCAGAGTATCTTAATAATTTAAATTTATGGTAACTTTTATTTTTTGGGACTTATGTGTTACTAATCAAATAATTATCATTCTAAAATATTGTCTTCGTTTAATTTAAGATATTTAAGTTGTTATTGCATTCTTGTACTTAGATTATGTGAATAAAATGTATGATTTTATTATTACTTGAATTGAAAAAAAAACTTTACTAAACCCTTACATTTATTTTGTAAGCACTCGAACAAGAGTATATATATTTTGGTTTATGTTTATTACTTTTACTCTATGGAAGGCACTCATTACGTTTGATATAATGGTTAACTTTATACTTTATTGGCTAAAATTACACAATACGTCTATACAGTAAGTCCATTTTGACTTGTGTTGTATATGTTCTTCTTTAAGATAGCTTTCGTTGAGTTTGGTTCAATTGCTTTAAAAGCAGAATTTCTGGATGAGTTAAAGAAAGTTTTAATTTAATGCACGGCCTACTTTCTGAGATAACGTGAAAATACTAAAATAGAGTGCGTTGCCAAATCAATATTGACCCCAACTAAAAATCAGATTTTTGATGTTTAAGATGGAAAATTAAGTTGAGGTGATGGCTGTAAGTTCTGAATTATTTGTTTGTTAGTGTTTTATTCGGCACGATATTTGTTAAGCCAGAATTCCCAGAAGACCCCGGCGCCACATTCTTCGAATTAACCGCATTCGACAGCCGATGTTGTACAAAAGACATTGGCAGCGAAGCGTTCATACAGTGTTGTGCAGTTACAAAGGAGTGTTTCTTCGTAAATCTATCGTCCTGTGCACTTTCAGTCTTATTTTCTATTAATATAAATCAATGGAGGTGAAGAAAAAAAATTAATTCCCAGTCGAAGAATATCGTGTTTAACGTGTATAATTATTTTAAGACAATTTTCGAAATGAAAATAAAATACAATTTAAAACCGTGTTGTAGCTGCTACAGGAGTATCTTTAGCCACTATAGTGATGGTGTCCAGTTACAAGCTCTAAAAACAATTGTGATGGGGAAGTAACATTTAGTTCTCCTAAAATACGCAAGAGAACATGTACACAAACCAACGTACCAGAAGGGAACAAATGGATATTAGAAACATCATTTATAATTTTCACAAAAAGGAGGGATGTCGAGTCACTCTGATACAATTAAAGAAGAATTAATTGCGTAATATGAGTTTTCGGGAAACCGTACCTCCCTGCACACCATTATTAAAAAACTTGGATTGAAGTGGGGGAAAACTAAGAAAAATCGGCGGGTGTTAATAGAGAAGACTGATATTCGCGCTATACGATTGAACTATCTGGGCAAAATTAGGTATTATAGGAGGCAAAGAAGGCCAGTTGTCCTTTTAGATCAAACTTACATTCACGCTGACCATACTAATTCGAACTGTTGGACAGACATACCAATAACGGCTTTCTATCATATTGTAACATGTTACACAACTGCGGGGGCTTAAGAGTACCATACACAATTCATTAGACCTCGAGATTGCGGTAGCCCAAGTGCGAGACGCCAGCACCTCGGCCTATAACGCCCCTGAAAATGAGGTCGTCCACCAGGAATGTCCCGTGGTGGAACAAGGACCCCAGGCAAAGGAGGACGCAGGTTCGTAAGCTGTTTAACGCGGCCTAAAGGTCGGGAGCATGTTATGAATATAGAAATGCCCTAACGACCTATAACAAAGGACTGAGGGACGCCAGGAAGGAGTCTTGGCGGAGGCACTGCGAGGAAGTAACTAAAATATCCGAGAGTGCTCGACTACACAAGATCCTGTCGAAGGGCACTGAGACCAACATAGGCTCGCTTAGAACCGGAGGCTTTACAAGCTCTGGGGAGGAAACTATGGAAGTTTTACTCCAGACGCACTTGTCCGGCTGTAACATAATAAACCAATCACCTCCGGACTGGAAACACTCAGAAATAGAGACGCCGTACAGGCGGACATTTAGAGTAGACTGGACAGTGGTGGTTACTTGGAGCAAAATCTGATGGGCCATTAACAGCTTCAAGCCAGTCAAATCCCCATGCAACGGTATTTCAGGACGAAATGTACGCCATCCTGCACTGTGTGCGGAAGAAAAAGAGGAGGGGCTACACCAACATGGGATCCTCATAGCCACAGACAGCCAGGCAGCCCTTAAGGCCCTAAGTAGCCCACGGGTAAACTCTAGGCTGGTAAGTGAGTGCCGAGACGAGACGAGCGACCTGGCTGGGCAGAAAGAGGTCACCCTCATCTGGGTGCCGGGTCACTCGGGGGTCAAAGGCAATGAAGAATCTGACAGTCTCGCAAAGAGAGGGTCAGCAGAACTATCTTTGGGACCAGAACCGGTTCTGGGCGTGACAAAGAGCACAGCCAGAGGAGCCATTAAGTCCTGGGTCAGAAACGAACACAAGGTGTACTGGACAGACTGTCCAGGGCTCAGATATGGGAAATTAGTAATTGAGGAACCCAGTTCAAAGCGAGGTGTGGGGTTGCTAAATCTTAGCAGAGAACAGCTCAGGAACATAGCAGGACACTTGATGAGAAACACGGCCGTCAAGAAACACCTGCATAAAATGGGGCGGTTCGAGGGGGACTTGGCATGCAGACTCTGTGGCAAGGGGGAGGAATCAGCCCATCACATTTTGTGCTAGTGTAAAGCTCTGGACCGCAAAAGACAATTGATCTACGGTCAGTCTAGACCGGAGACAGAGCAATATAAAACTTCGCCCTACAAATCGCTGTGCAGACTAGTTCAAAGCACAGTGATTTTGGAATGGGTGGAGTAGGAAAAACTAAGGGCATTTTTTTTATATTTCAACAACACACCACGAGGGCTTATAGCCTAAATACTATCGTACCGTCGGTGTCGACAAGGAGGAAAGAGGCAACTTGTTAATTTTGGACTTGAAAGTTTGGAGGTTCGGAGGAGAAGAAAAAACATGTGCCGGCAAGGAATTCCACAACTTGGAAGTCCTCGGAACAAAAAAAGCGGGCATAACAAGATGTTCTATGTCTGGTGAACTGGACAGTAAAAGGGTTCATTAGCTCTGTTCCCCTGATAGATTTGTTGGGGGCAGCAGGTGTAGGAACTATGGAAGAAAGCTCCTCTGAGCAGTTATCTGTAAAAGAGAGAGAGAGAGGTCACCAACATCGCGTCGGTGGGCAAGGGATGGCAGCCTTTGTGTGAAGGTCACCGATGAGACGTATAGCTCTCTTCTGAATAGAGTCCAGGATAGCGAGTGTAGAAGCGGCAGCGGCACCCCAGATATGGGAGCAATATTCGAGGTTTGGCTTTATTTGTGAAGTATATAAGGTATAGAGATTGGCTGATGAAAAGTATTTGCGAGCCCGGACTACTATAACGCACTTGCTACGTCCCGAACTTTTTTTTATTATTAATTTCGAATAACTTTATTCTTCTTTGATCAAACGTCTTGAAAATTGGTACACAGCCACACCTGCCTATGTTCTTTTAAGTTGTGAATTTTTGTTTCAAACACTTGGGAAATTTGAGAAATATTGCGTTTAAAAAAATATTTTTTAATATTTTATTAAGAAAAATTGGCTGTTAAAATTTGATGAACGAACTCATCCAAGCCATTAGCAAAATAAAGGTAATTCCCAAATTTGATCCAAATCAGTGGAGTATTTTTTGAGTTATCGGTTGGATACATACATACACACATATATTTAATATATATATATATATATATATATATATATATATATATATATATATATATATATATATATATATATATATATATATAAACATTTTAACTGAGCATGGAAATGGGTTCCAGAGGCCCTAATTCGTGCTCATTTGAAGAAATTTTCTCACCATCGATACCTCTCTATTAAAAAAACGGAAAAAGTCTCTAGGTGGTGTAAAAGGTTTGCAAACCATATTCAAACTTTATAGGTTTATATATATATATATATATATATATATATATATATATATATATATATATATATATATATATATATATATATATATATATATATATATATATACATGTACATATGGATATGGACGGATATGGGTTCTAGGGGCCCAAATTCGCGCTCATTTGAAAAAATGTTTGCAAAGTCTCACCATCGATAATACCTCTCTATTAGTGAATTTTTTTAATAAAAATTCAGTAAAACGCCATACTTGACTAGTTTTACATAAAAGTTTTATATCGTCTTAGTATAACCGCAGTCAAACCTCGACAATGTTTTTGTTTGTAATCAGGTAATGATTATTTTACACAAGAGCGCCACACGTGGCATTAAACATATATCAGTTGCAATAGCTATACCATGTGCGTGTATATAAACTGTTTTCGGACCTATTGACCTATTATTATTGGTTCTTCGATAACACATTCATTCCTCATACTCTTTTATTAGTGGTCAAAATTTTACATTGTACCTACTACTCTCAATTAATTGGTTTAAAGTATACAGTAGTTTGGCAATGTTTTCTAACAAAACGATTTGTTTATATTCAAAAATAAATGCAAGTTAAACTTCAGTACCACAAATCACATCGAAATGGTTTTTTTGTTTGTTTAAAGCGTTTGCAAAATAGATCTTAAACCTTTTTGATTTTTAACCAAGATGAAAATTGCTTAAGAAAAGGTAGGTCTTGTTATGTTTAGTTGTTATATTTTATTTATATTTATAATGTTTTAGTTTAGGGAATTTTCATTTAGAAAATTATTATTATTATTATTACATTTATTGCTTAAAATTATATAACATGTTTATTAAATAAGTCTAAGACTTGTGGTGAATATTAACATAATTTTATACATAGTTGCATCCAAAACTGCTTGACAACACTCCAAGCTCAACAATCTTAAAATTTTGACATTCCAAAAAATTTATTTTCACTTCCATTTCGTTCTTCTAATGTTTCACCTGATACCTCCATTTACAATTAATACTAGTCACTCCATAATACTTTACCAACTGCAAACCTTTCTCAACTACCCATATTTTTGCCGAAATTGTACGAGCCCAAAAGTGACATTTTAATTTGACATACTTCATAATCTCATGGGGTATTAGAATTGATGAAAAAGTTGAGAAAAATTTAAAAAATATTGTGTAAACTCACCTCTTACGTTGATTAGAACCAACAACCTTGAGGATGACCAAATCAAATCAAACAAAACTTTATAAATGTTACAGGGAATATATGCAATATGTACAGAGAAATATTTTGATATACTGTGCTCAAGCTTAACATATAGCTATATCATGTAAATTATAATTTACATACGTAACACACGACAAGTCACAGATAAAGGGCCGTCAGGATATTATTTATTTTTCAAGTAAAAATACTTTCCTCACATATTCGCATACGACATGACTACCAGGTAGTTTCTTAAAAAGCTGTAAGGTCGATTTATTTTTAGTGAATTTTTATTTAAAAAATGCACTAATAGAGAGGTATCGACGGGACTTTTTGTATTAATTTATATGTGCTGAATGCATATATGACCGTCAAAAAATTATATCCCGTCAGGATTTTACAATATCAATCTCAGATCCGATAAGGGGATGTTAGTAAACAATATGTGTTTTAGACACTAATTTCCGCTTCTTGAGCTTTGTTGCCACATCGGCTTGTTTATAAATTCAGTAGGAGCAAAAACCTCATCGGCTAGGTATAGTCATTACTATTGTGGTGTCGCAAGTGCATTTTATATGAGGAATTGATGGTATCTATGGATATCTTCCAGCTTTTTTACATAGCTCTGGCTAAAGGTAAAGGTAAGATGCTTACTGGCAGTTAGGCCATTGCTGACCCTTTTTGCTCATCTAAACTAACCTACCCTCCACCTTGAGCTCGATCTCAACAACGACAGTGATTTGAAAAATCATCCGCCGCCGGTGAGTCTCTAACCGCCGACCCCCGAGTCCGTATTGGAAAGTCATCGCGTTTCCCGCAAGGCCACGGAGGCTTTTTATCTCTGGCTAAGGGCATAGCCACACATGTATTTCTTGTCAATTAGATGATATGTGAAGCAATAACATCGCTTTTTTATCAGTCTTTTAAAACTAATGCTTTCTTGTATAGGTAGCTATTTCATTTCTGAGGCAATGTAGTCATCGTTCTGTCTCCGCCAAATGTGGTGTGTTCTACCAGCCTATATTGCGTCGGTTGCATTTCAATATATTTAATTTTTCGGGCTCATTTTTCAAGTAACACTGTTTTCAATAAGTTGCACTACCCATCCAGATAAACTGTGTTATGTTTGTGTGCTATCCATAACAGTCCATAAAGGCTGCACAATTACCCAAGCACTAAAGTTTGCTACTATTTTGGGTTTTCTCTTGCAAATCAGGGTAAAGCGTGTGTTCCATATGCCTTCTGTAAGAGTTGCAGATGTCCTTTGAGTAACTGGGTGGCTGGTGGCTATCTTCAGTTTGATCTAATTATGTTTTAGAGAGAGCCAAGAAATCACACAACTGACTGCTACTTCTGTCTGACCAAAACAACAGGTTTCAGCAAGAAAAATAAGTCGAATGTGGAATATGCAGATGTTTCATAAGAGATACACAGGTCATAGACCCATCACAATGAACAACCGAGTTATTCAACGTAATGAGTCCTTTTCACTTGTTGGCATTTCTGTGGATCGAAATCTCAATTGGCACGCAAATACTTTTCACCAGCTAATCTCTATACCTTATATACTTCACAAAAAAAGGCCAACCCTCGAATACTGCTCCCACATCTGGGATGCCGCTGCCGCTTCTACACTCGCTATCCTGGACTCCACTCAAAAGAGAGCTATGCATCTCATCGGGGACCCTACCCTCACCAAAATGCTGCTATATCTTGCCGTTGGTGACCTCTCTCTCTTTTATAAATATCTATAGGAGTACTACTCAGATGAGCTTTCTTCCATAGTTCCTCCACCTGCTGGTCGCAACAGATCTACCAGGGGAACAGAGCGAATGCACCCTTTCACTGTCCAGGTCACCAGACGCTCTTTTGTCCCGAGGACTTCCAAGCTGTGGAATTCCTTGCCGGCACATGTTTTTCCTTCTCCTCCGAACCTCCAAACATTCAAGTCCAGAATTAACAAGTTATCTCTTTCCTCCTTGTCGACACCTACGGTACGATAGTATTTAGGCCTTCAGTTTGCATTTCTTGAGTTAAATATCTAGAGATCTATGGGACTCAATTTTGTTCGTTTGATAAAATTAAAACTAAAAAACAAGCGTTTTTTGCATTCATCCTCTGATTTCTTCAAGTCTTGTGATGTTCCTGCCTTCCTGTTTTACGCAGTTTCTGTTTGGTCTCACGAGGATAATAGATGAAAAGCCAAACTTTGACATTTCATACAGCATCTTTCTGTAATTAAGACAGGAAATTTGTAAGTATTAACCCAAATGTGTCATCTATGTCCTTCTTTTTTTTTTCTGAATTTCACATGTTCAGATGTTCTCGGGGGTGTTCTGCTCGGCTGTGAAGCCTGCTTTGCTTTTATGTTTGTGCTTGTCTATAGCTTTTTAGTGAATTTTTATTTAAAAAAATCACTAATAGAGAGGTATCGAAGGTGAGACTTTGCTAAAATTCTTTCAAATGAGCGCGAATTAGGACCCCTAGAACCCATATCCGGGGTCAGTTTGAATTTTTATATGTTATATATATATATATATATATATATATATATATATATATATATATATATATATATATATATATATATATGTATCCGTCTGATAACTCAAAAAATAATTAACCGATTTAGATGAAACTCGGCAAGTGCCTTTCTTTTATTAATGGCTTGGATGAGTTCGTTGGCCAGGAAAATCGGACGGGGTTTTCCGGGAAATTTTTGAGTTTTCTTTAAAAAAAAAATTTTTTTCCGAAAATTTCGATAAAATTTGGTCTACATATTGCTTTGGGAAATACCTAACTATGTGCCAAATGTGAGTCAATAAGAGAAGCATTGACTAACCAACAGCAACCACATACTTATGATTTAAACATAAATGTTTCAAATTTGAATAGCTCAATTTTCTGTAAGCCTAGAAAGCTGAGCTATTCAAATTTGAAACATTTATGTTTAAATCATAGGTATGTGGTTGCTGTTGGTTAGTCAATGCTTCTCTTATTGACTCATGAAATTCATTTTTAAGTTTCCGAGAAATGTCAATAATACTGAATTCACTGATTGTTAATCATTGGAAGCATTTACGATTATATATAACCCTATTGTAATTTATTATCATTTATCACCTCTGTAGTTCAATAATAAGTATGTGGTTGCTGTTGGTTAGTCAATGCTTCTCTTATGTACTCATGAAATTCATTTTTAAGTTTCCGAGAAATGTCAATAATACTGAATTCACTGATTGTTAATCATGGGAAGCATTTACGATTATATATAACCCTATTGTAATTTATTATCATTTATCACCTCTGTAGTATAATTATTTTTTTCCTTACAACTCGCAGAGTTTTTAGTCAATTGTTGTTATTAATAGTCAATTATTTCTTTCCGAATACACACAGCTTCCATTGTCTTCTGCTTCTGCCGCTGTTACAGTCCTTTTATTTAGAGGTAGAGTTGTAACCACTCATACAGCCAGTGTTTTTTAACCACGTGGCTGGGGGACTGACGGAATTCATTCCCAGTTGCTGTTGATTTACTCATATTCTCTTAATATGTTTGAAGATGTGGTGTCTACTTCATTCCAAGTCACTATTAACCGACTATTTATGTAATCAAATAAGTAAATTAAATCGATTGTCATAAAATATGTAGTGTATTAAGACAAGGGAAAAAGAAATAAAACATATATAACTGTGCACATTTTGATTATATTTTAGGGTTCTTGAGATAATCTAATATCTTATTAAAGTTCATTTGTAAATAGGTTTAATTTTTATATGTTTATATATATATATATATATATATATATATATATATATATATATATATATATATATATATATATATATATATATATATATATATATATATATATATATATATATATATTTATTTATATATGTATCCAACTGATAAGTGCGTAGTAAGGTCTTTTACGGGGAAACATATCCACCAAATGCCATTAAAATACCTTTGTAATTTTCGGAGAAAAAGATTTTTTTTTGAAACAAAAATCAAAATTTACCCGGAAAACGTTATCCGATTTTCCTGACTAACGAACTCATCCAAGCCAATAATAAAAGAAAGGCACTTGCCGAGTTTCATCGAAATCAGTTGCTGATTTTTTGAGTTATCGGTTGGATACACACACACACACACAAATATATATATATATATATATATATATATATATATATATATATATATATATATATATATATATATATATATATATATATATATATATATATATATGTGATAACTCAAAAAATAATTAACCGATTTCGATGAAACTTGGCAAGTGCCTGTCTTTTATTAATGGCTTGGATGAGTTCGTTATCCAGAAAAATCAGACGGGGTTTTCCGGAAAAATTTTGAGTTTTCTTTCGAAAAAAAATTTTTTCTCCGAAAGTAACAAAGCTGTTTTAATGAAATTTACTATATATGTTGCCTCAACCTTACTACGTACCAAAATTCAACTTTCTAAGTTTAGAGAAAATTGAGTTATTCAAATTTTAAAATTTCTTTCGAAAAAAATGTTTTTCTCCGAAAATTACAAAGTTATTTTAATGAAATTTTGTGGATATCTTGCCTTAGGAAAAACCTTACTACGTATTAAAATGAAACTCTAAGTTTATAGAAAATTGAGTTATTTAAATTTGAAGCATTTAATAAAAATTCACTACCATAACGCACTTGCTGCGTCCCGAGTTTTTATGTAATTTGATTAGTTTGAATTGAACTTATTGCTTGTGACTCCATAAGAGTGTTGTTCATATTTGTGGGACCCCAGTCCCGTTTTAAATTTTTAAATCTTAAATTGTACATTTTTATAGAGATGTTTATAACTCCTGACACTAATGTCAGTTTACATATTGCATGACGGTTAGGGCTAATCTGTATTTGACATTTAGCTTTGCTGGACGTTGTATTCTTTCTTTAGTTGCAGTGTTAGTCACTCGCATGGTAGACCTACCAGAAACATAGTTTCTGACAACCACCTTTTTACATTCTAGGTCTAAACCCCTGAAGATGGCACGTTAATGTGTTGAAACGCGTAAGGTTTTGAGAATAAATCAGTTTGTCTAGTAGTAAAAGCCTTTAATTTCCTTTAACCATGTCAAACCCAGACGTTATGACGTTCGAAATAATAAAACTAGTTTTAGTTGATGAGCAAAACGCTTGTGAACTAGTGTAACCTACAATTTGTCAATACTTTTTTTTATCTCAGTATCAATCGTAAAATAATCGTAAACTCCACTTATTAGTAGTAATATGATCTGAGAGATAAGAAACTGGCAACGTATGGGTTTATATCGTTTATTTGAACAAGTAAATTGTTACAGAATATAGTACGATCATGGCAAATTTAGAAAAACTAAAAGAAACACATGATATGCAGACTTCGGAATGTAGTCAACCCTTGAGTGCAGAAATTGATGGTTTCATTCTGACAGAAAAGTATCTCAATTATAAAAGTGAAACTGACACTTTTGAAGTATACGACGATGATATTTGGGTTTGCAGTTTTCCAAAATCAGGTAAGTATTAAAAAATATTGATTCAAACACAAATTAATGCTGTTTATTATTTTATTGATTGTCATTATTGTTGATCATATTTTGGAAGTGATTTTCTTTCTAAATGAGTCAGGATTTAAGATTTTGTTAAAATAAGCGTTTATTACTCAGGTGTACCTACTAAAACAAAAAATGAACCATATCGATTTTATGAAAGCGCAACCAAGCCTACCGTAATTCACTGGCGAAGACCTTTCATTTGAGACCCATATTACAGAAGTGTTGATAAAGAAATATTCCATCAGCTTACGTCAGTCGCCCTTTTTAATTTACGAAAGCTTTACTTAGCTCACTGTATTCTATTCGTAAAGCCCTTGCTTTTGATACCCATGTCAAGGGGGTTGCAAATAAAAATGTATTCCGCCATGTTGCGTCGGTCGTCATATTGTCATCATTAAAGCGTTGCCTAGTCTACTGTATTTTACTCGTGAAACCGTTTCATTTGACACCTATATCAAGGGGGTTGTTGAAAAGGATATATCCGGCCATCTTGCCCCGGTTGCCATTTTTTAATTTTTGAAAACGATACCTAGTCTGCTATATTTTACTCGTGAAGCCCTCTCATCTGATATTCATGAAAAGGGGGTAGTTGAAAAATATATATTCTGCCATCTTGCGTCGGTTGCCGTTTTTGAATTTATGAAAGCGATACCTAGTCTACTGTATTTTACCCGTAGAACCCTTTTATTCGATACGTATATCAAGGGATTATTGTGAAAGAAATATTTCGCCATCTTGCGTCAGCCGCAGTGCGCGAATAGAACGAAGCAACACAGCAACACCCTGACAAAGCGTCTATTCGGGAGTACGTTTCAGAAGAGCCTCGATGGTCCAGGGGAAAGAACGTGTGCCTCTGAACCGAAGGGTATTGGGTTCGATGATCAAGGTTCGCCTTTCAGTTTTTCAGTACATACTGTAAAATTAACATCAACCGACGTTGTGGAATTGTATTTGGGCAAGTTGAATACCTGCACGTTCCGACCTTCGGAGGAGGCGTCAAGCTGTCGATCCTGTGCCCATGCGATGTTGGACACATTAAAGATTCATACCCTCTTTACGGAAAGACGGCGGTTTGGCAAAATCTCCAGGATATTATGGTGAAACTGCTCCCTGGCGTCGATGATACAAAAAAAGTGTAAAACTTTCGAAATACTCTTTCTATTACAAATAAAAAACGTGTTACAACATGGCGCGTCAGGAATGAAACTGCTGGACTCGCAGATGGAGTCCACCTTAAGCACTGAAATGTAACTAAATACAAGTGCAGAGACTATTTCTCTGGCTTTACACGCGCTTGTTTGCTTTTCTGAGACCGGCTTCGCCTTTTGCGGCATCGCCGGGGATGCCCGCACGGGGTGTACTTTCATCTGTTATGGTGCCTAGTGGTGGATGAACCCTGGTGGGATATAAACGAGGCAGAGAACATGGCTGTGGGCTATGCAGATGACATAACCATTAAAACATCTGGGAAGCTTGGAAGAACTGTATCAGAGACGATGCAAAAAGCCTTAAAACTTGTGGAAAAATGGTGCGGCAAAGAGGGTCTGGCGGTAAATCCGCTCAAAACCCCTGTCGTGCAATTCACAAAAAAAAAAACAGGCAGGGCTCAAACAGGTGTGCCTGTCACCGCCATCACAAGCGGCACGAGGGTCAGGTATCTAGAGATAACCCTAGACACATTGACATTCATACCGCATGTGGAGAGGATAACTGATAAACCCACGAGGGCGTTATGGACCTGTCGGAAAATGTTTTCTAAAAAAATGGGGACTATCACCACGCATAACCTATTGAATACACCCGAGAATGGTTAGACTTATCGTCACGTGTCCATCATCAGTGTGGTAGGATAAAACCTACACACAGGATTGCAGGAAAAAAATCAAGCAAGGTATAACGAATGGCCTGCCTGAGCATTACTACGGCGATGACAACGACGCCCACAGCGGCTATGGTAACCATGCTAAACCTGCCGCCGCTACTACTGGTTGTGGAGACGGAGGCAAGCAAAGGGGCATATTAATTGAAGACCCACTCAGAAGAGGGAAATTCGCGGTATGGTCACAGCAACATCCTAAGAACAATAGATGATAGTCACACCCTGAGTATGACCTTAGGCAAGGTAAAGGCAACATATCGCACAACTATACCGTACGAGATAACTATCTCGAGTCGAGAAGACTGAATCGATGAGCACCGCCCAAAGCTCAATGGAACAGTCTATTTAACTGACGGGGCCAAAAGAACAGACGGAGCAGGATGCGTTATCTACGGAGGCAACAGCCTGAAATGCAGGATAGCTGTCAGCCTGTGTCGGTATGCAACCGTATTCCAGGCAGACACACTAGGCATATAATGATGTGTGCACCAATGCTACTGGAGAGGATTTATAGAGGCAAGAGAATCACAGCTACTGATAAGCCAGCAGTCATAAAGGCACTGGGGACACAGGAATCACGGTCAAATCCAGCACTTGACTGCATCCGTAATCTTAGCCAGCTGGCGGCAAGCAGTATCGTCAAAATGATCTGGGTACCTGCGCACGCCAATATAAATGGCAACGAGGCACCAGACAAGCTCGCAAAAGAAGGGCGAGCAAGGTCTCTTAACGGGCCAGAACCATACTGCGGGGTTGTATATGAAACCGCAAGACATGAAATCGAGACGATGCTGCAACGGTGGCATCTGGAATACTGGAACAAATCTCATGGACAATCAGGAAAAAGCCTTCCTCAGTGAACCTAGAGAACAAAAGAGCTGCTCAAGTTGAGCAGGAAAGAACTAAAACTATTGACAGGACTGATAACGGGTCACTGCCATATGAAGAAAGACATTGGGGATTGAATCAGACCCAATATGCAGAGGATACGGAGAAGGGGGGGAAACTCCACTATCTATAATGTGCCACTGCGAGGCGTTCATAGAAGCACGGCACAGGTTACTAGAGAACGAAAAGGTAAACTTATAAACTCTAAAGGCTGCTCACTACAGGATATTACTGGACTTTGTCAAAGAAACGGGCCTCCTGGAGAAATAGGGTGAATTCTGAGGGCACAATTGGTCAGAGAGGCCGCGGTACAGGGACTCACCTCTGTATGATAATAATAATTCTCTGAGACCGGTTTCGCATTTTTCGGCATCCACCATGCTCTAAAATGTTTGCAGTTGCAACAAACCCTGCTCACTGGTGACCTCAATACCATGTAAATTCTAAGAAATGGAAAAGCAAGCAGTCTCTGCGTCCTTGATGACACAAAAGGAACATTGGAATGCAACACCTCTACCCGAGCTATACATTCAACATTATCGTGTAGCAACTCATACGGAAAACTTAAACCATTCATTGCTCCCCTTAACTCAAAAGTTGCAAGATTGCATCTCCTGTATATAGTATAATTTTCCATTACTTGTTCAAGATAGTTGCCAGTCATGACGTAGCACAGGTAATTGGAAAATTTCTTTTGAACTGATTCAAGCGAATGTTTATAAACCGAATAAAATGGGCTCCATACAACACTGGAAAATGACAACAGTGTTTTTTCGTCCCTCTGATGACGCTAACATTGTTAGCGAAACGATCGTCAGGTGTACAAACTTTATTGTGATGAATTGTGTTTTTTAAATTATACTTATCAGTGCTCATCACAGGTTCCAATCAAAAATAACACCTAGATCTTTAACAGTGCTAGTGTCTGATGAGCAGCATATTATTCGCTTGGTAATCAAATCAACCAAACCTCAACCTCCCTTGAGAAAATAACAGGACATTTTGGCATTCAAACAAGACAAATTCCTGTGGCTTCATTCTAAAAGAAGACTTCGAAATGTAGGGTATTGTTGTCGGTCCTGCGTATATAACTGGATAAATTTCACCTGATTCGGATTAGAATTAGAGCCAAATTAAGTAACATCCTTTTGCCATCTTTTTTCTGTCGTTCTATCGTAGATTTAGGTGGCCAATGGACGTAAAGTTTACAAGTCAACCTAACACATTCACACATATGTGCTTATTAGTATGCCGCTGCAGCCTAAACTATTGTAGTTTGTTACCTCCTTCAAAGAAAACTAGAACCGTGGTATATATGATTGACCTCAGATGAATATAGATCTGCTTAATAGTGAGGTCACGATTGCCAATCACCCTACCATAAAATAGCTATCTATCAGATTATCATATTTATTAAGATTAGCAATACTTTTAGGAGGTTGACAGATCTGGATGTAGTTGGATACTCACGTTCTTTCTTTGTTTGTTTTGCACTGCCTGCAGTCCTATATTTGTGGGCTCCCCATACTAGTGCCAGGTAATATAGAAATTTAGATATCTAGATAATCGTTAGTAAGAATAAGTTGTTTGTGTAGACGCCAAAAGAAAAGAAGATATTAGGAAGGAATTTCTCTTCAATCAAATAGATATGTTAATGTAACAAAGTATATAAATTTATTCATACAAATTAAATTTGGAATAGCAAACAGAATAAAATAAAAATGGTTGGTAAATCTCAAATAAACATTAATTGCAGACAAATAAAAATCAGATAAACAGTAAGAACTTCAAGAAAAAGAAATTATCAATTCATTTACGTATGACGAAACAATAAGATAAAGATGGTTACATGTTACTAAAATACTGCTGTTAGCCACTTGAGCTTTATAAACTCGAGGAACGCTAGGCAGAGAGTCCCCGCTAACGTGTTGAGTTCAGAAGTTCGCTAACTGCTGCACGCAAAAGTTCTTACCGTGACCGTTGGTGGCTGTACGCGAACTATTTCTAGCCTCCACTCTTCGAATGAGATAAAACGAGACCTCCAATCGGTGGCGAAGTCACGACGTCTTCTATACACACCTTCACAATAATGGACTCGTTTGTTCGTAATTACGTCAGCTTCCGTTATTTACCTAGAATTTCAGGACAATAGAGATATTGTCCCCAATTGATATATTTTCCCCAACAAAAATGCAACGTTTTTCAACATTCAGATTTCGACGTATATTACAGTGAACTCAGTACGGGTCTTACGATATATAATTTCTTAGCGAATTTTCATCAAAATAATTTTGAAACTAAAACTTGAAATATTAAATATGGATATGGTTTTTAGTGTTATTTAGATACTTGGGGACTTTCTAGGTGTATTTTTGAACCAGTAATGGTTCCAGATAAAATGTGAATCGTTACAAGTTTTAGATGATTTCTTTTTAGTTGCGATAAAAATGACTGTTTTGTTCAGGTACAACGTGGACACAGGAAATGGTGTGGTTAATAGGAAATGAGTTAAATTTCGATGGCGCCAGGACCGAACTAGGAAAGAGGTTTCCCTTTCTTGAGTAAGCTTAAATTACACCCATTAAGTTAGCATTTATGCTGAGACTTTTAAAATAACAAAAATTAAATCGGCATTTTATTTCAGATTAACATCCCTCTATAATCAATTTAAATTATCTTCAGAAATACCTCAACAAAATTATTCGGTTGAATATGTAAGAAATTTGAAGCGTCCAAGATTTATCAAAAGCCACCTACCTTGGAGGCTACTACCTCAGCAAATTCAGAGAAGTAATAAAAAACCAAAGGTGAGTAAACAGCATTATGAAAGTAATTAAAAAATCTACCGTCTAGGCAACACATTTGGAATGTTGTTGTCAGGCTGATTAGTTGGCTTTGTCTAAATCTGCTTAAAGAATTTTCGGTACTTCTGAAGCAGTAGCACAGACAGCAACGGTCGCATCTTTAATTTAGTAAATTGTGAGAAAATTCAAAAACCCTTATGTCATAATATGAAATAGCTTTTATGTATGAAAAAAAGTCTGGACGCAGCGTATCGAATTTTTTTTAAAGTATTTTTAATAGCAAATGTCTTTGATGAAACCAGGAATCAAACTTGGTTACCTATATAGTAGAAACAATGTACCTCATCGAAATATCCTTATTGTTTGAAAATATATAAACATTTTTCAAAAATCTGGATGCAGCAAGTGTGTTATGGAAGTGAATTTCCATAAAAATGTTTTTGATATCAAATACGAGCAGGCATCAATCTGATTACCGGTATAGCCCATGTAGTAGAAACAATGTACTATATTTTATCAAAATTACTTATAATTTAAAAATATAAAAAAAAATCCGAAAATAAACTTAAATGTTGGTTTCCTAACTAACAAAGCTTACGTTAATAGCAAATTGAGTTATTGAAATTTGAAGGATTTAATGAAAATTCGGTAAATTTGCAGATTAGCTCCCGAAAGCTTTTCAAAAAATTGTTTTCAGAAACATTACTAGGACCCCACCTGGATGCACAAACCACAAGAAAAATTTGTTGTTAACACCCCCCAAGAAAGTTACGGGACTGGGAGTGAATAGGGGTGCTGGGCGGGGTAGGTAGTAAAAAAGAAATATGAGAAGAAAATGCGAAGGAAACTGCTTGAAAGCTGTCTATTTGAAGCCATATCCCCATTAAACCCTGCCTACCGCGCACAGCACCTATTTGCCCTAGGTCACGTAATTTCCTTAGGGTGTATGAAGAAGAAGTTTTTCTTGTGGTTTATGCAACGAGGGTGGTTGTATGCACACGAGGGGGGAGGAAATGCCTACGACGAAGCAGACCCTCTCCGGTTCGACTTGTGGCAGGGGTTGCAGGGTGGCTGCTTTGTCGTGGGGATTTTCCTTCCCCCTCTCGTGCATACAACCACCCTCGCTGCATAAACCACAAGAAAAATATCTTGTTCCTACCCGCCAAGGAAGTTACGAGGGGTGCTGTGCGGGGTAGGGAGGGTTTAAGGGGGATGTGAAAAAGACAGCTTTCAAGCCCGTTTTATTCGAATTTTCTGCTCATATTTCCTTTTTACTACCTACCCCGCTCAGCACCCCTACTCACTCCTGGTCCCGTAACTTCCTTGGGGGGTGAGCAAGAATATTTTTTTGGGGTTTATGGATCCAGGGGGGGGGGCTAGGCAGGTTTCTGAAAACAATTTTTTGAAAAGCGTTCGGGAGCTAAACTGCAAATTTACCGAAAATTTGCTACCAAAACGCACTTACTGCGTCCAGATTTTTTCTTACAAACGCATCATATTTCGATAAAAAATGAAAAAAGGCATTAACGAATTTGTTTCACGAAAATTAGCTTAAAAAAAATTATACACCCCTACTCACTCCTGGTCCCGTAACTTCCTTGGGGAGTGTGAACAAGAAATTTTTCTTGGGATTTGTGGATCCAGGGGGGAGCCTAGGCAGGTTTCTGAAAACAGTTTTTTGAAAAGCGTTCGGGAGCTAAACTGCAAATTTACCGAAAATTCGCCACCAAAACGCACTTACTGCGTCCAGATTGTTTTCTTACAAACACATCATATTTCGATAAAAAATGCAAAAATGCATTAACGAATTTGTTCTACGAAAATTAGCTTAAAAAAATATACACCCCTACTCACTCCTGGTCCCGTAACTTCCTTGGGGAGTGTGAACAAGAAATTTTTCTTGGGGATTGTGGATCCAGGGGGGAGCCTAGGCAGGTTTCTGAAAACAGTTTTTTGAAAAGCGTTCGGGAGCTAAACTGCAAATTTACCGAAAATTCGCTACCAAAACGCACTTACTGCGTCCAGATTTTTTTCTTACAAACGCATCATATTTCGATAAAAAATGCAAAAATGCATTCACGGCTCTAGGAAAATTAGCTTAAAAAATATATAGACCGTTAAACCATAAACTTCACTAAACCTACAGCGAAAACATCAACTTAACTAAACCGACAGCCAAAACATCAGAGAAGGGGTCTATTTGAAATGAATTTTATGTAAATATTTTAGTAAAATGAAGCGTAATGACGGTTGAATCTGAAACTTAAGGGTTTGCAGAACATTCTTCTTGCAACATTTTCTTCTGAAACCGTATTTGTTTCACGTTCTTGGACTAAACATTGCCAATTTTGACGTTGAAAATTGCGAGTTTGACGTTTTGAGGAAAACTTCTAAATTTGTTTCTTTAACTGCCCATAACTTCTTTGTCTTTAAAGTTAGAGACCTAAATTTTGGTACAGAGTTCACTCTTTTTAATACAAATACGCTTATCAAATTTGGTTTCCCTTATTTTGTTACTTCCGGAGATATGAATTTTTTTATAAGGAAAACACAAAATTTTCCGGGAAAACCTGGTCCGATTTTCCTGGCTTACGGCTAACGAACTTATCCAAGCCACTTGCAAAGGGAAGGTGCTCAAATTTGATCAAGATTGGTCCATTATTTTTTGAGTTATCGATCATATATATATATATATATATATATATATATATATATATATATATATATATATATATATATATATATATATATATATATATATATATATATATATATATATAAACACAGATCTCCTCATTAGCAAATTTTAATTTAATTCGCTAAAAATTGACTTATTTTCTAAAGTAAGGTAACTATAAAAAGAAGGTTAAGGCAAAAGTTTTAGGATTTCTACAATATATTTCCCAAAAGAAACACTTATTATACAGGGCTAGTCAAAAAGACATGGCAAAGCAAAGTTGTTTTTTTTTCTGATAGAACAGCCTGTATTTTATGCCATAGTTGAGTTCTTATATACCTACATCTTAAACAAGAGTTATATTACACGATACCTGCTTAAACTTGACCGTTTGCGAGATATCGAGTTTTCAAAATATTTTTTGGTGTAATTCGCTAAATTATTACATCACAGAATCCTAAAATAATCCACATTTATGATCAAATCTACCCAAGGTGGATACGATGACTGTTACTGAATGTTAGTAAACCATCTATTCCGTAAATGGTTAAGTCATGAAATGAAAATAAATACTTTTATCAAATAATTTATTGTAGAAAATGAAAGTACATTTTTGTGGGAGTTAACAACGAGATACGAAACAAACAAAAAATAACATACTGCTTCTTGTTCATACTTTTATTGCAAATTCTATAAAAACAATCAAGAATTTAAAATCCTATTTTAGAAGCTGGTCAAAATGTGCCCCGTTTACCTCATGGCAGTGGTGAATTTCTGTGAGCAATATTTCCGAAAATTCAGAAGTGCATTTAAAGGAACACTGTAAATTTCATACCTTATTCTATCTTGCAACTCTTCAAGATTTTACGCCCTTTTTTTGTATAATACATTTTTATTTCAACACCACATAGAAAAGTATAGCGGCGTCAAATTAGGAGATTTTGCTGACCATTTGATTGATCTCCTGCATCCAATACATCTTCTATAAGTATAGAGTCTGTACCCTGTACGGGTCAGAAAAGTAGCTTCCGAGAGTCCTCATATTTATTGAACCCTCATGAAATACTGGTACATTTAAACGTAATTAGTTCTCGATATCCAGGTAGATGGATGCCAGGTTTTATGACTGATCAAGGTGTTAATGATAACTCTGAAAATCGGTTATTAGTTAAATTTAAAAATAAAACGACTGTAAAAGAGGGCTAGAGAGAATAGACACAGTAATACAAAGATAAAGAATTATATCAAATTTATTACTTCCGTTTGAAGCTAAAACACAGTAATTATTTTATTAGTTTGCCTGCTTTAAATATGTGCATCAAAATAAAGACTTATTTTTGGTCAGTGAACAACTACATACTTATGATACCAGAAAGAAAGCTAACTTTAGCATACCATCTCACAGACTGGCTAGAACGCAATTGGGCCAAATTATCTGGGTTTGAAGCTGTATAACAGGCTGCCAAGTGATTTAAAGAAAATTCCTGAACCATTATTTGCCAGAGAGGTTAAACGACTTCTGCTGCAGAGGACACTGTACTCGGTGGATGAGTATTTTGGGACTGGTTGGTGAGGGCTATTAAAGCAGCTCCTTAGGAACTTTAAGTGTATTTTGTGTTGTGTAGTTGCTTATATATCTATACATGGATTGATACGTTTGTTGTTGGTTCGTATTGTCTTTGTGGTGTTCTTTGCAACTCTTGTATGTTATCCATTTGACCATCTGTGTTTATGTGTATGCATATATTATTTACATGACATGCCATGTAATTTCTTGATGGCAAATTAAAAAATAACTAAAAAAAGTAAATGATAAAAAAAGTGCCGACAGAGAAAGGCACTTCAAATCATACGTATGACAAATTTAACAGTTTGTAAATCACTAGCGATTTTGAGTTAATTATGAAGTATTAACAGGTTATAAGAATTTACTACAGTTAAACGTTACTAAACTTTAAAAACCCAGCTTTACTGGCATGTCAAATTCTGAAAAGGTAATTAGAAAATTTAGAATAACACAAAATTCTCTTCTCGCGCATAAAATGACGGATATCATTTTCAATACTAAAAAGGTACGAAAGATGCTCTCTTCTCTTAATACCAGGAAAGCCTCTGGCATTGACGAGATCCCAGCAATTGTCCTCAAAAAAAGCGCACCAGAACTTGCTCCTATCCTGACTCGTCTGTTTCAGACAACTTACAATAGAGGCATATTCCCTAGTAACTGGAAAACTGCTCGAGTACAACCCGTCCCCCAAGAAAGGATCCAAAGCGCTTCCTAGCAACTACAGACCTATTTCTCTCCTTTTAGTCGTCTCTAAAGTGATGGAAAAGTATATAAACACCGAATTACTAAAATTTCTTGAAGAACACAATCTAATCCACGACAGTCAGTATGGATTCTGTCAGCGCAGATCAACTGCCGACCTCCTTTCCTTTGTCAACCATTCTTGGAGCAAGTCTATGGAACTACACGGTGGATCCCAGATTGTCGCTCTAGACATATCCAAAGCATTCGACCAGGTCTGGCACGCAGCGCTGCTTAATAAACTTGCGGCCTATGGTCTACCACCAAAACGCTGTACCTGGACAGCAAATTTCCTCTCCAACTGAAGCATTTCTGTTGTCGTGGATCGCCATTCCTCTAAACTGTATCCAATTAATGCAGGAGTCCCTCAAGGTTCAGCTTTAGCCCCTACTTTGTTTCTTCTCTACATCAATGACCTCCTCTTTAGCATATCCAACCCAGTTCACAGTTACGCGGACGACGGCACCATCCACTTAAATATACAATATTCTAAGCCTGTCTCTTTAGCCCAATTAGATGAGGATCGCAGACTCATGGAGGGTTCTGTCTCCGTGGATCTCCAAAAAATTAGACTGGGGAAGTACAAATCTTGTACAATTCATAAGAGATACACCAGCCCTAGACCCATCACAATAAACAACCAAGTTATTCAAAGTAATGATTCCTTTTCACTTGTTGGAATTTCTGTGGATCGAAATCTCAATTGGCACCAACATGTCACATCAATTGCAGAAGCGCTAAGAAATTAGGTTTCATCTTCCGGGCTCGCAAATACTTTTCACCAGCTAATCTCTATACCTTATATACTTCACAAATAAGGCCAAACCTCGAATACTGCTCCCACATCTGGGGTGCCGCTGCCGCTTCTACACTCGCTATCCTGGACTCCATTCAGAAGAAAGCTATCTCTGATCAGTGACCCTACCCTCACCCAAAGGCTGCCATCCCTTACTCACCGACGTGCCGTTGGTGACCTCTCTCTCTCTCTCTCTCTCTTTTATAGATATCTGCACGGGCACTGCTCAGAGAAGCTTTCTTCCATAGTTCCTCCACTTGCTGCCCCCAATAGATCTACCAGGGGAACAGAGCGAATGCACCCTTTTACTGTCCAGGTCACCAGACATAGCACATCTTGTTATGTCCGCTCTTTTGTCCCGAGGACTTCCAAGTTGTGGAATTCTTTGCCGGCACACGTTTTTCCTTCTCCCCCGAACCTCCAAACCTTCAGCTCCAGAATTAACAAGTTGCCTCTTTCCTCCTTGTCGACACCCACGGTACGATAGTATTTAGGCTGTAAGCCCTCGTGGTGTGTTGTTGAAATAAAAAATATATATATTCAGCAGCAGCTTGAATCTGAGCTTATTGAAAACTAGTTTGCTATACAATTTGACGAAGCAACTGACTCCAGTAATGATTCCCATTTGATTTGCTACATCAGATTCTGTAAGGGTTCTAAAATATGTGAAGTTTTTTAAAATAACGCAAGCGTGTGTATAAAGAGCATACCCCACGCCTTGATTCCATCACCAAAAATTGACTTAGGTATACCATTTAGTATCAAGTGCGGTCACTTCACTTAGTGAATCAAGTACAGTCCGTGCGATTTCTGTTGGGATAGAATTCCAAGAAAATAATAAGCCAATAAAGTTCTGTTATCTACTGTAACAATTTAAATTAAATCATTTATAGATATATCCTAATTATTCATTTAGAACATAAATGGTTATAATTTAGAAAATCGGGGATAGCTATCCCGTATGTGATAATATTCATATTAAATTAATTACTAAAACAAAACATACGTCATAGGTTCAGATATTTAAATACAAATAATGTCTACAGTTTACATACGATATCTAGGTAATCGTTAGTCAAATCAACACACATACCTATTACTTCATTAATTAAACTGGTGGTTAAAGATATTAAGAAACATAACATTACGTGTATATTCCAAACTTGGAAAGGCCTTTATAGACTGGTGTCGATGGAGAGTCACCTGGGTAAGGTGGTCTGCCTTTTTTTTGGTGGAAAGCCTTACATGTAGGCCTGACTATGCAGTAGGCTGAAAGGCGACTTAAGCTGCAGGACACGGTGAATGCCCTTAGATACAAGGACTGCAGAACAAAAGGTGGAGACCAATGACAGCAGCCCTAACCTGGAACTGGAACAGCGCTGCCCTGGGACTGGAATGATAACAGCTCGGAAACGAAAACAACGGCTTGGAGCTACAATGCTAACAGTCCGGAAACTGAATGACAGCAGTCTGGAACCGTAATCGGAAACCTGAAACCAGAATGGGACACCAGAACCGAAGTCGAAAACCAGAACCCGAAAACCAGAACCAACGTCATGTTTCAACAAAAGAACAAAAAACGACCATAGTAGACCTCTGTGTTAGAAATTGGTTTTAAAAAAACTCACCCTTCACGGGCAAAGATCCGACCCTTAACACACAGATACCTAAACAATAGGTATTTCACAAATTTGTTACACAACTGATCACTTAAAAATGCAACAGATTTATATTTAACTTACTATCTTCACCGCCATCGCAAACTGTGTACCGGCGTAACGCATGCACCCTCTTTTATAGCCGATCGGCCGTTTGCAAGTCGCAGCAGACCTGGTTGTGTCGTTTGCGAATCTTTTCTGTTCTTCTATAAAACTCATAACGCTATCTGCATTGAAGGGAGTACGCACACATATACTCATGTAGCGTCTTAGTTACTGGCTGAGAGATTCGGCTTCCCAATCAAACTTGTTTGTAAAGCGTTTTCTAACGGATTTCTTTGTCGGCATTTCAATGCTGTCATTCTGACTATCGATCTTCCTTATTTATGCGCATTTCTTTGTGGAACAAATTCTTATTTAATACATATTCTGTCCTAACGAAAAGAATATAATCTTACATTTTACGCTCCTAGATATTATTAAAGGAATTTTAATTTTAGCGAGAAATCAGAACGGTTTTTATGTTGCAGCGAATTTGTACAAATATTGCTCATCGTATTTAAACTACAATATTTTGCACACATTAAAATCAAAAGCAACAAAGACCAGTAGAGTTTAAAGGGAAATGCAAACAGTTGTTAATGCACAGGCCTGGTGCCCTAAAAATGCCGACCTAAAAAGTCGCGCCCAAAATATATTTAGAAATATAGAAATATTAGAAATATGCCTGATCTGGTAAATGGGGGTTGTTATTGTTTGGAAATAATCGCCTGAGCTCTGAGAAAATACACTCTTGCAAAAGTAACAAGTATGACGCATAATGTGAAGTAACAGTTATACAGTCTGACCCTATGACGTATCCACCAAATAAATCCAAACCAAAAATTCTTCTTTTGTTGCCATTAAGTAATAAGTTGCTCCATCCAGTGTGACTTCTGGTCTGACCAATACCTACAGTTGTGCCAATGCACCTGTCCCTTTAAACAAAAGGTTGATTCGTCAGAGAACAAAATATGGTTGACAAAGTTGGAATGTTGGTTAATTCTATTCATAATAACCTCACAGATTTCTGTTCAGCAAATTATCTTTAGTTAACTCTTGTAACAAAGTAACGTTATATGCATGCAATTTTTCTCATTTAAAATTGTCAAATAAAATATCGAATCACGTTATCATTTATAGTCCTCTGTTGTTCTGAAGTTTTCGGATTCTCTACCACATTTAAAATGGTGTACGTAAGGTTGGTTATTATTTCAACTTTATTGCCATATTTTATTGGACGTCATAACATTAAATGGCAAAGAGGGTTGTAATATTAATTATTTACTTGGTTTATTTGAGTTTTAATGCAGAATAATTGGCCGACAGTATAAATTATGAGGACAAAAGACTGGTAGGTTTTATTGCTAGCAAGTATAAATTACATTACATTGCAAGGCTATATGCATTCTCACCACAACTAGAAGCGTAGACCGGTTTCGCTCCAATTAGAGCTCGTTAGTACAGCATACTAATTGTAGCGAAAATGCACGTATAAAGTAATACGGCTATGGTAGCCAGCCTTTCAACCCTAAGACACGAAGCACGTGCCGCCACCTCGTTGCAGAACCAAGTAGTATGTTGTCACGGCAGCTTCAAATAACACAGAATGTTACAAAATAGAGACTGTATACAACCAACTAACAATTTAGTAAATTGTCAGTCCTGGCCCATTTCTACCCTAATATAGGGACAAAGTATGTAAGGCTAGCTGCATTCTCACCACAATTAGAACCGTAGACCGGTTTTGCAATAATTAGAGCTCGTCAGGACGGCATGTTAATTGCAGCGAAAATACACCTATAAAGTAATACGGCTATGGTAGCCAGCTTCTCAACACTAAGTGGGATGTAAGTCACGAAGCACGTACCGCCATCTCGTTGCGGAACCAGGTAGTATGTTGTCACGGCAGCTCCAAATAACACAGAATGTTAAAAAATAGAGACTGTATACAACCAACTAACAATTTAGTGAATTGTCAGCCCTGGTCCATTTCCATCCTAATACAGCGGCAAAGTGTGTGAGGCTAACAGACATGTTAACAGAAAATACATTTTGAGTTAGTTGCAAAGTTTCGACAAAGTGGTTCAGTAGCCAACAAAAAACGGGATCCTGAACGTGAATTTCCGGTTAGAAATGAGATTACTGAGATTAAAGTTTTAGGACAAATTGCTACAGACCCAACTTTGAGCACGAGAAAATTGGCCATTGTTTCAAACATCAAAAGAATAACTATTCAGCGAATATTGAAGCATCATAAATTTCACCCGTATAAAATTCAACTTGTACAACAAATGAATGAAGATGATTTTGATCGGCGGCTGGAGTTTTGTGAAGTTATGACTACACGAATAGCTGGTAACGGGAACTTTCTGTTCAATATCTGTTTTTCAGACGAGTGTACGTTTTTATTAAACTCCACAGTCAATCATCATAATTGTCGTTACTGGGCAGATAATAATCCAAGAAATTTTCACGAAGTCCACACTCAAACTCCACAGAAATTGAATGTCTGGACTGGCATTTTTGGAGACCGTTTAATCGGACCAATTTTTCTTGATGGCAATTTGAATGGCGAAACGTATTTGGAGTTACTAGAAGATATCGTTTACCCTCTACTAATTGACATTGTTGAAAATGATGATCGCAATCAAGAAAATCAATTAGTGTTTCAACAAGATGGAGCTCCTCTGCATTTTTCACGTGTTAGGGAGTTTTTGAACAGAGAGTTTCCAGGGCTATGGATTGGGCGTAGAGGTGCTATTGAGTGGCCCCCTAGATCACCGGATTTAACTTCTTTAGACTTCTTTCTACGAGGCCATTTAAAGAGTAGAATTTAAGCAACAGAACCGGAGTCTCTGGAAGAATTACGACGACGCATTGTTGAAGCATGCCGTCTAATAACTCCACAAATGCTCCAGAATGTCAGAGTTCGTTTTGAACAATTTGTACTTTTGTATGGAAGCTGGTGGTCAAGAATTTGAACACTTACTTATCTGAATAAATATTTTTGAACGTTTGGTTTTGTTTTTTTAGTTTTTTTAACGAAGAATTGACTAATCAGTGCATTTCTTATTACAATGAATGAAATACGTTCTTGCAACTCCAACTGTGAATAATTTTTAAACAAGTTAACAAAACTTCCAAAGGAATTAGTGTGCTGAATTCAGAAAAGGAAGAGCTTTCAAATGATGTAACATTCTACCCATGTTCCCTATTTAAAATATAAGTGTTGTTATCACCACCCTTAAAGGGTTGATGTGACAAAGTTGTGTTTTATGTCAAAACATGTCCTTATCAATATTAAAATTGACATGCTTCAACGTTTCTTAAAAAAATAAATTCTCTGGACGCAAATCGGTCTGTTTCGTTTGAAATGCGCCATATAATTACTGTGGGTTATTGCCCACTGTTTGTAATTTATCACAATCTGTAGTAAATCCAGGAGCTTTCAATAATCATTATTTATATTTATTTTCAGATAATTTACGTAACCAGAAACCCAAAAGACGTATGTGTGTCATATTATAATCATCATAGAATATTTGCAAAAATCAGTTATGGGTTTCAAGATTTTTGTGAATTATTTTTGGCAGAGAAATGTAAGTAACTATAGCTTTTATTAAATAGTTGACCAAAGCAAAGGCTATGTATATCGAATATTGTTCCGCCACAAAATAGCTTTTTCAATAGCTAGAGCTTTTAAGTATACTCTGGACAATTTAATTCGCCACAACACATTTTTAACACCTGACGATCGTTCCACTAGCTATAAAACAATATAACAGAAAGGGTCTATCCCAAATAAACTTTATGCAAATATTATAGCCAACTGAAGAATAAAAGCTGCTGAAACAGACATCTGGGATCTTGTTAAATACAAATGTTGCAATATCTGTTGTCCATAACCCACATTCATTTGTTTGAAAAAACACAAATTTTGACGTTTCAAATGCTTGCTTTGACATTTTTAGAGGAAAATTCAAAAAACCTTCAAAGTATTTTTTACCAATTGCACCACAAAAAAAAATTAACCTTCGTCTCTAATATTTAATAATAATAATGTTTAATACATTTCGTTAACCACATGTCTTACTTTCGCCTTGTGCCCTCTTTAGCTAATTTTTTACTTTGTTGAGACCAACATATTTTAATGCTCCTAACTTCTTTTTCTTTTAACTTAAATTCTTCATTTTGGCATACATGCATTGCATAGAAGCAGCTCGTCTACAAAGTTTGTTACAATAACTTGGTGATTTCCAAAGATACAATAGTTTTTCAAAGAAAACTCACAATTGTCCCGGAAACCTAGTCAAATATTATCCTGGCTAATGAACCTATCCAGTTACTAAAAGAACACGTTTGCCAAGTTGCACAAAAAAGGCAAAAAAAAGGTAAGATGCTTACCGGCAATTAGGCCATTGCTGACCTTTTTTGCTCAGCTAAACTAACCCACCCTCCAGATCTCAACGACGACAGTAATTTGAAAAATCATCCGCCGCCGGTGAGTCTCGAACCGTCGACCCCCGAGTCCGTATTGGAATGTCATCGACTTTCCCTCACGGCCACGGAGACGCTGCACAAAAATCTGTTCATTATTTTTTTTATCGTGGTGATATATATATATATATATATATATATATATATATATATATATATATATATATATATATATATATATATATATATACCTAGTCAAATATTATCCTGGTTAATGAACCTATCCAGTTACTAAAAGAACACGTTTGCCAAGTTGCACAAAAACCTGTTCATTATTTTTTTTATCGTGGTGATATATACAGGGTTACAACTAATTAATTGCTCACTATTGGCATCTCAGTAACGATAAGAGATACAGAGTTAGTTAGATTACCAAAAAGTTGCGTATATTTTAGCTGATTTAATATCTGAAAACAAATTTTGAATGCGTCAATTCGTTCCTGAAATATCCTGAAAAAACTGAAAAACTCAATTTTTGAAAATTTTACAATAAATCCCTTATTATCAAAAAAGGGCTCTTAATTTTTGCTATGTGAGCATAATTTGATATGAGGAATCAACTGACATCAGAATTGACGTATCTGCTCTAATTTTTGCGCTGCGATAGTCAACTTTTTTCTTATGGCCGCCATATTGGATTTTTAATTTTTCACATGGCAAAAAAATTCACCTTTCGAATTATATAACACACTTCATATTTTTCTTCATAAACATTGTACAAATAAATAAAAAACTAATTATGGTCGCAAATATCAAGTAGGTATGTGTCATTTTATTATCAACATTCGTTATTTGTCAAAATGTTAGCACAGAAGATTTTAATTAACAGAATAAAATCATATTAACCATAGATACTAACGAAACTTACAACTAGTGAATAAACAAACTAACAATACATAACAAATACTTCATACTAAATAATAAATGTGTGTAATGTAAATGAAGATGTTCAAAATGCCTTCCATTGTTATTTATGCATTGACGAACCCTCTCGCGCATACCCTGTGTTGCTGATCTTATCATAGCAGGAGATATGGAGCAAATTTTATCTATTATAATATTATTTAACTCTTCTTCGTTGTCAAAATGCTCAAAGTAAACTTAATTTTTCACATATACCCAGAAGAAATAGTCCATTGGGGTTAGATCTGTGGATCTTGTCGGCAGGCGAGCGGGTCCATTATTGCTTATATATCTATCTCCAAACGTCTGGTCTAGATAAGCTTTTACGGCTCGGGAATTGCGTGCAGGTGCACCGTCTTGCTGAAACGATATGTTGGCTCTTTGTTGCAAAGGGCAGTTATTAAAAAATTCCATCAGATCATTAGTTAACAGATGAAGGTATCCGTCGCCATTCAACCTATTGCCAATGAAAAATGGTCCTATAACTGTATCATCTAAAAGGCCACACCAAACGTTTATACTCACCCTATTTTGATGTCGCGACTCATATAAAAGATGAGGATTCTCTGTACTCCAGTAACGACGATTATGTCTATTAAACAAACCATTATTTGTAAATGTACTCTCATCCGACCACAATATGTTAGCTGTGAAAGCATTGTGTATTTGTAACTTCCTAGTAAACCATTGGCAAAACTGCAACCGCCGGTCTTGAGCTGGCTCATAAAGTGCTTGCACTATGGTATTTGTGTTTTTTTCAGAATCTTTGACGATAGTTACAGGCTTATTCCACATTCTCTCGCAATATGTCTTGTGGATAAGTTGGAATTTATATTGACTTGAGCAAGAGCATTGATTGCGTTAAAACTGGGTTCCACATCGTAGGGAACACGCTTTTTCATCAAAGTACCAGTTTCGTCCATCACTCTTGCTATTCTGGCGAAGATATGCCGACTTGGCGGCACAAGTTCTGAATATTTTTCTTGGTATAACTGGGAAGCACGGGTCGAATTTTTAAATTTCGGATGTATGCTTCATACATATCTCTTTTCTCTTCCACAGTTAAGCGAACCATTTTGGAAATACAATTTTAGAACAAATTTAACACAAGTCTTGAAATAAAATGTTTTTTATGCATAAATAAAGTAGAAGATTTTAAACTAACAGTTCAAATAAATCGTAACAACAAATTACAAAACAATGACACAGACCTACTTGATATTTGCGACCATAATTACTTTTTTATTTATTTGTACAATGTTTATGAATAAAAATATGAAGTGTGTTATATCATTCGAAAGGTGAATCTTTTTTCCATTTGAAAAATTAAAAATCCATGATGGCGGCCATAATAAAAAAAAGTTGACTATCGCTGCGCAAAAATTAGAGTAGGTACGTCAATTATGATGCCGTCAGTTGATTGCCCATATCAAATTATGCTCACAAAGCAAAAATTAGGAGCCCATTTTTGATAAAAAGGGATTTATTGAAAAATTTTAAAAATTTAGGCAACTTTTTGGTAATTTAACCAACTCTGTATCTCTTACTGTTACTAAGATGCCAATAGTGAGCAATTAATTAGTTGTAACCCTGTATATATATATATATATATATATATATATATATATATATATATATATATATATATATATATATATATATATATATATATATATTCCTATAAGGAAATATACGAATAATAAAAAAATAGATATATCAAGATTATTACTGCAAACACATAATAGTTTCGCTCTTATTTGAGCTCATCAGTATGTTATACCAGCAATAATCAAAACATATCTAAATTAATTGGCTTAACGTAGCGAAAATCTGAACGAACCGTGAGATGTACAAGCTACTGACATCTAAGACAAAACAAGGAACTTTGTAAGACGACTCCGGCACAAATTCTGTACGTCATAACTATTGGGGCATAGCGCAGGTTCCTTGGAGCAAAATATGAGGGTTGCATTAAACATACCTTAATAAAATGTTGCTGTGGAAAAATTAACAAATCTGCAGAATACTGATCCCAGTCAAAACGGTTTGTGTAGAATATTGGAGAACATTGCCAATAAATTCTTGAAATCAATCTTAAATGTAGAGATAAAATTTTAAAACAGATATAATGAGAGGAAAATTCACATACTAGGTGTAAATAAATATCGATGATGTTTTTGTGCATGTGGGACAAATAAAATGGGTTAAACAAATTAATACACTCAAAATATAAAGACACTAATATAAACCACACAAGTAAAGCACTTAAAGTAAGATATAAATGAAATCAATGTATAATAACTTACTAAAGATGCAGATGTTTCAAATATCCAGTGAAACCAAAGTATAATAGAACAATGCATTGTGTTGTCCAATAAAAATCTGCATATAACAGCATGGCAATCTAAAATACGAAGTTTATAAATTAATCAAAAACAGATATACAAAAAGACATTTCTCAAATAATAAATGAGCAAATGATTCTTAAATTAATCTTAAACAGAGTGTAAATAATGTACTGAATAATAGACACTACAGCAGTCAATATCAAAGTACTTTTTCAAGCTGCAATAAGACATTTAAGAAGAAATACAGGGTAGCTTGAAATGAAAATAAACTGATAAACAAATAGGTATAATTTGGTTAATAAATAGTTGATACAGGTTTTGTTAAGAAAAAAGGAAAGTGTTTTGTTTGTTATATATATATATATATATATATATATATATATATATATATATATATATATATATATATATATATATATATATATATATATATATATATATATATAGAAAATATTAAGTTTGTACTAACCTTTTAAAATGTTTGTAATATTTCTGATGCCACTACTTAAAAATTATAATAAATAAGTTTCCATGTCTTTAAGAATTTAAGACTTGTTTTGTTGCTGTTTGGTTTAAGAGTTATGTAAAATTTTGTTAAATAGTTAAAGTTTTACAAGTGGGGTTAAGTGAATTGACATTGACATTCCAAAATTCCATAAATGTAAATGTATTTCTCAGTTTTTGTGTACATAGAGAAAATAATATTTCTATGGTAAGACATATAAAAACAGTTTGACAGTTAGTGAAATATTTAGAATGCTTGATTTCAATATTTGGCAGGAAGGAGAAAATTATTGAATCAAAATTCTCCTCAATCTGGTTCATCATATCAAGAGGATGTCCAGTGCATTTTGCTAATTCAAAATAGTGAAATAATAAGTAAAATTGGAAAATTAAATTTTGAAAAGTGTTATAAACTGTAAATTAATCAATAATGTGTTCCCTAAATGAGCAATAATCTCAAAAGAAGTGCTGCAAGAAAAGATATGCAAATATCAAAATAATGATTGACGACAAAGACGCGTTATTTTGAAGTAAAGAGTCTACAAGATGGCTGCCTAGCAATGATGAATTGCAACTTAGCAAACAGCGGTTGATAAGGAAGGAATCAGGAAGTTTTGAAGGTATAAACTTCTGTACTAATAGAAAGGTCTTTCTTTAAATAGAAGTGAATAGAACTTATAAATTTCAGTAATGAATGTATGAATGAAAATTTGTGTCATTAATGTATGTAAACCTCTAATCTATTTATAATATTTAAATAAGAAATTCATTTATATTTTAAAAAACCAATTTGGAAAAGCGCAAAGAATTTTTTTTATCAAAGATAAAACCTAAATAAAAAGAGCTCAAGTAATAATATAAGAATTTGTTGATTAGGTAGTGGTGTTATGTTATTTTGTTATTTCTTTATCCGTATAAAATTAGTAGAATAAAAACAGACATACACAGAAATTTTAATGCAGTATTATTATTTGAGGATATGATAAATATATCTGCTTTTAAATTATGGGCAAGTGAAAGGAAAATTGAATAATCATTAAATTCATTAATAAAAAAAAAATGAAAAAAAAAAGAACTCACTACATACCCAAGTAGCATGGAGTCAAGGGCCAGGCAAATATAAACACATATAAAATATAAAATTAAAAATATACATAGAAAGATCAATAATAACAAATATAAAATAATAAAACCCATTTTATTTGCGAAATCATTATATATATATATATATATATATATATATATATATATATATATATATATATATATATATATATATATATATATATATATATATATATATAGATTTATATTATATAATTATATTTTTCTCGTTTTAATTAAATATTTTGCCAACTTTCAGTGGAGTATCAGCCATTTTGGAAGCATGTTTTTGAATTCTGGAAGAGGCGGCACGATGAAAATATATTATTTCTTACATACGAAGAAATGAAATCATGTCTACCAGAGGTGATAAATAAAATATCAGATTTCTTGGATGTAAATAGAATATCAGAAGACGAAATGGAAAAATTATTAAATCACTTGAGTTTTAAAAACATGAAGAAAAACTCGGCTGTTAACAACAAAGGGTTTCTAGAACTAATTAAAAAACACTATGGCCTAGACAAATATAACGGTGATTTTATGCAATCTGGCAAATGTGGAAGTTATAAAGTTGCTATGACACCGGAGATAATTGACAGGTTTGATCAGTGGATTGAAGACAACACAAAAGGGACAGATTTTCAATTTTACAATAAAAATGTATAGGTAAAACTAAAATATGTTTTATTAGTCACAAATAACACTGACTGTTTGTCATTTTTGTATTTCTAATTGATAGTTGCGTAATTTACAGCAAATATTTAGATTATTTATGGTTATCTAAATGACGCTGCAGTATAATCTTAAAAGAACAAGCAACTCAAACCAACAAATCGATTAGTCTGTGTTTTAAAATATTGACCATGCAATTAGTAAATATATTATGCAAAAAGACTATTACTGATTTATATTAACCACTATAAAATATGTGATCTCAGAGTATCTTAATAATTTAAATTTATGGTAACTTTATTTTTTGGGATTATATTTATGTGTTATTAATCAAATAAGTATTATGCAAAAATACGATTAGTGATTCATATTAACGACTATAAAATATATGATGCCAGAGTATAATTTAAATTTATCTTAACTTTTACTTTTTGGGGCAATATTTATGTGTTTCTAATCAAATAATTATCATTCTAAAATATTGTCATCCTATAATTTAAGATATTTAAGTTGTTATTGCATTGTTGCTCCTAGATTGTGTCAATAAAATGTATGATTTTATTATTACTTTAATTGAAAAAACTTTACTAAACCTTTACATATATTTTGTAAGCATTCGAACAAAAAAATAAATTTTGCTTACTGTTTGTTACTTTTACTCTATGGAAAGCAGTCATTACATTTGATAAGTACACATGGAGAACACCCAAATCACCGCAACACATATTTCAGAGACCTTACGATCGTTTCGTTGATAATGTCATCATGTTCAGAGGAAGAAAATTCTACCTTCAGAATTTTTCTTCCTCTGAAGATGTTGACATTGTCAACGAAACGATCGTAAGGTCTCTGAAATATGTGTTGTGGTGATTTGGGTGTTCTCCAAGTGTACTTATTAGTGCTCATCACAGGTTCCAGTTTTCACATAGTATTACATTTGATATAAAGGTTAAATGTTCTTCTTAAAGATAGCTTTGCTTGAATTTGGTTAAATTGCTATAAAAGCAGAATTTCATGATCACTTAAAGAAAGTTTTAATTTAATGGACAGCCTACTCTCTGAGATAACTTGAAAAAAAGCTAAAATAGAGTGGGTTGCCAAATTAATATTGACGCAAACTAAAAATCACATTTTTGATGTTTTAGATGGAATATTAAGTTGAGGTGATGATTTTAACTTCTGAATTATTTGTTTCTTAAAGTGTTTTATTTTAAGCTACAATCGGTACGATATTTGTTAAGACAGAAATCCCAGAAGACCCCGGCATCACTTTTTTGGCGTTAACCGTATTCGATAGCCGAAGGTGTACCAAAGACATTGGCGGCGTAGCGTTCACCAACTTGCATAAAATGCTTTGCAGTTACAAAAGCGTGTTTCTTCGTAAGCGTATCGTCTTGTGCATTATCAGTCTTGTGCATTTTCAGTCTTGTTTTTTTTATTAAAATAAATCAATGGGGGTAAAGACAAAAAGAATTGAAATCCCAGTGAAAGAATCTCTTTAACGTGTATAATTATTTTAAGGCAATTTTCTAAATGAAAATAGGACCTCGGTGGTTCAGAGGTAAGAACGTGTGCCTTTGAACCGAAGGGTACTGGGTTCGATCCCGGCGTACTCCTTTCACTTTTTCAGTACAAACTGTAAAATTAACATCAACCGAGGTTCTGGCATTGTATTTGAGCAAGTTGAATGTCTGCACGTTCCGCCCTTCGGAGGGGGCGTAAAGCCGTCGGTCCCGTGTCCATGCGATGTTGGGCACGTTAAAGATCCCTACCCTTCTTACAGAAAGACAGGGGTTCGGCAAAATTTCCAGGATAGTGAGGTGAAACTGCTCCCTGGCGTCGGTGATTGGCCATAGTCGCGGAAATAGGCCGACGTTAAAGAAACAAAACACACACATAAATGAAAATAAAATGCAATTGAAAAACTGGGTTGTAGCTGCTACATGAGTATCTTTAGCCAACATAGGAAGAATCTGAAGTGATAGTGTCCAGTTACAAGCTCGAAACAATGGTGATTTTAGTAAAATTTAGTTCTAAAATACACAAGAGGATATGCACAAAAACCAACATACCAGAATGGAAAAAAATGGATACTAGAAACATCATTTATAATCTTCACAAAACAGAATAATATTGAGTTACTCTGATACAATTAAAGAAAAATTAGTTACGGGATATGAGTTTTCGGGAAAACGTACGTCTCTGCACACTATTTTAAAAAACTTAGATTTAGATGGGGGGAAACTAAGAACAATCGACGGGGGCTAATAGAGAAGACTGATATTCGCGCTATAAGGTTGAATTATCTGGACAAAATTGGGTATTATAGGAGACAGGGTAGGTCAATTGTCTTTTTACGTGAAACATTCACGCTGACGATACTAATTCGAACTGTTCGACAGACAATACCATTAACGGTTTGCTATCAACCATATCTAAAGGCAATTGATTAGTTATTGTTCACGCCGGTGGTAAAATAGGTTTTGCTCCTAAGTGTCTGTTGATTTTTAAATCTGGGGCCAAATCCAAAAACTAGCACGACGACATTAATTCGCAAAATTATGAGAAGTTGAGCCCAAATCTCCCCCCGAATTGTATTGTTGTAATTGATAATCTCATAATTTACAAGTGCAGGAAGAACCTACCTAGAACTCAAGAGAACCAGATATTGTAGACTGGTTAATAAGTAAAAATATACCTTTTTCGCCGAATTTGCCTAAGCCGCAGCTGTATGAAATTATTAAACACAATATAAAACAACACATTTAAAAATCCGATCGTCAACTCCAATAAAACTGGCACGTGGCGTTTAAACTCCCACCCTACCATCCCGATTTAAATTATATTGAAATAATGTGGGCTTAAGTTAAAAACAACGTAGCAAAAAATAATATTTTATTTAAATTAGAAGCTGTGAAAACTCTGACAGGGGAACTTTTATCAGTTACTGTCGAAGACTGGGTGAAATGCTGCCAACATGTTAAAGTTGAAGATGCTTACTTGCAAAACGAGATTCGAGTTGATGTGGTAGTAGATGAGTTGATTATAACAGCTGCTGATAGTGAAAGTTCTAATGATGATGATAATTTAGAAAATTAATCAGATTAGAGGCGGTAGTAGCTTTCTTAAATGCATGTTTCTGTTTCTCTCTTTATTGCTTTTTTACCAGCGTGTTTATATATGTATTCTCTTCTAGCTCATTTATGATATGTACTCTACTGTACTGTAAAAGAAATAAAAACACGTTTTAGCTAAAAAACTAATATATATATATATATATATATATATATATATATATATATATATATATATATATATATATATATATATATATATATATATATATATATCTTACATATTTTATTATTTTGCAAATTGGAAATTTCTAGGAACGCCCCTGCCGCGGTAAATTGTTACAGTAGATAACAGAACTTTATTGGCTTATTATTTTCTTGGAATTCTATCCCAACAGAAATCGCACGGACTGTACTTGATTCACTAAGTGAAGTGACCGTACTTGATACTAAATGGTATACCTAAGTCAATTTTTGGTGATGGAATCAAGGCGTGGGGCATGCTCTTTATGCACACGCTTGCGTTATTTTAAAAAACTTCACATATTTTAGAACCCTTACAGAATGTGATGTAGCAAATCAAATGGGAATGATTACTGGAGTCAGTTGCTTCGTCAAATTGTATAGCAAACTAGTTTTCAATAAGCTCAGATTCAAGCTGCTGCTGAATATATATTTTTTATTTCAACAACACACCACTAGGGCTTACAGCCTAAATACTATCGTACCGTGGGTGTCGACAAGGAGGAAAGAGGCAACTTGTTAATTCTGGACTTGAAGGTTTGGAGGTTCGGGGGAGAAGGAAAAACATGTGCCGGCAAGGAGTTCCACAACTTGGAAGTCCTCGGGACAAAAGAGCGGGCATAACAAGATGTTCTATGTCTGGTAACCTGGACAGTAAAAGGGTGCATTCGCTCTGTTCCCCTGGTAGATCTGTTGGGGGCAGCAGGTGGGGGAACTATGGAAGAAAGCTCCTCTGAGCAGTGCCCGTGCAGATATCTATAAATGAGAGAGAGAGATCACCAACAGCACGTCGGTGGGCAAGGGATGGCAGCCTTTGGGTAAGGGTGGGGTCACCGATGAGACGTATAGCTCTCTTCTGAATGGAGTCCAGGATAGCGAGTGTAGAAGCGGCAGCAGCACCCCAGATGTGGGAGCAGTATTCGAGATTTGGTCTTATTTGTGAAGTATATAAAGTATAGAGATTAGCTGGTGAAAAATATTTGCGAGCCCGGAAGAGGAAACCTAATTTCTTAGCAGCCGCTTCTGCAATTGATGTGACATGTTGGTGCCAATTGAGATTTCGATCCACAGAGATGCCAACAAGCGAAAAGGACTCATTACTTTGAATAACTTGGTGTTTATATACTTCTCCATTACTTTAGAGACCACTGAAAGGAGAGAAATAGGCTTGTAGTTGCTAGGAAGCGCTTTGGATCCTTTCTTGGGGACGGGTTGTACTCGAGCAGTGTTCCAGTTACTAGGGAATATGCCTCTATTGTAAGATGTCTGAAACAGACGAGTCAGGACAGGAGAAAGTTCTGGGTCGCATTTTTGAGAACAATTGCTGGGATCTCGTGAAGGCCAGAGGCTTTCCTGGTTTTAAGAGAAAAAAGCATGTTTCGTACCTTTTTAGTTTTGAAAATGATATCCGTCATTTTATGCGCGACTGTTAGTGGTTGAACATTTGGAGGTGGGTTGAAAGCAGAATTGCCGGCGAACAACGACGCAAAAAGTTCAGCCTTGCCCAGGGAGGTAGAAACAATTTCATCCACTGAGACAAGAGTTGGGAACGTGCTCTTGCAGAAATTACTCCCAATAGATTTAGCAAGATTCCAGAAGGGTTTGCTGCCGCTGGAGCTTAAAAGGACTTTGTTTTTGATGTGGTTATTAAACAAGTTTTTTCCCTTAGAAAGAATGCGGACATAGCGGTTTCTTGCGTCGTTAAATGCTTGACGGTTTTCTTGACTGGGATTGTGTAGAAGCTTTTTGTGAGCTTTGACCTTTTCAAGTCTGGCCTTGTCACAGGATTTAGAGAACCAGGGCTTTTGAGTGGCTGCAGAGGTTTTCTGTGTACGTAGAATAAATAATTCCATTCCAGCTTGGATAAGTTCGGTGACGTTGTGTGAGATATCAGAGAGGTCAGGATGAGAGAAGCAGATAGACGCCCATGGAAATGAGGAAAAGTAATCTCGAATTTCGTCCCAGTTCGCGGAGTTGTAGTGCCAAACGATACGTCGGTGTGATGACAATGCCGTGGTCTGAGCGACCCAGGGGGGCGGTGACTGATATCGTATAGCAGTCAGGATTTGTAGTAAGAGAGATCCAAGGGATTTGAGCTGTGTGCTGGGATGCGAGGAAAGTAAGTAGGTTGCTGAACCATATTTGCTAAAGAATTGCTGACTGCAAAGGCCTCCGCTGCTCTTCCATGTGGATCAGTTTTTGAAGATCCTAGCCATTCCTTATTATGGACATTGAAGTCACCAAGAATAGTGACCAGGGAGAAAGGATATTCAGAAATCAGATGGTCGGGTTTTTCAAAAAGGTAGTAAAGAAGAAGGCGACCGGTAAATGCAACAGGTGAATTTAGGTGCAGCCTTGAGAGGGAGTTTTATCCATAGTATGTCTTTTCTTCCAGCTTCTAAATTGGGGAGTCTTGTGCAGGGTAGCTTGCTCCGGACGTACGCGCACACGCCTCCATGCAATCTAAATGAAGTAAGGAGCTCATATCCCGGGAAATTAAGGTAATTAGTGGCTGTTTTGGAACTGATTTGAGTTTCGGTGAGGAAGAGGAGTTGGGGCCTATTAAATGAAGACAACTTCGTTTTCGAAATACGTGTCTAGGACATAGCTCGCTGTTGTTATTTTGTGTAGTTTTTTTGAGTCGATTTTGCTTTTGGTTTTCAATATCAACATATTTTTGTAACTCAATTGCAGTTTTCAACTCTAGTTTCCTTAAAACACCTTCGTTCTTCTCAGCAACACTTCTACACACTCTTTAACGTACGAAAATTTGTTTTATTAAATGTACTTTTATTAGTAGGATACATATTTAAATTTATCACAACCAATTTTCAAACTATAAATATTATTGAAAAAATCAGTATTTTATTACAGACCCTAGCAATATTTTGTAAAAAAATGCAATATACTATCTGACGTCATTTTATTGCTAAATAAACAAGGAAGAAGCAAAAAACAAGCTTATCGCTTTAGTACCTTGTAGCAAGATTTTTATCTAATCAACCTCTGATATTGATTTTGGTTTTGTTCACAGTAGTTGTCAAGATGTTTAATGTGAACGTTTTTGTTGCTACGAATATGAAAGAATTATTTTTATGTTAAACCAGTGTCGCCAGTTTTGTGTTCTAACTTTGTTTTAATGATATATAAATTGGAATTAAATGCATTGCTACACAAGTAGTTTATTTATAATATGTACCGTGATTGCAGCCTGGTCAATTGTAAGTAACTGTTCAGATACATTAACAATTGTTTTAAGAATCCTTAAAATTATGGCTTTGGGGTTTAAAAACTTTAAATTATATCCTTTTACCTACTGTACTCTAATACGCGTTGTTGTTGGCCCCTACACAATTGTAAGTACAACAAAACTCACCAAAATAATCATAGCTTTTTGATAAATTTAAAACACACAAATAATTACAACACATCTAAACAAAGTGGTTAAAATGTTATTTCAATATTTTTTTAAATAAATCAAATCTAAGGTTATGGAGGTTTAATATACAGTATGTTTCAAAAGTCCGGGAACGAAAATTAACATTTGCTGCGAAGTATTATTGAGAATACCCGACCTAATTCTCGCATCGGCAGTGTTGCCACGTTTAGCGTTTATCAGATAATGCAGGTGACTTTGTATTTTCAAATAGCCATTTTATCTTAATTGGATTGAATTCAGCACTCTATTGTCACTGAAACCTCTTAATATCACATCTCCATTTTATTTGGGTTTTGAAATTGACAACATAGCGCTTTCGTTCAAGTTCAGGGACGGTCTCGTATTTCAGAAACTACTGGATGAAAAAAAATCTCCTATAGGAGGGTTATTGAGAATGTCTGATAGAAAAGTGGTGCCGGCACTGTTGCCAAGTTTACGAAAATGCTGCGTTACCATATTTCAAAATCCAAGTAAAGGGGAGATCTACTATTTATAAATTTTGGTGGCAGTAGAATGCTGAATTTATTTCAATAAAAACACGATGGGTGTTGTGTTTAAAAAAGAAAAGTTACCTACATTATCTAGAAAACCGTAAACTTGACAACATTGTCGATGACATAACTGAATTTAGCGTCCTTAATAACCTTTCTGTAGCAAATATTAACTTTTTTCATCAAGCGGCTTCTGAAATAGCAGGTCGGTTGTGGCGTTTTGAAGGAAAAGGTTGTGTTGCCATATTTCAAATGCCAAATAAAATAGAGATGTGTTATTTAGGGTTTTCGGTGACGAATGAGTAGAACACATATCTGGGGTCAGTTTCAATTTTTATATGTTTATATTAAATATATATATATATATATATATATATATATATATATATATATATATATATATATATATATATATATATATATATATATATATATGTATCACACCGATAACTCAAAATATAATGGCCCGATTTTGATCAAATTTGGTGCATACCTTCCTTTTGCAAATGGCTTGGATAAGTTCGTTAGTCATGTAAATCGGCTTAGGTTTTCTCGGAAAATTTTGTGTAATAACAAAGTAAGGACAACCAAATTTGGTACGCGGGTTTATATCGTTATATGTAAATTACGTACCAAAATTTAGCTATGTATGTTAGAAGACAAAAAAGTTATAGGCATTAAAAAAATTGGGGTTTTCCTCAAAACGTCATAGTTGCGATTTAAAACCTCAAAATTGGCAACATTTAGGCAAAGAACCTGAAACTAATACAGGCTATGGAAAGAAAATGTCTCAAGAAGAATGTTTTACAAACACTGAAGCTTCAACCGTCATTGTCCTTCATTTTAGTAAAATATTTCCAGAAAATTCACTTCAAATAGACCCTTTCTCTGATGCTTTGACAGTAGTCTTAGCTATAGAGTTTATCGTCTAATGGTATATAATTTTTGTCGAATTTTCGTAAAAAATTAATAAAGTTCAATATATCCGTTATTACACAAGATGCGAAAAAAATTCTATACATTAATTATAAGGTGTCTTGAGCTACATCTTAAAAAATATTTGTACAATCACAGGCTTGCCCATAAGCCGTTGGTGATAGAAATTTTCTTTCTTTTTTTAGTCGAACAGGCCTTATGTTACTGCATTTTTGAATTTTCCATCGAAATATAATGCATGTTTGTAAGAAAAGAAATTCGGGTCGCAGCAAGTGCATTATGGTAGCGAATTTTCATTAAGTGCTTCAAATTTGAATAGCTCAATTTGCTATTAACCTATAGGATTGACCAAGAAACCAATTTTGTAGTTGAGTAATTTTAATATCTGCAAGTTCCGCGCTTAGGGTGGAGCGTTAAGCCGTCGGTCACGTGTCCATGCGATGTTGGGCACGTGTAAGATCCCCACCCTCCTTACAGAAAAGTGGGGGTTCAGCAACATTTCCAGGATAGTGAGATGAAACAATAGACCGACGTTAAAGTACAACAACGATTAAAAAATTCAAATCATACGAAGTGTAGGTACCTAAATTTGATTTTTCTAAAGTTAATTTTGGTGATTTTCTATGCTGTGATAAACGTGATTATAAATGAAAAAGTTTGGACGCAGCAAGTGCGTTATGATAGTGAATTTTCATAGAAATGATTTGGCACCAAATGTTTTTTATAACTTTTTCCCTGTAACATAAATCTCTAAATTTATATATATATATATATATATATATATATATATATATATATATATATATATATATATATATATATATATATATATATATATATATATATATATATAAACATATAAAAATTGAAACTGACCCTGGATATGGGTTCTAGGGGTCCTAGTTCGCGCTCATTTGAAATTGATCTAATAGGGAGATCCAGAGTTCTGAATTTTTTTTACTAAAAATGGGTTGAAATAAAGTTAAAAAATTTATTATGAACAGCTGTTTTTACTAGATTATTTTTTAGTTAATCGCATTATTTTACCTTGGAAATATTTTGATTTAAATCGTTAAACTTTAATTACAAAACTAATTAAATATTATATTATGGTAAAAATAAACATATATTTAAATATTGCGTTGTTTCATGTGGAATGTGACTAGGAATATTTAAAAATATATTACAATATTGATTCATTATCTCAAGCAGACAGTCAACAAAATGTTCAGTCTGTTGAAAATTATCAAAACGTCCATTACTCTAATCATCTAATTAAAAGTCTGGAGGCAGCAAGTGCGTTATGGTAGCGAATCTTTGAAAAATGTTTTTAATGCCAAATATGTCTTGTTTTTAAAAGAAATACATTTGGTTGGCAGTATAACCTATATAATAGGAACCATGTACCATATTTCATTGAAATAGCACAAAAAAACTTACAAAAAATGATTTCTACGGAAACACTAAAAACGTTTCTGCGAAAACGTTTCAAATTCAATCACTATTTGAGAGTACTTGTATACAGCGGCTAGATTTTTTCAACGAGTAGTACGAACAAAAAGCTCTCTGAGTGCGTCATATCCATGGAGCTTCGCTATTTATTGGTAAAAACGACGTATCACAATTTGTGATATGTGTTTGCGATATGTGCCAAAAATGTGAAAAGTTACAAAACAATTGAAATAACTCAAAAACGATTAACGATATCAATTTGTTTCCTTAGAAACATGCATCATAATTCGATGGAAAATACAAAAATTCAATAACATAAAGGTTTTCATATTAAAAAAAAAAGAAAGTGTGTATCACCAACGACTTAGAGGGCACCCTATGGTTGTCGAAATAGGTTTATAAGATTGTGATGAACTCCGGCTCAGCAGATGGCCCGACGGATAATTTGCCAATCCGTCCTTCGGGCGAGACTTAAACGTTTTTCAATTAAACTATCCTCGGGCGCCATCTTTGTTCCCTAATTAATAGGACGGGGTCAGATCCCCGTGAGGACTTCTGCTAAGGCCCTCGTAGAACACCACAAAGTTACTGTTTCATAACAGCCTTGTCCCAGGGTAACTCGAGTGGAGACGAAAACTATAGCCAGGGGTCGTAAGTTATTTTGTCCCGTAGAGTTCTCGAGGAGTAAGTGGGTTTTAATCACTTACTCCCGAATAATGGCTGTTTTCCCTAACATATAAAGTTGGAAGCAGAAATACTCTAAACAGGCAACTATCGGCTACGATATGCCTACGCTAGTCGCAATCCGTCACAGGTTTCTAGCCCTAACACATTTACACTAGTACAAATGCCTACAGGCAGTGCAGTGAAATGCAACTAATTACATAAAAGCTCTCTAATAACATTCAAGATATTTACAAAATGAAATCGGCAACAATAAAAATCAATCAAATAATTACAATAAAAATCAATCAAATAATTAAAACTAAAAATTCTCTACAAATAATGCGAATATCGAGACACATATCTCAGTTCAGATAATGTTATCTCTGGCAAGACATTCTTTTACATTTGATACCACAAATGTGTACTATTTAAAAATACAGTGATATTCACCTAAAATAATACACCTAATAATTAATGCTGATTAAGCGGGCGGCTAGCATTCACACAGCAAACAAAGCATAACAAATCACGGCAAGCGTAAAGCAGGATACGCTAAACCTCAAATGGAGAATGGATCCGCGACGGGAGCAAACAAACGGTTCCCACGCTTACACGGCCCTAACTCGCTAATGAATACCACTAGGTATATCGTTACCTAATATGGAACACCCTAACTAGCCTACAATGCCCCCAGCGATTGCGTACCATTCTGGATTGATCTCTGCTTCCTCCGAGGACTTTACCGTCCCTCAAAGCAAGCATAGTCGCACCAATACAGCACACGATGTCGGGCAAACTAAATTCTACCCTATCTCAGCACTGTCCGTGCTCCCGTTTTCCTTAAATGGGTACGAAACGTGACCAGTTTGGCCCTTACCTAGGCTGGACACTTTAACTAATTAACCACCTAGTTTAGCGAGCGCATACCCTCCAGAATAAATACACGATTTCCCAAAGGACGTACGTCCCTTCAAGAGATCGCGGTTCACCCTGTATAGTACGCTTTGATTCGCTAAAACACCCTAATTCCACTACAGTACGGCATAATTATTTACCTTACTTAGATCGTGACCATTTAGTCACCACTAAATCCAATAAACTCTATCTACACGTGAAATCCTAACTCCGCTGTTAATACTTCACGTAGAACAGCATTAATAAAACACAGCCAGTTTAACCATTTATGAGTTATACTTCTGCAAACTTCCCGAAGTGAGAACTTTATCACCAGGCCAATACACGGCCTCTTCGCTACTCTATAGCGACACGGAATAATCTTCATCCAGGTATTACACCCGTCTTAATAACAGACCAACACACGGCCTTTTCGCTACTCTATAGCGACACGGGAAAATCTTCCCCCAGGTATTACACCTAACGCTTTAACAAATTACCAAGCAAGATACGGACGGCGGCGACCAGTTGCCACGGCGATGATTAGAACCGCTGTCTCGCGTGGCGTCTCTTCTCCACGGTTCGCTTGACATGCGCCTAGAATACATCTTATTGCGCGTGTCAGACTGGCGTACAGCGGTCCATTCTACAAGAACTGCGTTTGGGCTCTGGCGAATTTTCATACTTTAAAATGAGTCAGATTTATTGTTCAACAAATATCCGTTATTTATACCGCCTAAACGGCTCATTAGTTATTCAAATAACCGCAATAAATCGGACTTCGTTACAAGATGCAGCTCGAGACCTCCTATAATTAACGTATGCATTTTTTCTCATATCTTGTATAATAGCGGATATATTGAGCTTTACCGTAGAAATGCGTCACCTTGTATATGTGCAAACAGACAAAAACTGAAACCGACCCTGTATATGGGTTTTTCTAGTTCGCGCTCATTTGAATACACCCTTTTAAAATTCACAAGTGGCGGTCATCTCAATAAGGAATTTTTTCTACGAAAATTTGCTAAAATAAAAGCCGATTAAACCATAAACTTTATAGCTGAAACTACTGCCAAAGCATCAGAAAAAGGGTCTATTTAAATTGGATTTTCCGAAAACATTTTAGTAAAATGAAGGACAATGATGGTTGAAGCTGAAACTTAAGGCTTTATAAAACACACTTATTACGACATTTCTTCTACATAGTCCGCATTGGTTTCAGATTTGTTGGCTGAAAATTCCAAATTTCGACGATTGAATGCGCGACTTTTATATTTTGTATCTTAATACTGATAGATTCCGATTTTAAACGAATAAAGCTCAACCGTTCTATCTGCCAAGTAACCAATTACTCTTTCAGGTGGTCATTTATTATTTCTGGTTTAAGTCTGCTAAGGTCAAGTGGCCAAGGGGATTAGTGACCTTCAGTTTTGCTATTTGAGTTCGTGTTGTGCAGATTTGATATCCATCGATTCTCAGTTAAGTGTTGTGTAGAAGATATCATTGGTTTAACAAAGAAGTGTGCACACTATTAATTAATTGAAACATCTCCAATTATTGAAGATGTAGGGGTTTTAGTTTTAATAAAATACAGATCCAAATAAAATCTGCTCAAAAACGACAAAATAGTAGGTTTTGAAACTTCAAAAATTTGCGACGTTTTAAGAAGAGAAATTATTTAAAAAACTAAATATTTTTTTCAGCTACATCTTGACCTTTTTGCGTCAAGACGACTTAACCGTTCTATGTAATATTCAAATGGTTTTGTTAATCACACAAAATATTTTGTTCCTGTGCTTTCCTCTGATCACCAGTAGCACGCAATTTTTTTTTACTGCCTATAACTTTTTTCTTTCAACTTAGAGATCTGAATTTTGGCACGTATGGTAAGTTTAACAGTAGAAACATATGTGCCAAATTTGGTTGTCAAAGTTCTGTTGTTTTCGGAGATACATAAATTTTCCGCAAGAAAACCCAAAATTTTCCCGGAAAAACTGGTCCGATTATCCTGGCTAACTATTGTCGAAGCCACTTACAAAAAAGGAAGGCACGTACCAAATTTCACTAAAATCAGCCCATTATTTTCGAGTTATCGCTACGATATCTATATATAGGGTGGTGCATTGAAAACGAAACAGACCGATTTGCGTCCAGCAAATTTTTTTTTTTTAAGAAACGCTGAAACACGTCAATTTTAATATTAAGGGGTGGTGATAACAACCCTTATTTTTTAAATAGGGAACATGGGTCAAGTGTTACATCATTTGAAAGCTCTTTCTTTTCTGAATTCAGCACACTAATTTTTTTTTTTAAGTTTTATCAACTAGTTTAAAAATTACTCACAGTTGGAGTTGTAAGAACGCATTTCATTCATTGTGATGCACTATTTAGTCAATTTTTCAATAAAAAAAAACAAAAAACAAAACCAGACGTTCAAAAATGTTTATTCAGTTAAGTAAGTGTTCAAATTGTTCACCACCAGCTTCCATACAAAAGTACAATATTTCTTCAAAACGAGCTCTGATATTCTGGAGCATTTGTGGAGTTATTAGACGGCATTCTTCAACAATTCGTCTTTGTAATTCATCCAGAGACTCCTGTTCTGTTGCATAAATTCTACTCTAAAAATGGCCCCATACAAAGAAGTCTAAAGGAGTTAAATCCGGTGATCTAGGGGGCCACTCAATAGCACCTCTACGCCCAATCCATTGTCCTGGAAACTCTCTGTTCAAAAACTCTCCAACACGTTGTGAAAAATGCGGAGCAGCTTCACCTTGTTGAAACACTAATTGATTTTCTTGATAGCAATCATCATTTTCAACAATGTCAATTAGTAGAGGGTAAACAATATATTCCAGTAACTCCAAATACGTTTCGCCACTCAAATTGCCATCAAGAAAACTTGGTCCGATTAAACGGTCTCCAAAAATGCCAGTTCAGACATTCAATGTCTGTGGAGTTTGAGTGTGGACTTCGTGAAAATTTATCGGATTATTATCTGCCCAATAACGACAATTATGACGATTGACTGTAGAGTTTAATAAAAACGCACACTCGTCTGAAAAGCACATATTGAACACAAAGTTTCCGTTATCAGCTTTTCGTGCAGTCATAACTTCACAAAACTCCAACCGCCGATCAAAATCATCTTCATTCAGTTGTTATACAAGATGAATTTTATACCGGTGAAATTTAAGATGCTTCAATATTCGCTGAATAGTTCTTCTTTTGATGTTTGAAACAGTGGCCAATGTTCTCGTGCTCAAAGTTGGATCTGCAGAAAATTTGTCCTAAAACTTCAATCTCAGTAGTCTCATTTCTAACCGGAAATTCACGTTCAGGATCCCGGTTTTTGTTGGCTATTGAACCCCTCTGTCGAAACTTTGCAACTAACTCCAAAATGTACTTTCTGTCAACATGTCTGTTCGGATGTCGTTCATTAAACAAACTTGCGGTACGGTTGGCACAATCATCGTTTTTAAAAAAAAAGAGTAATGATTTTAACTATATATTCTATAGAATACACCATTGTTAAATTAATTTTCGGTAGTACTATCAAGTATCAAACCGACCGATAAACTGAAATAATAAACCGCATTTCTCTCATTCCGATAAGAAATGTTCTGATAGTTAATTTTTTGTTTACAAACCAACAAAACATTGACTATCAGCACATTTCTTATCGGAATGAGTGAAATGCGTTTTTGCATCTTCAACTGTGAATAATTTTTAAACCAGTTGATAAAAGTCCCAAAAAAATTAGTGTGCTGAATTCAGAAAAGGAAGAGCTTTCAAATGATGTAACACTGGACTCATGTTCCCTATTTAAAATATAAGGGTTGTCATCACCACCCTTAAAGGGTTGATGTGACAAAGTTGAGTTTTATGGCAAAACATGTCCCCCTTAATATTAAAATTGATGTGTTTCAGCGTTTCTTAAAAAAAATTCTCTGGACGCAAATTGGTGTGTTTCGTTTTCAATGCGCCACCCTATATATATATATATATATATATATATATATATATATATATATATATATATATATATATATATATATATATATATATATATATATATATATATATATATATATATATATAATTGACTGGCGTCTGTAAAATTCATGAATAATGTTTTACATAGACGACACCATCCATGCCTACTCAACTTGCGGCACGTTTAAAAGTAAAAAAATATTTTTAATTACTTTATTTTCTTTTTTGTATATTTATTGAATTTTTTTTCAGCTTCAAACAATATTGCATTTAACATGGATAGTTTATGGACAATACCTGTATACCTGTCAGTACAAACCGAACAACATATTTTTATATTTGGTTGATTTAACCTATTTTCGCAGTGAGTATGTCTTTTCTTAAATTATGTCGATACTCCGTCAAAATGAACTTTGTTCTACCTGTTCTTTTTTATGATCGGTTTATTTTTTTCTGTGTTTAGTTACAAAGTATCCTACCCCGAATCTAAGAATAAATTTAATTTGTTCATCGATCTTTACGCATCACATTTTAGCCTTTTATTTAATATTATCTAACCATTTTAATTACTCGGCCATTTACCTACATATTTAAATAAAGATACGCTCACACAAGCGCGAGCTTACACTCATATTCACACAAGTACACGTAATGTATAGAGTGATATTTACAATTTGTATCTGCAATATTCTCTATCTATTAAACTAATTATTACTAGATTATATTAAGGGAAATAAAAAACAGAGACACAAATCTTCTGCGTCTTAGGAGTCTATCTAGACGACTTTATATAACTTACACAGATGGTTGACCCTGGATAAATTAGGAAAACACATGGTCAGACAGAATGATAGCTAAAACTATGTAAAAAATTCTAAGTAGCTACTACAAAATAAAATTAGAACCAATAAATGGTAACAAGTCAATAAATAATACATGTCCACCAACCAAAGAAACACAAACGAATAGGTAGGTACATATTCAAGTCCATCCACAAAAACAAACTTAATTTAAATTAATTTTCTACAATTTTCTAAAGCAATAACAAGGTCATCTGATCTTTTGTATTTTGTCTCTTTTCTAGATTAAAACTAAAGATATAAGTAAAAGCTACATCAATACTATCAGGAGCCTCGGTGGTCCAGGGGTAAGAACCTGTGCCTCTAAACCAAAGGGTACTGTGTTCGATGTCCATGGTATCCCTTCCACTTTTTGAGTACAAACTGTAATAAACTAACATCAACCGAGGTTTTGGCATTGTATTTGAGGAAGTTAAATGTCTGCACGTTCCGCCTTCGGAGGGCGCGTAAAGCTATCGGTCTCGTGTCCATGCAAAGTTGTCACGTTAAAGATCCCTACCCTCCTTACGGAAAGGCACGGGTTCAGCAAAATTTACAGGATAGTGCAGGAAACTACTCCCTGGCGTCGGCGATTGGCCATAGTCGCGGAAATAGGCCGACGTTAAAGTAAAAAAAAACATCAATACTAAAATTCAAATGTCTCATATACAATGCGTCATACTTGAGGTATCAGTAGTTACACACCAAAGTGTACCTAGTTTTCATTATTAAAAAGTTTATGAATTGATTTTTTTAAGTAGCGTAGATTTAATAAGCTAATGGTCTAGAGAACGGTAGAAACCCCTTCTGGGCTCTTGCTAAATCTATTGGGAATAATTTCTGCAAGAGCACGTTCCCACCTCTTGTTTCAGGGGATGAAATTGTTTCTACAACCCTAGGAAAGGCTGAACATTTTGCCTCGTTGTTCGCTGCCAATTCTACTCTCAACCCACCTCCAAATGTTCAACCGCCGACAGTCCCCAATGTCGCGCATAAAATGAAGGATATTATTTTCAAAACTAAAAAGGTACGAAAGATGCTCTCTTTTCTTAATACCAGGAAATCATCTGGCCTTGACGAGATCGCAGCAATTGTTCTCAAAAATGCACACCAGAACTTGCTCCCGTCCTGACTGGTCAGTATCAGACATCTTACAATAGAGGCACATTCCCTAGTAACTGGAAAACTACTAGAGTACAACCCGTCCTCAAGAAAGGATCCAAATCGCTTCCCATCAACTACAGGTCTATTTCTCTCCTTTCATTCTTCTCTAAAGTGATGGAAAAGTATATAAACACCGAACTACTAAAATTTCTTGAAAAAAACACAGTATAATCCACGACAGGCAGTATGGATTCCTTCAGCGCAGATCAACTGCCGACCTCCTTTCCTTTGTCACCCATTCTTGGAACAAGTCTATGGAACTACACGGTGAATCCCAGATTGTCGCTCTAGACATATCCAAAGCATTCGACCAGGTCTGGCACGCAGCGCTGTTTAATAAACTTCCAGCCCATAGGCTGGAAGTTTATTAAACAGCGCTGGCCATAGCCTACCACCAAAACTCTGTACCTGGACAGCAAATTTCCTCTCCAACCGGAGCATTTCTGTTGTCGTGGATGGCCATTCCTCTAAACTGTATCCAGTTAATGCAGGAGTCCCTCACAGTTCAGCTTTAGTCCCTACTTTGTTTCTCCTCCACATCAATGGCCTCCTCTCTAGCACATTCAACCCAGCTCACAGTTACGCGGATGACAGCATCATCTAGTCAAATATAGAATACTCTAAGTCTGTCTCTTTACCCCCAATTAGATGAGGATGGCAGACTCATGGAGTGTTCTGTCTCTGTGGATCTCCAAAAAATATTAGACTGAGGAAGTGAAAATCTTGTACAATTCAACTCCAACAAATCTCAGTCTTGATTTCTATCTCATAAGAGATACACCAGCCTTAGACCCATCACAATGAACAACGAAGTTATTAAAAGTAATGAGTCCTTTTCACTTCACGCATTTTTCTGGGTCGAAATCTCAATTGGCACCAACATGTCACATCAATTGCAGAAGCGGCTGCTAAGAAATTAGGTTTCCTCTTCCGGGCTCGCAAATACTTTTCACCAGCTAATCTCTATACTTTATATATTTCACAAATAAGGCCAAACGTCGAATACTGGTCCCAATCTGGTGTGCCGCTACCGCTTCTACACTCGCTATCCTGGACTCGATTCGGAAAAGAGCTAAATGTCTCATCGGTGGCCCTACCCTCACACAAAAGCTGCCATCGCTTGCCGTTGGTGACCTCTCTCATTTTTATAGATATCTGCACGGGCATTGCTCAGATGTGCTTTCTGCCATAGTTCCTCCACCTGCAGCCCCCAACAGATCTGCCAGGGGAACAGAGCGAAGCACCCTTCTACTGTCTAGGTCACCAGACATGAACATCTTGTTATGCCCGCTCTTTTTTCTCGAGGACTTCCAAGTTGTGGAATTCCTTGTCGGCACATGTTTTCCTTCTCCACCGAACGTCCAAACCATCAAATCCAGAATTAACAAGTTGCCTCTTTCCTCCGTATCGACACCAACGGTACGATAGTATTTAGGCTGTAAGCCCTCGTGGTGTGTTGTTGAAATATATTTTTAAAATGCTCTATTTAAAGAAAACATATGTTTAGTTTGTACATAAAGCCACGATGTTCAATTGTTTCCTCAAAAGGCAGACTGAATTCGTTTTTTTTTTTTTTAATAAAAACGGTAAAATATTATGTGTTACATCATGTACATTCAACAAGACAGGGCGTTACAAAAGTGAGGATTTTATATTAAGTTAAGTACGTCAAATTACCTACAATTGCATGTTTTTTTTTCTTTTCAGAAACAAACTGTGATCTAGAAAACGCAACGTATTTAATAGATACTGAAATATTCTGTGATGATTTCACGAGGTATTTATTTGAAAATATTTCTAATGACGACAGTATTTGTAATCTAGCTAAAGATTTAAATGAAAGGGGTATTTTTACGGATTCAAGTATGGATGCAGCGAAAACGATACATGTTTTTGATGCGATGTTGATATTTGACTGCATCTTGATAGTATCATCAGTTGCATTATTGGGTAAGTTATTGAAAAATAATAAGTAGTTAGTTTATAGTTTATTGACCACATATGGGTGTATAATAAAAGTTCGGGACGCAGAAAGTGCATTGTGGTATTGAATTTTCATTAAATGCTTCAAATTTGAATACCTCAATTCTCTATAAACTTTAAAAGTTGAATTTTACTATGTAGCAAGATATTTCTCAAAGCAAGGCATCCACTAAATTTCATTAAAATAGATTTGTAATTAATTTTTTGAGATAAATATTTTTGAAGAAGTGATCATGCAAAATCGAAACCACTGAGCCATGTGGTATGCCTATAGCTTCCACAATCTCCCGCACATTCAATCTCCGATCGGCCAACACCATATAGTGAATTTTTTTCAATTGTTTCGGGTGTAGCGACCTCAACTGGGCGTCCAGGACGTTCGGCGTCATTTGTGCTTGTACGGTCGCAACGAAATTCAGTAAACCACTTTTTTACCATGGAAATTGATGGTACAGAGTTCCCATAGTATTTATCAAGCTTAGCCTTGGCTTGAGTGATGGTTTTCTTCCGCAAAAATAATGTTTCATGAGCACACGAAATTCACTTTTTTCCATTTTCGTTATAACTCAAGAGGTTGTCTGCTTTCAATGGCTATCTAACACAAACTAAATGACGCAGCTTGTTCAAAATTTGACAGGAGTCAACTGACAGATGCTTGTTAACAGGAGCAGTGTTGCTCTTCCTGTGAAGAGGTGGGAAATGCAAAAAGTCACGGACTCATTGACATGTTGAGATACATATATATATATATATATATATATATATATATATATATATATATATATATATATATATATATATATATATATATATATATATATATACTTTTATTCAGTTAGTGGTTAATTGTTACCATATTTCGATATTTCGGTCCAGGAATAACCTTTGTATTTTGTCATAAAGAAAGAAAGCTAAAGTACCTAAAATGTATATATTTTTAACAGATTTCAAAAAAAAGGAGGAGGTTCTTTGTTCGTCTGTATGATATTTGACAGATATTTTTGTCAATTGTGGGCAAATTTTAACACATATTTTTTTTGTTTGAAAGGGTATACCCCTGAGGTGTACTCATTTTTACCAACTCAGGACCTGATGATGTGATGTTAGGGAAATCGAGAGAATTCCTCAATTTTTTTCCTATGTATGTTCACCGATATTTTCTTGAATTGTTGACCAATTTAAAAAAGACTTTTTTTTCACCAAGTCAGGATCTGATAATGGAATCTCAGGGAAATCGAGGGATGTCCTCAACAATTATTTTTTTGATGTATGTTCACCGATATCATCGTCAAATATAATTGTTTTTTCATCTGATAGAGATCCTACAAAGATGATTTTTAATATTGTTTTCATTTCACATATTACAAAAATAATGACGCAAAAAAAAAATTTGAAAATGAGAATTTCATTATTGATTTCAAACACCACTATCTGTCGCCATGATCTGTGACGTCACGGGAGAGTACAATAGCCAACACTGAACTTGCTTCTCTGAGTTTACATCCTGTGTTGCAAGTTATTCATTGAATCTTGGCTTCTGCATGTGATTTTATTTGATAATATGGAAAATAAAGCTTATATACTCTATAGTACCAATGTCTACAAATACGACTATAAAAACTATTATAGAGAAATTACGTTTTATTGTTCTAATTAGAAAGCAACGGTGCAAAGTTGTAAAGCGGGATGAAAGGAAAAATACTCAGTTAGCTGAGAAAACCGCCTTATATTGCTGTAAATTGTTACCTCCTTCAAATAAAAATTTGATTTGCGACGTGGTATATGATGATTGACCTCCAGTGGATATAGATCTGCTCAATAGTGAGGTCACGATTGCCTATAAATCCTACCCTAAAATATCTATCTATCAGATTATCATTATTATTAAGATTAGCAATAGTTTTAGGAGGTTGACAGATCTGGATATAGTTTGATAATCACGTTCCTTTTTTGCACTGCCTGGAGTCCTATATTTGGGGGCGCCCCAGACTAGTGCCAGGTTATATAAAGATATCTAGATAATCGTTAGTTAGAATTAATTATTTGCGCTGACGCCAAAAGAAAGGAGATATTAGGGAGGAATTTCTCTTTAATCAAACAGATATATAAATATTAACAATAATGTTAAATTTATTCTTATAAATTAATTTGGAATAGCAAGCAAAATTGAATTAACAAGGTTGGTAAATTTTAAATAGACATTGTTCCATACACAAATAAAAAGTGAAATAAACAGCAATAGTGTTAGGAGAAGAGAAATTATCATCACATTATGGTATGTGACAAAATAATAAGATAAACATGGTTATATGTTACATAATAAATTAATATTACATACTAGAGGTATATTAAAAATCAAGCGCCATATTTTACAGCGCAGAAGGAAACAAAAATTAATATGCAAATGATTTGACGTTTATCAATCAATTATGTTGATTTTTCAATAAAATTTTGAAATGGGATCCCCGAATATTTACCTGGCCTGCCCCTTGAGTGAAATTACTTTTGGGAAATACATTCATGTAAAATTCGTATCTTAATGATTGTAAATGTGAATACTAAGAAATCTGCAGGTTAAAATATTCCACAAGCAAAGTCTGTTGGTTACAATTGAGTATCATGTATTTAAAATCACAATATTGACAAAATTCAAAAGAATAGACAAGAAATTTACGGTTGCCCTAACAAACAGCTCTCTGACATGAAAAAGACATAAATTTGATTAAGATGCCTTGAAAGTTCATGTTAGAAATGTTGAAACGCTAAATTGCTGCTTGAAAAAAAAAAGTTCTGATTGCTCACACTAGTAAAGTTTTTATGGACTCACCAAGCTTCGTCAGCTGGAAATACCTGCTAAGCCTTTGAAGATGCTTCCCAAGGGAAGGGCAAATATCAGTACCCAGCATAGGCTTACCCATTACAATACAAGAGACAGTTTCAGACATAGACCATACAAGAACGATTATATACGTAGCGTGCTGATGATGAACCAGGAAGGTTCGAAACTGCAGTCCACGTAAACAAATAAAAAATCACAAAAAGTACAGCAAACAAATAAAGTGTGTGTATATATATATATATATATATATATATATATATATATATATATATATATATATATATATATATATATATATATATATATATATATATATTGTGAAGGGTCAAATCGGGATAAGGTTATCTTTCCCTAATATGGGGAGGTTCCCGCGGGATAACCTTATCAATACGGCTTTATTCACGGGTTTTGCTCAGGCGCCAGCAGCGTGGTTTAAAGGAAGACGCTGCGCTCCCTCAGGACTATATCTCTGTCCTCGGTTGTTATTTGCAGATACACGGACCCGGGGTACACTCCAGTGGAGGCAGGGTTCGCCTAAGTCCTCAGGCAGAGTCCCTCAGGACTCCCTAATTATGGCCTGTATATTAGAGATCAGCATGTTGTGTTATGTTGGGGTGGATTGGTTGGGAAGCTTTAAATGAAATACCGTATAAAACAAATAGTCTATTTACAAAAGTATTGGTGGGGAAATATTTACAAAATATATACAAAGAAATATTTACACAAGGGATTCTCCCGGTATACCCCACGTTTAAACTAACTTAATTGACAACAAATCAATTTATTAGAGACCAGAGGCAGAAACTGAAATATTCGCGAGTTATACGGCCGATATCACGAATAGGGGTAGTAAACTCGCGGCTTGTAAGCGGGCAGAAGCGTCCCAGGATCGCTAAAGCAAGGCAACGGACAGGTGGTCGGTTTAAGCAGGCATGCAGTATGTGAAAAAGCCAACTCTAGGTGCAATATCAAGATCAGCTAACGGCTTGCTCTACTTTCTACTATCACTTAATTAATTTCGGACCCTCAAGCATGCGTTGCAGTCATACAGACTCTCTACGACCGGAGGAAGTGTCTCCCTAGGGAGTTGGAAATTTCCCTTCGACAAAATAAAGGAAGTCCTCACTATCAAGTTAAAAGAAGACACAGCCTCCAGGCGGTGCCTTCAGGACGGTCGGGACACCGGATATCGCCAGACTGTTTCGATCGCCAGGAGTGGTGGAGACCTACTGCAGCCCGAAATATCCCGGCTGTCGTCCAAATCCAGGAGCACGAGAGCTGCGCCACGGGAGACCGCCTGGGGATGATGTGATCGTGGCTAGTACGCCCCCCGAGTTCACATCAACGTGCAGTCGGCCGCTTTGCTAGTGCTCTCGCATTCTCGGGAAGACTCCAGTCCAGGAACGCGACCCCTTTGCGTCTCCCGACGGAAACATACAAAGCTTTTCCCCCTAGGACTGAAAACGACAGGGTTTCCCCAATAATGTCAGCCGGACGGTCGGGACACCGGATATCGCCAGACTGTTTCGATCGCCAGGAGTGGTGGAGACCTACTGCAGCCCGAAATATCCCGGCTGTCGTCCAAATCCAGGAGCACGAGAGCTGCGCCACGGGGGACCGCCTTGGGATGATGTGATCGTGGCTAGTACGCCCCCCGAGTTCACATCAACGTGCAGTCGGCCGCTTTGCTAGTGCTCTCGCATTCTCGGGAAGACTCCAGTCCAGGAACGCGACCCCTTTGCGTCTCCCGACGGAAACATACAAAGCTTTTCCCCCTAGGACTGAAAACGACAGGGTTTTCCCAATAAAGTCAGCCGGACGGTCGGGACACCGGATATCGCCAGACTGTTTCGATCGCCAGGAGTGGTGGAGACCTACTGCAGCCCGAAATATCCCGGCTGTCGTCCAAATCCAGGAGCACGGGAGCTGCGCCACGGGAGACCGCCTTGGGATGATGTGATCGTGGCTAGTACGCCCCCCGAGTTCACATCAACGTGCAGTCGGCCGCTTTGCTAGTGCTCTCGCGCTCTCGGGAAGACTCCAGCCAAGGAACGCGAGCCCCTGCTCCCTCAGGTTGCCCCGCGGATACCGACAGAAACGAGCGATGGACCTATTTATCCGAAGCTCCCTTGCTGCCGTCTCTCTGAAATAAAACCACTGACAAACACAACAACATTCAGTGTCTTTTCCACACCTGGACTTTTAACGTCACCTCTGGCGAAGGCCACCAAGCGCGCCCAGGTGTCCGCCGCCAGAGAGAGTCGTCAATCCGTGGAAAACCCCTTTCACACAGGCCCTGTACTGTACAGCTGGAGGGACAACGACCTACCTCCTATAATTGAACAACGAGCGGCCCGCTGAAGACGGCAGTAGGTAATGCGGCACTTTGAGCAGACAGTGACGTCACAGGAAGTGACGTCACGGCGCCGGCGCCACGCCCTGGCGCCGGCGCCACGCCCTGGCGCCTACCCTGGCGCCGGCGCCTAGCCACGCCCTGGCGCCTGCCCTGGCGCCTGCCCCGGCGCCTGCCCCGGCCCCGGCGCCTAGCCACGCCCCGGCGCCTGCCACGCCCTGGCGCCTAGCCACGCCCCGGCGCCTGCCCTGGCGCCTGCCCCGGCGCCTGCCCCGGCCCCGTTCCTAAGGTCATTGACCTGTCTAGGAAACTGTGACGTCACACGACTTGGGCCAGACAGTCACATGCAAACATTTCAAAAGTGTCTAACCTATTACTTCAAATTATTATATTTTGAAAAAAACCATTTGGTGCAGGTGAGTTTCGAACCCGGGGCATTCAGATGGGAGGCAACGATGCTACCCGTTGAGCTAAGCAGACGCTTATTAATTTATTGTTTTAGGTTGGTATATATATATACGACTACAAACAAACCATACATGTAACATAATTAAAGTTTATTAGTAGACAAATGGATGATTTACAAAATAATGTTTAATATTAGAGGCTGCTGAACCAAAACGGAGGAACCAAAATGGCGGAAAATGGCGGAATGAAAGATGGAAGCCTGTGATACCTTAAGCTGACATCCCTGACATTATAAAAATGGCGGCTTTCGCTGATAAAGAATGGCGGCTTTCGTTCTTAAAGATGGTGCCTTTTGTTGATAAAGATGGTTGAAGACTCCATTATTTAAAGATACGTCACCCCAACCTAGCCGACAAATGAGAGTGAGGTTGATAAGCGAGAATAATGGTATTGCCGACAAATGAGAGTGAAGGTTGATAAGCGAGAATAATGGTATTGGTCGAAGACTCGGAAGATCCGTGAGATGTACGCTGGAACCAACACATGCACGGTGTTAAGGAGGCCAAATCAAATTGGAATATACAATAAAATGGCCACTTCCGGTCTAAACTTTAAATCCTTGTATCTTTTCAACGACAAGTGATAGAAATGAACCGACTTTAAAAATATATCGTTTCATAACAAGGTCTACAAGAAAATGAGATAAAAAACTTTAAACCCTTATCGCGGAAGATCCGTGAGATGTACGAGAGAACCAATACATGCACGGTGTTAAGGAGGCCAAATCAAATTGGAATATACAATAAAATGGCCACTTCCGGTCTAAACTTTAAATCCTTGTATCTTTTCAGCGGAAAGTGATAGAAATGAACTAACTTCAAAAATGTATGTTTCATAACAAGCTCTACAAGAAAATGAGATAAAAAACTTTAAACCCTTATCGCGGAAGATCCGTGAGATGTACGAGAGAACCAACACATGCACGGTGTTCAGGAGGCCAAATCAAATTGGAATATACAATAAAATGGCCACTTCCGGTCTAAACTTTAAATCCTTGTATCTTTTCAACGACAAGTGATAGAAATGAACCGACTTTAAAAATATATCGTTTCGTAACAAGGTCTACAAGAAAATGAGATAAAAAACTTTAAACCCTTATCGCGGAAGATCCGTGAGATGTACGAGAGAACCAACACATGCACGGTGTTAAGGAGGCCAAATCAAATTGGAATATACAATAAAATGGCCACTTCCGGTCTAAACTTTAAATCGTTATATCTTTTCAACGACAAGTGATAGAAAGGAACTGACTTCAAAAATGTATGTTTCGTAACAAGGTCTACAAGAAACCGAGATAAAAAACTTTAAACCCTTATCGCGGAAGATCCGTGAGATGTACGAGAGAACCAACACATGCACGGTGTTAAGGAGGCCAAATCAAATTGGAATATACAATAAAATGACCACTTCCGGTCTAAACTTTAAATCGTTATATCTTTTCAATGGAAAGTGATAGAAATGAACTGACTTTAAAAATATATCGTTTCGTAACAAGCTCTACAAGAAAATGAGATAAAATGATTTAAAGTTACGTCCCCCATTAAAACAAACCATTCATAAAGCTTTTGTTATTAGACATAAGACATAATAATTAATATGTTTAATATTAGACTATTAGATTTCGCATGAAGTTCAGAAACATACTGTAGGGGGCCCCTTGATGGGTAAATGGTATTCGTGTTTGAGCTTGTCTAGAATACAGCCATTAGAAGTATGACATCATCCACAAACCTGTTCCACAAACCTGTTTGAGCTTTGTCTGTACGGTCGTTATCTAGTGTAATTTCCGTTGAATGACATCACCCCATTATTTGTGTTTGAACTTGTCTGTGTATCTGTTTAATATACGCAAGAGAGAGGCCCGCTTAGGGTAAATAACGTGTCAGTTGATGACCTTGGTGAATGTTATCTTGTGTTATATCTGTTCAATCACCCCCATTACTCGTGTTTGAGCTTGTCTAGTACAAACCGAAAGGATGACATCATCCATGTATTTTAGCTTATTATATAAATAAGTGAGCAAGTTCGGTTATCTTATTAGTTGTTGTACCATGTCGTTTAACAGTGTCTTATGGTATGGACACAAAAATAGATTGTTTGAAGAAGACTGTGAATTTGAATTAAAACAGTTGGTGTTAAAGATACAAGAAGAAGCCTTTATCGACGAACGTGATTCTGAAGGAGAAAATTATGAAGCCGGACATATAGTCGAGTTGTGTGACATATATTTAAGTGGGTTCTGCTCTACACAATTTTTTGCTTTGGCACTCATTCGATACCAACCGGGGGCCCCGTTAAGTGAACCGTTTTTCAAGTATTTACCCGAAGAAGCAAAACATCAATACATACGTTATTACGATAAACAAACCGTCCACACAGAGGCTATTTAGTTTATACAAAAGCCCAGTGGTATACAGATGAAACAAGAATGAATAGTGAGAACGACACCACAAAAGTTAGACTGTTAGTGTTACAGATACAAAAACAAGCTTATCGAGACGGGCGTAAGTCCGAAGCCGAAGAATATGAAAATAGACATATGGTAGAGTTGTGTGACTTATATTTAAGTGGATTTTGTTCAACACAATATTTTGCTGTGGCACTCATTCAACACCAACCGGGGGCCCTGTTAAGTGAACCATTTTTTAAATATTTACCCGAAGAAGCAAAAAATCAATACAAATATTATTATGATGCTGATGAGGTCACACTCGAAACAACGAACATTGAAATTGAACCGCCCTGCGAGGAAGAACTCAAACAAGAAACACTCGAAACGATGAGAGAAGGGTTTAATAAAGAATTTGAGTTTTCAAGCTGTGATGACATCCACAAGGTTGCAGACCACCTAAACGATATATTAAAGCACAGTTCTAATTTAAATGATGATGATGCTGAACGTACTAAATCCATTAATTTTCTAACACGAAAACTTCACCGTACAGACGTCACCGACATGTTATATACAATTTGTAACGAATATTTCGACAGTCTTCCAACCAATGCTGATTGGGATAGATATGAGAACAAAGATTGTGTTGTTGTAGACAAGTTTGTTAAAGTCTGGCAGAAATATCTGGATGATCATGCAGTGTAGCACGAAATATGTTAAAGTATTTAGTGATCGCAATAGATTTGTAAAATTTACCAGGAAACCACTCAGAACCATTCAACCGACGTTTGTGGTGGAGGGAACAACATCCGGCATCAGTGCAAGAAACGACTTTGCAAATGTTGTGAAATTTGTCAATCCGTTGGCGTTGAATGAAGAAAACCAATATTTGGCATTGGAAGAGTGGGATTTTTACGATTTCCTAGACAACATACGTGAGCTGTATAGGAAATATCTTAAAGGTGAAGACGAGCCAAAATAGCTTTATAGTGCATCATCTTAATTACTGTCACATAACCTATTCAAAGGTGCTAAGTGAAAAAAAAAAAGCCTTGTGTATCGATCACGGTTTCACATCTATGCATCTATTCTTAAACGAAGATCACCATTTAAATGACGTGTGTAAATATGGCGGCTAGAGCATGCGTACAAGTAATTTGTTTATTAAAGTCCTACGTGTTTGGTATTAAATGAATCGTCTTGATTCACATAGTAAGTTAAAAGCAATAAAACTCAACACGGCAACAAAGCTCAGCTGTAAGAGTAATAATAATAATTAGATAAGTATAAAAGTTGATAATTTCAAACGGAGCATTTAGTTGAAAACTGAAGCAGACCGAGTATAATATGGTGAACAACGGTAGAAAACGAAAATCTGCTAAAGCAGAAAATAGTGGTGGTAAAAAACTTAAAGTGCTACAAGACGTCTTACTGGGTGATGCAATAGAAAGTATTATTCCAAAAGAAGAACCAAAAACGTTGGAAAACATGATAAGTGAACTTTGTACATTATATCCAACAGCAGAAGTTGATGAGCAGCAGAATCAGGCTATAGAAAATATAATTAATGCAGCATATCCAACAAACCTACAAACACCCTATCAGCCTACGCAAGAAGATATTTTCAATCAGAAGCTGGTGGAAATCAATAATAAAAACATCGAGAAAAAATTGAAAACAGAAGACTGTGAACTGATGTGTCAAACAACTTTTTCTCTTACGTCGAACGGCGAGAAGCTGCTTAGCATTGGCGTTAATCCAGTTTTAAATTTTTTGCCGTTAATTAAATTATCTCAGAAAAACTCTAATATACCTGTGTTTTTTGATGTGTGGACATTTGAAGAATTTTTAAACGTATTACCTACGATAATTTACAATTTGGAAAACAAATCTATAGAAACTAGTGAAACATATACTTTAACCAATTATCTTGTTAAATCACAAAGAAAAACTGTAAGTTTTAAGCTGAAACTCTGTGGTAAGGAATATGTAATTAATTTTAACTTGTCAATTCAATCACTTAAAATACTAGAAGATATCGGATGTGTAGCTAAGGATTTATTGTTAGAACTAAGCTGTAAAAGTTTCTTTAATTTGAAGATGTTTGCTAATGATTTAAGGACCGAATTAGCTAAATTTAGAGACATTTCCCTAATTAGATGTGCCTTTTTCGTAGCTAGAGAAAGATATAGTGATACTTTAAGCATGGTATGTGAATTTGTTACAAAATACCAACACGTACTTAATGATATTGTAAACTATCGCAAATTTTAAATGTATAAATTGTAATAAAGAAATTGTAAAAAATATATTCGTTTTATTGAATAATTTTTACAAGGATATGTGTCAACACTGTTTAAAAATAAAAAATCTGAGAACACTATCTACATCCTTCGGAAAACACATTAGAACCAGATGTTTCCGGCGACTAATTAACCGCTATCTACATCCTCCGGAAACTCTATAGGATGTTTCCAACAACTAATTAACCACTATCTACATCCTACAGAGTTTCCGGAGGATGTAGATAGTGGTTAACGGTTAATTTCACAAAAACTTGCGTCAGCTATGAGGTTTCATACACAGATCGTGAAAAAGTAACGAGGACTACTTTTTTTTTTTTACGCTCTAAAATATTTATCCAGCTCGCCAATACCTGTAAAAAATCCAATTCGTCTTCATAAGGCAGCTCATTTAGGTTAGGCTTATTTATTTACTTCTTTATGTACTTATCTATATAGTTATTTATTTACTTCTTTATGTACTTATCTAGTCAAACGTTCCTAATATTAGTTTCTATACTCTTTCAAGATTTCCTTGTGAAAATATTTAGTTTAAAGACGTGTTATAACGTCTAAAGTGATTGTAGAAATTGAAAATCAATTGTAATACTGCTTATATTTAAGCGACTTGTCATAAATTTGCTAATAACGAAAACTTTACGTTTAGCTTTGTGTTGAGTAGGTTGTTGAAATAAAAAAAAACACATATTTTACAATGTTTATTTTAATAAAAGCATATATTTTACAACGTTTGTTTTATTATAAAGTATTGTAATACAAATTATTTTATATCTTTGCTAGTTATCCATGAGTTATGAGATTTATCAAAACCAAGCCATTTCACATACGACTTGGCGCCTTTCTTTCTGATTACTCTTTCAACTAAATAATAATCAGGGGTTGCAGTCTTTTGTAGCTCCTCTTCATAAAATCCACCACTGATTGGTTTGCCTTGCATGTCTTCTATTAAATAGGTGGTTGGATTAGTGCAGTGAACTTTAGTGATTTTAAACAGCTCCGTTGACCAACGCGGTGTATAACCTTTCTCAAATAATGTTTTAGCTTTACTTAGACGTACAACATCACCCACTTTAAATTTATTTTTGTTAAACACTTTCAGATTCGAGTAAACTTGTTTCAGGATAGCTTCTTCATTTTTCTTGTTAACATCTTGAGGTTTTACACCAGTTGTTCGATGAACAGTAGCGTTGTAAGTAGCAGTGACATCAGGTAGTGTATTAACCCACTTGTAGGAGCCAATCAAGTTGAAATTTTTATATATCTTCTCTTTTAAGGTACGTATGACTCTTTCCACTATTGCAGCCTTCTTCACGCTATAAGTGCTGTAGTGATTAATGTTGTATTTTTTCATTAAGGCGTTAAATTTAGCGTTATAGAACTCGCGACCAAGATCAGACTGGATGTTAGAGGGCGCTGTACTAGTAGATAAAATATCAGCCATAGCTTTAGTCACCTCTCCAGCAGTTTTAGATTTAAGAGGGCGAGTCCACACGTACTTTGAAAAACAATTAATAACCACTAAAATATACTTGTAACCAGAGTTGTCTTTGTAGTAGTCTGTAAATTCTGCTAAATCAATCTGCCACAAATCATTTAAACCTTTGATTATTGTACGTCTACGTTTAAAATTGATTCTTGCCGGTTTATATAACTCATCAATAATTTGTTTTTTGGTATCAGATGGTTCAACTGTTTTGCGTCTCATGGCGATGTTGGATTTAAAAGTATCCACTTATCATGTAAATCTTTTAGTTTGCTGTCTATCTCACCTAGCTTCTTTTTCAACTTGTTATTCTTTAACACATCAATATCTTTTAAAACTTGAGCAGCTATCGTCTTGTCTAAATTTTTCAATTTGTTTTCAAACTCGCTTTTAAGAGCAGCTAGTTCTGATTTATGTACAGCTTCAAGGGTTATAGCGACAAGACTCTGTGATACTTCATCTTTATTCTTCTTATACTCATCTGCCCACACATCGACAAATTTTCTATTCACACCATCAGCAGGCTCGATAGGATCACCTACGTTACATAATTTATGGTTTTGCATATCAAAATCACCACTTGTAGTTTTCGGAAATGTTTCTCTGTGCACAATTTTGTTTAAGAAGCTGGGAGTCTTTGCAGAACGTCCGAACTTATCGATAGACATTTTTACACTGAACTTATTTTATTTGATTCCAACTAAACTCCATTTTTGATATCCGTTTATCCACCATAACCCAAACTGCTGCCACTGCTTCCTGAACTAAATTTCTATTTATCCCTTCGATAGCACCATCGATATACTCCTTAGTCACAAACGTTTTTTTAAGTTTATTTTCAATCGTAATCACTGCTTGATTTAAATCGTCTTTAGTAGCAAACGTATTTTTCAAGTCAGCTTCAAGTTTTGAAACTGCTAGATCTATATAATCTTTTTGAAGTTTAGATATAGCGGTATCAGCCATAGCAGTAAACGTTTTATGGAGAGGAGACACTGTTTGATGTATGTACTCCTTGATATCCTCTTTAAGACTAATTAATGTTTCATCAATGTTAGTTTTAAGCGGAAACGAGCTGTAGGCTTCATGTTTAAGATCCATATAATTTTTCATTAATTGCTCTTGCAGCTTTTGTAGTGATTGATCAACACCAGTCTTAAGTGGAAATGAGTTATAGACTTCACGTTTAAAATCATCATAGTTTTTAAATTTATGTTCAAAGTCTTTTTTTAAAGCTTCCAACTCCGGCTTATGTACAGCGTCAAGCAGTATAGCAATTTGAAGTGCTACAGCATCTTTGCTCACCTTATAATCAGTTTTAGTTTTCTGATAGTCAACTTTAGTTTTCTGATAGTCGTCTATCCATACATCGACAAATTTTTTACTTACACCATCTGTAGGTTCAACAGGGTCACCCACGTTACACAGCTTATGGTTTTGCACATCAAAATCACCACTTGTAGTTTTCGGAAATGTTTCTCTGTGAATAATTCTGTTTAGATGTTTTAAATTCTTTGCAGAACGTCCGAATTTATCGATCGGCATTTTGAAAATGGTGAAAAACACACAAGTCTGTTTATATAGCACCCACTTCCTTCAGTTCTTCAATAATAGACTGAATTTCGTTGTTGTGTGCGTTATTACCAGCTGCTTGAGAAGCTACTAACAGTCTAAGTCTATCAACCAACTCGTTTATATCATCCCAGTATACATACTCTTTCTGTTTTTTGGTATGTAGCATGTATGGCATACCACGGCCTAAAGTTACCGAGGAAGATCGCGCTCTAGCACCTTCTTGTTTTTCTAAAATTGGTTTTATTACATGTTGATATTTGGTAGAGGTGTTTCGTAGAACGTCTTCTTTAGGATTGTTCTCTTTTCTGTGAAGACTAGTAGTTGCCATTATGTCTGCGTAGTCACGTAAAGCTTCCCGATTGTTCAAAGCACTCATACCAGGTTTTCTCAAAAATATCAATTCCAACAGATGATTAGTACCGTAATATCTTCTGTCACCAACCACAATTTGAAAGGTTTCTCTATTTTTAAAATCTACGTTAGTAACAACAAATTTAATAGGTTTGTTTCCAAGCATCCAAGTGTTGGTAGCTTTATCATAAGTAACACCATATGTTTGATCACAGGAATGATTATCTGTAAAATATTTATCAACATAATATCTAACAACTATTGGATAGGAACTTAACATTCGTTCGTACACTGCTTTTGGTGTATTTGCAGCAGCATCTAATTTTCTATAAGCTTTAGTAGCCCATAATTCAGGTTCTGGTGCCTCCGCCTCCAATTCAAACGTTTCATCATCACTAAGGAATGGAATTTCCTCCTTTGCTGCTGTTGGTTTGACATCAACTTCAGTTTTAGTCGGTTTCTGTTCAGTTGTTTGAGTAGTAGCCAATAATGTAGCAGGTTTCTGTTGAGTAGTAGCTAATGATGTGGTAGTTTTAGTCGGCTGGTGTTGAACAGTAGCCAATGCTGTGTTTTTCGATATATCACTCAAAGGTTTTAAAAAGGGTTTATATAAACGATGTAATGTTTCATCTGTCTCTGTTTTGCCAAGCTTCAAAGCTAAATATTTCTTTCGAATTATCTTTGATAGATCAGCTATTTTACGTTGTATATTTGGTGGTGCTACTATTTTACGGTGACGAGCAGCTTTAGATTTTTTCGACATGTTTACTCTATGTCGAACAACTTAATACTAGCGTTTTCCAGTCAACTGAGATATATAAAGTGATCAAACCCTTTGCGGTATCTTCCTTGTGTTAAATCAGAATCTTTAACGACAACCACCATATCATGTTTGTTTTGCCAGCATTCACCACAAAGGAGCTTGAACTTTTCAAAACTCATATCGGTAGTTACATGATCATCATACACATGTTTAAGATTAGTTTCATCTTGTTTAAATAAAACTATAATGTTAGCATTATCACGCACCAATTGCTTCGGAACTTTGCTATATGTCTGACATAAGTAGAAACTGTCAATATTTTTATGTCTACCCATACAAAAATACGATTTTATTTTATCTTGCTTATCACAAGCTACATCATCAAATATAAAAATTGAATTACTCTTTGCATCTGCAGGATCTAATATCTCCTCGTTTTCACTATATGGATAGTATCCAACACCTTTCGTAGCATCCAACACCTCCTTCAACATACTGTATTTAGGTTGATATAAAGACTTTGAGTATACGTATACGTTTTGAAATTTTAAACCGTTGGGTTCAAACAACAAACTTAGCATAACATTTGTTTTACCACATCCACTTGGACCACATATCAAACATCTAACTGTGTTTGGTAAAAGAAGTCCATGTCTTTGCTGTTTAGGTGATGGAATGGTAACAACATCATCTATGTTTGTGACTGGTAGGGTAGCTTTTGCGTGTTTAACAATACGCATCGTTAACTAAACTAAAACTTTTACGAGTGCAATCATCTATATAAATACTTAGATTTATCATACCTCATTAGCAGTATAAATGTTGGTGTGCCAAGGTGAAGGTCTTGTTAACACTACCATCAACAAATTACCTGTTGAGCTGCATGTTCCTGGTTATCAATTTTGTGGCCCGGGTACTAAACTTAAAGAACGTTTAGCAAGAGGTGATCAAGGTATCAATCCTTTAGATCGTGCTTGTCGAGATCACGATATCGCATACTCTCAATCAAAACAGTTGAGTGATAGACATCGAGCTGACGAGGTGCTGGAGAACCGAGCTTGGGAGAGAGTAAAGTCGAAGGACGCAAGTTTTGGTGAAAAGTTAGCTGCTTGGGGTGTTACAAACACTATGAAAGTTAAAAGAAAGCTTGGTATGGGTTTAACCCCAAAGACGGCAACCAAACGTAAACGTAGCAGTAAAAAAGTAAAATGTGGCGGTAAAATACCATTTAAAAACATAATAAATTTAATGAAAGGTGCCATAGCTGTGGGTGCGGAAGTTCCATCTGTAAAAAATTTACTACATGTAGCGAGAAAAGTAATTAAAAATGCTGGCGGTCGTAAGAAAGTCAAGACACCCAGAGTTATTCCAGTACCGAAAAGTGGCGGTTTCCTTCCACTACTACCTTTAATTTTTGGTGGTCTATCAGCGCTGGGAGCTCTAGGTGGTGGTGCTGCGGGTATTGCTAAAGCCGTGAACGATGCTAAATCAGCCAAACAAAAATTGGAAGAAGCAAAACGTCATAACCAAACGATGGAGGCTATTGCTGTTGGTCACCGAGGTAGTGGCTTGTATATGAAGAAACAGCGAAGCGGTTTCGGTTTGTATTTACATAAACCAAAAAACGTGTAAAGTGTTTACCAGCAAGACCTCTAACAAATATAGATCTTGTGAAATTTGCTGGTAAAATGAAAATTCCATATTTTAGAGGTGTATACATGCGAGATACTTTACCATCGAATGGATCACGCAAGAATGAATCATTTATCATGAATTTGCAAACAAACAAAGAGCCAGGTAGTCATTGGGTTGCAGTTAAGAAACGTGGTGACACGGCCGTGTACTTTGACTCATATGGAAACTTGAAGCCGCCAACTGAACTGTTGTATTATCTTAAAAACTGTACTATATTGTATAATCATGATGTATATCAAAAGTATAATACTTATAATTGTGGTCACTTATGTTTAAAATTTTTAAATAAAAGACTTAAACAGTAGTATCTGTGTTTCAGTCATGGCGCGTACGTTTGCTTTGAAGGGTTCTTCGTCCTCTTTATCGATGGAAATATTTCCACCGTTAGTATTAAAACCACACTTTGAGTATTCGCTCGCGCTTGCAAACTTTCATACATATAACACTATACCAAACATAGAACGTGGGTGTAATAAGTTTCATTATTTTTCTGCTGTGAGTGGTAGAAAGATTCGACAAGAAATAAGTATTCCAGATGGTTCATATGAAATCAGTGATATCGAGAAATACATTCAGAATGAGTTGTTACGACGTTATATTAAAGATAAACATCTGGATCCTGCAGTAGAACACAACATCGATGTGGTAAAACTGTTTTCGCTAAAAGCCAACAACAACACTTTGAAATGTGAGATTACATGTCAGTATGATATAGACTTTTCTACCGACGCTTCGATAGCACCAATATTGGGATTTTCTAAACAACGTCTTGCTACAGGTAAACTTTACGTTTCCAATTTACCCGTAGAAATTGTACGAGTAAAGACGATTCGTTTGGAATGCAACATAGTAGATGGTTCTTACCACGATGGAAAACCTACACATACAGTATATGAGTTTGCTCCTATGGTAGACCCTGGTTATGCGATTGATATAAAACCATATAGTAAGGTTTTTATGCCTCTTACCACACGTATCATTTCGCATATAAATGTAAACATTATCGATCAGAATTCAGTACCTGTGAACTTTCAAGGTGAGGAGATCATTGTGATATTGGAGTTGAAAGAGACACCAACATATTATGCTGATTATAAATAGTAGTAATCAAACCGCTCCAGCTTCAGTATCTTCGCTACCTGAGTCGAAAGCGGTTCTATCTTGGGAGAACATACAGTTTCTACAATCATTGGGTTACGATGTTAAGCAAACTACATATATTCGCAGACCCTGTGCACGACGAGTCAATCAGAGGGGAAGAAATACACACATACGCTCCTCAAACCAGATCGTTTGACCATAATGATACCTGTGAGTTTGCAATCAATCAACAAGATATTTTTTACGATTGGTCTTCATCTGTTCTACTGATAAATGGTAGTATCGAGACGAGTGGTACGATTGGAACTGTAGAAGTAACGTCTAATGCAGCAGCTCATTTGTTTTCCTCTATTGCGGTTGAAATGTGTAATCAGATTATTGAACATGTTAGAAATCCTGGTATAGTTACATCAATTAGAACACTTTTGGAAGCAAACAGTGATGAAGCAAGAGCTCTGATTCCAGCGGGATGGCATCCAACCGAAAACAATGTGATGTTAAAAAATGAACGTTTTTGCTACTGCATACCTCTTAGCTACTTGTGTAATATTTTCAAAGACTATAAAAGAGTGCTTTTCAGTAAATTGCTTCTACGTCTCACTAGAGCTCAGAATGATAGAAATTGCTTTATTTTGGTTGGTGCCGCAGATGCAGATAAAGCATTAAAGTTTAACATTGAGTATATGGCTCTGCAGGTGAAACATATCCACCCTAGTGAAGTTATACAGCAGCAATTATTAAAGTCGATTGCTCTAGATAAGAAAATCCTTATACCATATAGAAAATGGGAGATGTATGAATTACCAAATCTAAATAATTCAACGAAAGACTTGTGGTCTATTAAGACATCCTCAAACACTGAACGACCCAGATTTGTTATTGTGATATTCCAAACAGATCGATACAGTAACGTTAGAAAAGACATCAACGAGTTTGATCATGTGGGTATTCGAGATATAAGACTTCACTTAAATTCGAAACAAATCCCCACAGAGGGTATGAACCTGAACTTTAACCAAGCAAATTACGTCGAGGCATATAAAAACATGATTGAATTTCAACGTTCGTATGTTGGCAGAGAACCACAGCCTACCTTGGATTACAAGTCTTTCCTAAAATATCCCATGTTTGTATTTGATTGCTCCAAGTATAGCGACTCTATAAAACCTTCTACTGTGGATATCAAATTGGAAATGGAAAGTACTACCAACTTTCCCAATCACACAAAATGTTTTTGTGTAATTATACATGATTGCGTCATCGAGTATGCCCCACTCTCCAACATCGTACGCTATATAATGTAGCTGCAAGGATGTTGCAATCACTTTCACGATGAGGTTCGTGGTCGTTGATACTCAGGGTTTTTGTCTGCCTGAATTTACACCTAAAGAGTTTGTGATTTATAATGGTTTCCAAACAGTGCATTGTGTTTTTAAACCGCATACACCATTACGTTTACTGTCTGCAGACATAATCAAGCAAGTGAAGTTTCTACAAACACAACACCATTGCCTTGACTATAATTGTGGTGATATCAATTTAGAAGAATTACCAAACATAATAGCAAAACATATTATAGCCCAACGTGTTGACAGAATTTATGTTAAAGGTGAAAACAAGCAAAGGTTTTTGTTACATTTACTATCAACCTGTGGTTATCAAGTGGATGTTATCAACCTGGAAACCAGTGAACGCTGTCCAAAGTTAGTGCCTGATACTCCTTTGTGTATGGATCATACTTTAGGATATAATAGAAAATGTATCTGTAGCATAAATAACTGTATATCATTATTTACTTATATTGTAAGCTTAATGCCATAATAAAACAAACGTTGTAAAATATATCTGTTTTTTTTATTTTAATCTACTTTTAAATACATTTATTAATATTAATTTCCAACCACATTAGTCTTTCCAACATCCATCCGCTATCACCTTTCAGCAAACTCTAAAGCTTTTGTGTAAACCTCCTCAGTAAAATTCTTGATATATATTTTCAAAGTTAGTTGCCACTGTGATATTTTTATTTTTAGTATTAAATGACTTCATTTCTTTTTTTTTTATTTCGACTTTGGAGCACATACAAACCAAACAATTCTAGATTCATTTTAACTGTATCGTGTTTGGCTAAAGCAGCCTCCATCAAATGAAACAATTTCTGCTTCACACTTTCCATGGCAAGTCGTATATCACTACCATCCATACTAATACGATAGGTAGCCATTCTGTTTTTAAAAGCTTGAGTTAACATATAAACTTGTTCAACTTCCCACGGTTCACACACTTTAGATTTGTGAATTTCACTACGTAAAGCACTCTTTTTTCACTTGTAACGAGCACGATTCACTGTATCTCATCTTAACTATAGGTGCTTAACTAATGAATAAAACACAGACATCTTCAGTTATATATTTTTATTAACAAATATGTTTACGATAAATATCTTTAAGTACAGTGTAATATTTAAAACCAAAATACATGAGCATAAATATGGCAAGACACATAAGAAAACCAGTTGATATAAACATAGAAATATAATTTGAAGTGAACAGGTAAGAATCATTTAACACAAGAGTTCTCCAGTCAGCTGTCTCACCTCGGGTGCCATGATCAAACAAAAACATAAGTTTATAATGTACTATATCAGTTTTAATATTGGACATGTTGTATGTTGAAACTTCAATCGCTTCATCGTTGTGCAGATATGTTCTTGTTAGTCCAGACCATTTGGTGCAGTCATCGAAACAGATTCGCACTTCTTTCACATTTGGTGGTTTGTAGACGTAAAACACATTTTGACACAATGCTGTCAGGATGACGAAGCTTGCTTTAAGAGGTGGTGCCATTGATGAGGTTATTGATGTCGGTTAGCACTTGTTCTTGAGCGTAATGCAAACACTCTGACATGTAATACTTGAATGTTGGAGACATGTTGTTGAGTAGGGTTTTTATCACTCGGATGGTTTGCGCGGCACTCACATCTGAATTACCCAGCTCTGTTAATGTTTGAACGATGTCGCGAAGAAAACAGTCATATATCCAAGCAAACTGTGTTTCTCTTACATACTCAAATCTTTCCTTAATGATTTCCTCATGCTCCACCAGCTTTTCTACAGTGTCTTCATTTAGATACATAACCATATGTGTAAAACAATTATTAACACATAAAACTTTTTCACCTAGTATCGTTGCAGAAGAGATTCGACAGTAGCTCGTCTGAGTTACAGCATGAGTTTGTTCATTATCTTTAAACCACTTTGCAGATAATGCATGTATGTTATCCATAAAATCGTAAAACTGCCACTCTTCCAATGCTAGATATTGATTTTCTTCATCTAGAGCCAAAGGGTTAACAAATTTCACAAGTATTGTGAACTCATTTCTTGCACTAACACCAGTTACTAATTTTACAGATCTTCTGATGTTGAAAGTTGTTTCCATTAGCATCCTAGTATCATCTTGATATTTGTTAAACAATAACTTTTTCCTATGATGTTCACGGAAATCAGGACCATCGTTTTCGTCACACATTGTTTCAGCACAACAATTCCAAGCAGCTTTTCATAGCTAGAACTTTTAAACTAAACTTGCTATCGTAAACTCTGATGTTAAATAGGTTTTCCCCCCTCTACTTTAATTGGTTGTATTCTTCTGGTTGGTTGACTGTTAAAAATCTGAGAACACTATCTACATCCTTCGGAAAACACATTAGGACCAGATGTTTCCAACGATTAATTAACCGCTATCTACATCCTCCGGAAACTCTATAGGATGTTTCCATTCGATAATTAGGTGAAAGTCTCCAAATAAACCATACCATACCATACCATCTATACCTACTACACAAGAGAGTGTGTGTTGGTTTTAGGTGTAAGTATGTAGCGGTTGTAGGTGTTAGTTGAGATGTTGCTTCCAGCACATCTAGGGGGCCGGAATTCCGGCCCCCTAGATGTGACTCTAAGTGGACACCTTCGGTTGAAATATTAAGGGTATCGGTATTGATTGGTACATAGACTGTTTCTTTAGCTGACCGTTGTAATAGATAATCAACTCTTTTAGTTTTCTTATTTTCCAGCCAATGTCTGAATCTTTTCTCACCATTTTTACACAGCTTAGTCGCATTAAAATAACCAGTGTTCTTATCGATAATTAGGTGAAAGTCTCCAAATAAACCATACCATACCATACCATCTATACCTACTACACAAGAGAGAGTGTGTTGGTTTTAGGTGTTAACACAGCTTGTTCTGACTTACTTAAATATTATATTTCTTCTGTTCAACAAGACGATTATTTTGATGTGTCACACATGTATGTAGCTCTAAGAATAGCTATACCGGAAGTGTCTACCCGGAAGTAACATTTTTTATTGAATATGTTTTATAGAGTTTGCTTTGCTGAACAGCGTGCATGTGTTGGTTCCAGCGTACATCTCACGCATCTTCCGCGATAAGGGTTTAAAGTTTTTTATCTCAGTTTCTTGTAGACCTTGTTACGAAACGATATATTTTTAAAGTCAGTTCATTTCTATCACTTTCCATTGAAAAGATATAACGATTTAAAGTTTAGACCGGAAGTGGTCATTTTATTGTATATTCCAATTTGATTTGGCCTCCTTAACACCGTGCATGTGTTGGTTCTCTCGTACATCTCACGGATCTTCCGCGATAAGGGTTTAAAGTTTTTTATCTCATTTTCTTGTAGACCTTGTTACGAAACGATATATTTTTAAAGTCGGTTCATTTCTATCACTTGTCGTTGAAAAGATACAAGGATTTAAAGTTTAGACCGGAAGTGGCCATTTTATTGTATATTCCAATTTGATTTGGCCTCCTTAACACCGTGCATGTGTTGGTTCTCTCGTACATCTCACGGATCTTCCGCGATAAGGGTTTAAAGTTTTTTATCTCATTTTCTTGTAGAGCTTGTTATGAAACATACATTTTTGAAGTTAGTTCATTTCTATCACTTTCCGCTGAAAAGATACAAGGATTTAAAGTTTAGACCGGAAGTGGCCATTTTATTGTATATTCCAATTTGATTTGGCCTCCTTAACACCGTGCATGTATTGGTTCTCTCGTACATCTCACGGATCTTCCGCGATAAGGGTTTAAAGTTTTTTTATCTCATTTTCTTGTAGACCTTGTTATGAAACGATATATTTTTAAAGTCGGTTCATTTCTATCACTTGTCGTTGAAAAGATACAAGGATTTAAAGTTTAGACCGGAAGTGGCCATTTTATTGTATATTCCAATTTGATTTGGCCTCCTGAACACCGTGCATGTGTTGGTTCTCTCGTACATCTCACGGATCTTCCGCGATAAGGGTTTAAAGTTTTTTATCTCATTTTCTTGTAGAGCTTGTTATGAAACATACATTTTTGAAGTTAGTTCATTTCTATCACTTTCCGCTGAAAAGATACAAGGATTTAAAGTTTAGACCGGAAGTGGCCATTTTATTGTATATTCCAATTTGATTTGGCCTCCTTAACACCGTGCATGTATTGGTTCTCTCGTACATCTCACGGATCTTCCGCGATAAGGGTTTAAAGTTTTTTATCTCATTTTCTTGTAGACCTTGTTATGAAACGATATATTTTTAAAGTCGGTTCATTTCTATCACTTGTCGTTGAAAAGATACAAGGATTTAAAGTTTAGACCGGAAGTGGCCATTTTATTGTATATTCCAATTTGATTTGGCCTCCTTAACACCGTGCATGTGTTGGTTCCAGCGTACATCTCACGGATCTTCCGAGTCTTCGACCAATACCATTATTCTCGCTTATCAACCTTCACTCTCATTTGTCGGCAATACCATTATTCTCGCTTATCAACCTCACTCTCATTTGTCGGCTAGGTTGGGGTGACGTATCTTTAAATAATGGAGTCTTCAACCATCTTTATCAACAAAAGGCACCATCTTTAAGAACGAAAGCCGCCATTCTTTATCAGCGAAAGCCGCCATTTTTATAATGTCAGGGATGTCAGCTTAAGGTATCACAGGCTTCCATCTTTCATTCCGCCATTTTCCGCCATTTTGGTTCCTCCGTTTTGGTTCAGCAGCCTCTAATATTAAACATTATTTTGTAAATCATCCATTTGTCTACTAATAAACTTTAATTATGTTACATGTATGGTTTGTAAGGTATCACAGGCTTCCATCTTTCATTCCGCCATTTTCCTCCGTTTTGGTTCAGCAGCCTCTAATATTAAACATTATTTTGTAAATCATCCATTTGTCTAATAATAAACTTTAATTATGTTACATGTATGGTTTGTTTGTAGTCGTATATATATATACCAACCTAAAACAATAAATTAATAAGCGTCTGCTTAGCTCAACGGGTAGCATCGTTGCCTCCCATCTGAATGCCCCGGGTTCGAAACTCACCTGCACCAAATGGTTTTTTTCAAAATATAATAATTTGAAGTAATAGGTTAGACACTTTGGAATGTTTGCATGTGACTGTCTGGCCCAAGTCGTGTGACGTCACAGTTTCCTAGACAGGTCAATGGCCTTAGGAATAACACGGCTAAATGTAAATGTGACTGTCTGGATGTGATTGTCTGGCACAAGTCGTGTGACGTCACAGTTTCCTAGACAGGTCAATGACCTTAGGAACGGGGCCGGGGCAGGCGCCGGGGCAGGCGCCAGGGCAGGCGCCAGGGCGTGGCTAGGCGCCAGGGCGTGGCAGGCGCCAGGGCGTGGCTAGGCGCCGGGGCCGGGGCAGGCGCCGGCGCCAGGGCGTGGCTAGGCGCCAGGGCGTGGCAGGCTCCAGGGCGTGGCGCCGGCGCCAGGGCGTGGCGCCGGCGCCAGGGCGTGGCGCCGGCGCCAGGGCGTGGCGCCGGCGCCGTGACGTCACTTCCTGTGACGTCACTGTCTGCTCAAAGTGCCGCATTACCTACTGACGGCGTTCGTCGTCGGTCACCGCTCTCAACTTCTCCCAGCAGGTGCGCTTAATAAGCGACTGGGTATGCACAACGTCTCATAATTAAAGAAAACGAAATATTCTTAAACTAACTCAAACATTTCTGAACGGAAAATTGAATAATTAAAATTTGTAAATAAACAGAAAATAAAACATATCCTTAAGCTAAATCAATTATCTTCGAACGGAGAATTAAATAACCAGAATTCGTAGGTAAACAGAAAATAAAATATATCCTTAAACTAAACTTCTATATGCAATATCGTTTAACTCAAGAAAAATAATCAAAATGAAAAATGCAAGTTAAAACTAAATTAATCAGGGCTCCTAAACGTAAATAAACAAATTGTTCAGATTTAACATACCCGAAATTGATAGCTTCCCGCCTCAAATGAATTGGGAGCTATCTGCACGGGACTTTAGCATAAAATGTCCGAGAATTGGGTTGAGTACACTATGTTTAAGCTACGTAATAGTCAATGGTAGTCTCACCCACAGTCTCCTCGCTTGTGTACCGTCGAGCGGCACTCCTAGGAGTGTCCCACACTCCGATATCACACACTGCACCTAGTACCTGTCGCCTGTCCATCCAGTCGTGCAGCCGCACGTGGCCCTCTGCGTCGGGTCCATGGAGCGCCGGCTGGCACCAGACGATACGGCCTGCCCTGGTAGCGGAACCCATCCCTTGAGGTGGCCTCCAACTGTTCGGGATTGCTGGTTGGCAACTCCTGCAGTTCCCATGGCTTCGGTCGTTCAGCACCAGGTTACACTGGGTAGCTACACCTGCAACCTGGGGCGTACACTGCGTGGCTCTGTCGATAGTCCTCTTCTCCATGACTACATTTGGTTTTCCTGGGTCCTGACAGGAACATTTTCTGGGCCTACTGCCCACTTTTCCACCTTGGGAGCATTTAACGGCTACTCACACTGGTAACGGGTGTGTCCAGACTGACCACACCTACAACATAAACTCTTCTTCGCCATCGGTAAATACTCTGGTTTTACGGGAACAATTTCGTCAATTCTGAATGCGTCTGCTGCTAAATATGCATGGATAAAGTGTAGTTCTGGCGGTGGCGGCGGCGACGCATTCACTGTCTCTGGCTGCTGTGGTGCGTGAAACTTTTTCAGATCTTTCACATGTATATGTTTCAGCAGCTTGCCCTTGGTATCCCGGAGGTCATACACCACCGGCGATACTACTTTGACCACCGTATACGGCCCAGAATATTTCGCAGCGAGCTTTGCGGCAAAACCACTGGTTCCTTGGGATAACGGATGTTCCCGGCGTAGCACCTGTTCACCCACTCTGCATTGCCATTCCCTGCGACGCAAATTGTAGTGGCGACTTTGTTGGGTGAACGCCCTTGCCAGATTCATTCTTACTAACTCGAATGTTTCTCGCAGCTTCTTCAGACGGTTATGACGGTCCTCTATTTCTTCCGGCGTCGTCTCCGGCTCCTCTGGCTGACTCTCCGGCGGCATTTCGCGTTCAGCGTGCACCGCGCCGGGGACGGTCAGCTCTCGGCCGAAGTTCAGGAAGGCTGGGGTGAATCCGGTGGATTCCTGTTTGGCCGTGTTGATGGCGAACCCCAGTTCAGGCAATCTTTCATCCCACTGTCGCTGATCATGCTCGCAAAACTGAGCGATCATGGTTTTCAGCGTGCGATTCGCCCTCTCTACAGCATTGGCCTGGGGAGTGTATATTGGGGTCAGTCTCTGTGCTATCCCTAACTCCTTCAGCCAGGCCTTGTGTTCATGAGACACTAGTTGTTTCCCGTTGTCCGAGATCAGTGTCTTGGGGCAGCCAAACTTAGTGATAACCATCTCAAACAACGCTTTGTTGACGGCGGGGGCGGTGGCTTTCCTCAACGGTCGGCATTCTACCCATTTCGTGAAACGGTCTTGGGCGACAATAATAAAATTGTGCCCCTTTTTGGACCGAGGCAGGGGTCCCACTAAATCGACGCAGACGGTTTCCCATGGTGTCTTGTTCGAGGAAGGCTGCATCTTCCCGGGGGTCTGTTGTTGGGAGACTTTAAACCTCTGACAGCGATTACATTGCCTCACATAACTCGCAACTTCCCGAAACATCCCTGGCCAATAGTAATGACAAGCTATACGGGCAATGGTTTTTGAAATGCCCATGTGCCCGGCGGTCGGTTCGTCGTGGTTCTCTCGTAGAATTCGGCCACGCACGTTCTTAGGGATGCACAATTTCCAGGGATCACTCAGCTCGGGCTCGCTTAAGTTGTATGCGTCCCAAAAATGTCGGTACAGTCTTCCGCCCCTGATGGAATAGTCGGGAAATGCCTCCGGGTTCCTTTCCACCTGGTCCAACTTACGTCTGTACCAGGAACAGCTTGCTTCCTCCTCTGTGAAGCAAATATTCTCTTCCGCGGACTCTTCACAGCTCTCCAATGGTGAACGGGAGAGGGCGTCCGCTACACGGTTTAGTGCCCCTCGTCGATATTTTATCGAGAAGTCGTATTGTTGTAGAAATACGCTCCACCTGGCCACACGCCCAATCGGGGTTTTAATCGTTTGCAACCACCTAAGAGATTGGTGGTCTGTCAGTACTGTAAAATGGTACCCCTCCAGGTATGGGCGCATTTTTTCAATCCCCCATACCACCGCTAGGCACTCTTTTTCCGTCACCGAATAATTTTTCTCGGCAGGGCCGAGCGTCCGGCTGGCATACGCGATGACTTTCTCTGACCCATCGATGTTCTGAGTCAGAGCTATGCCTAAGCCATTATCACTGGCATCAGTTTGCAGGACGAATTCTTTCGAAAAGTCCGGACAGGTCAATATCGGCGTCTGAGTGAGTAATTTCTTCAGGTCTTTAAACGACCTCTCTTGCTCTTCACCCCAGTGCCATCGATTCTTCTTCTTCAATAGCTTGGTCAAGGGGGTCACTACCTGTGAGAATTGCGGAATGAAACGACGGTACCACGAGGCGACCCCCAAAAATCGACGGACGTCTCTTACGGTTCGTGGGGTCGGCATGGCCTCGATAGCCTCTACTTTATCCGGATCGGTGCCGGTGCCATCCGACGTCACAACATGCCCAAGATATTTCAGCGACTTCCTGCAGAAGTGACATTTCTCCGGATTCAGCTGCAAGTTACTCTGCCTCAGCCTTCGGAACACTTCCCTCAAGTTCTCCAGGTGTTCCTCGAAGGTTTCTCCCATTACGATAACGTCGTCCAGGTAGGCGAAAGCGTGCGGTTCCATATCGGGGCCTATTATGGTATCCAACAGCCGCTGGAACGTCGCTGGAGCCGAGTGGATTCCGAAAGGCATGACTTTGAACTGATACAACCCCCTCCCCGGGACGGTAAAGGCGGTGATGGGCTTACTTGTCGGCGTCAGAGGGATTTGCCAGTAGCCCTGCTTCAAATCCAGACTGCTGATGTACTTGGCCCGGCGAAGCTTGTCGAGTATGCCCGATATATATGGCAGCGGGTAGGCGTCCTTGACGGAAACCTTGTTGACTTCCCGGAAGTCCACACAGAATCTGTATTTTCCGTCCTTTTTCTTAACCATCACCACAGGTGAGCTCCATGGGCTGTTAGAAGGTTCTATAATTCCTTCTTCCAACATCCTGTCGACCTCGTCGTTAATGACCTGCTGCATTTTCGGGTTTTGTGGGCGGTATCGCTGTTTAATCGGTTCTCTCCTCGACAGGCGGATATGATGTTGTACTCGGTCGGTAGGGCCAGTTATTCGTTTGAAATATCCAAGTTCTTTCTCCAAGAACAGATCAAGTTGACGTCGCTCTCGGGGGGTCAATTCCCCCAAGGTGTTCGTTTCCATAGTATGTATTGGAACTACGGCCGGGGGTGGAGTTGCTGACGCCAGCAGTTCTCCATCGAGGTAGGTTCTAGCGGTCGGAAAATCTATACGGAAGTCGTACATCCCCAAAATATCCATCCCCAACACTATGTCTACCGGGAGGTGAGGCAGATACAACAGCTCCCCTTGTATCTTCTTACTACCCAACATCAATTCAGTCACGTACATTTGTTGTACGGAGACCAGTCGTCCATCGGCGATGCGGGTGTTTACGTCTGGCAAGGAGACGGCTTGTAAATAATCTGCGTCTATTTCCTCAAGTGCGGTACCGCTCAGAAAGGACCGGGTTGCCCCTGTGTCCAGCAAAGCACTGAAACACTTCTGGCCTATCCTTGTCCTGACTATGGGTCTGTTGTCAGTTTGAGATCGTCTGTCAATGGCCGAGGTGTCGTTGGGGCGGAACTGCTGGAGTCTCGGCCCTCCACAGTTCCCATCTAGTTTCCCGGACATTTGCAATGCCGGGATAACACTCCTGTCTTGCCACAGCGTGAAAAAAACAGTCGTGGTGCTTTCTGACACCTGCTTCTCATGTGTCCTGTCTCCCCACAATTCCAGCAAGTCGTACGCCCCATCGCGAAACGAACCTGCTTACTGGCTTCCGGATGGTCAATCGTAGGCGAAGTCGGGGGTGTGAAACGGTTCTTAGCGGGGGAACTAGTATTCCCACTTTCTTGCTTATCCGAAGGGGGCCGGCTAGGCTTTGGTGGGCCCTCCTTGGTATCCTTCAGTTCCTTCAACATCGCCTCAATTGCCTTTGTTTTTTCTATGAACGTACGTATGTCTGGCACGTCGCAATTCCAGAGCATCTGTCGGAACTCTGGGCGCAGGTTTCTTCTTAACCAAGTCAATTCCTGTTGCCTGTTGAAGTTTCCGTGCCGGCGTATGAGTGTCTGCAGCTCTGTTATGTAAGTAAACACGGGCTCACCGGCTTTGTGTAAACGTCGACTGATTTCAGCTTCTAAATCTATGAAGTAGTTTGCCGGGAAATAGAAACGCTTGAAATCTTCGATAAAGTCTTCCCACGATGTCCAGTACGCCCTATTATTCCGATACCACAGCAAGGCTTGACCTTCCAAGACCTGTGGCAACACTGGCAGAAGGCGGTCCGAAGATACGCTAAAATGCAAGCGGATTTCTTCTATGCGTTCTAAAAATGCTACGGGGTCAGACCTGCCCTGGAAATGCAAGTTCCACGCAAACAGATTGAGTGGTTCTGGTTGCCGAAATGTCGTAGTCTTGGTCACAGGTGATATTGGCGGCGGGAATGGCTTTTGCGTAGGCGGTGTTAGGTGCCCGATTAAGTTTCCCGTTCGTGGTGACGACGGAGGCGATGCGGTAACGTTAGGCAGTGAGGCTGCCTCGGTGTGCGGCGGTCTTCCTTCACGCAAAAATTTAATCAATTGCCTTCTCATTTCTTCAACCGTTGTCTGGGGTCGTAGGCAAAACCTCGCTAACTCTATTTCCAGTTCAGGCTTCTTCAGCCTGTATATCCATCCTACCCGGCCGTCAAATAGGTCCGGGTCGGACTTCTCTTGAGGCTCAGGCTCGACGGCCTTCTCCGTTTTCGGGTCCGACATAGTTCCGTACAGACAGCGAGGCGGCAAGACGGCGCTGCGAAGCTGTCGAAGAGGTTAACGCGGTGTTATGATGAAACGGGTCGGATCTGTCACAGTAGTTTCCCTCGATCAGCAGTGTTTAAAAAAATAATAATTATAAACACAAAACAACAAAACAAAAGACAAAAATCGGTATAACAAAATTCTCTACAAGTTAACCAAAAAAACTATATATTAACGCTAAACTTAAGATGTTGATTAAAAGGAAATGTTACACTCAAAGCAAACAATCGTATTACGTAATGCAATAAACAAACATTCAAAGCTAGCGTGAAAACAAAAGTTAATTATTACTACCACAAAAATATTGCAAGATCAACAGCTGATTACAAAGAATTCTACTAAAAGCAAAATAAATTAATGTTCACGGTTTCACAAAGTATTGATAATACGGCGATTGCTATCGTAGATAACAATATTGTGATTCCTTTTTAAATTCTGCCTCTGTTTCAAACTAAAAATATACCGAATTCCTAAGATACGTGTAACATATCTTATCTACACTTTTCCAACAAACTCTTATCACACTTAATGATAAACTATGTACATTAAAATTTAAAAATTTCAAAATATTTACGGCTACTTCCCTAAATCCACCTTTCTCTAATTTAATTTACTAACTTAGGTCCCTGCTCGCAGGTGCCATTTGTGAAGGGTCAAATCGGGATAAGGTTATCTTTCCCTAATATGGGGAGGTTCCCGCGGGATAACCTTATCAATACGGCTTTATTCACGGGTTTTGCTCAGGCGCCAGCAGCGTGGTTTAAAGGAAGACGCTGCGCTCCCTCAGGATTATATCTCTGTCCTCGGTTGTTATTTGCAGATACACGGACCCGGGGTACACTCCAGTGGAGGCAGGGTTCGCCTAAGTCCTCAGGCAGAGTCCCTCAGGACTCCCTAATTATGGCCTGTATATTAGAGATCAGCATGTTGTGTTATGTTGGGGTGGATTGGTTGGGAAGCTTTAAATGAAATACCGTATAAAACAAATAGTCTATTTACAAAAGTATTGGTGGGGAAATATTTACAAAATATATACAAAGAAATATTTACACAAGGGATTCTCCCGGTATACCCCACGTTTAAACTAACTTAATTGACAACAAATCAATTTATTAGAGACCAGAGGCAGAAACTGAAATATTCGCGAGTTATACGGCCGATATCACGAATAGGGGTAGTAAACTCGCGGCTTGTAAGCGGGCAGAAGCGTCCCAGGATCGCTAAAGCAAGGCAACGGACAGGTGGTCGGTTTAAGCAGGCATGCAGTATGTGAAAAAGCCAACTCTAGGTGCAATATCAAGATCAGCTAACGGCTTGCTCTACTTTCTACTATCACTTAATTAATTTCGGACCCTCAAGCATGCGTTGCAGTCATACAGACTCTCTACGACCGGAGGAAGTGTCTCCCTAGGGAGTTGGAAATTTCCCTTCGACAAAATAAAGGAAGTCCTCACTATCAAGTTAAAAGAAGACACAGCCTCCAGGCGGTGCCTTCAGGACGGTCGGGACACCGGATATCGCCAGACTGTTTCGATCGCCAGGAGTGGTGGAGACCTACTGCAGCCCGAAATATCCCGGCTGTCGTCCAAATCCAGGAGCACGAGAGCTGCGCCACGGGAGACCGCCTGGGGATGATGTGATCGTGGCTAGTACGCCCCCCGAGTTCACATCAACGTGCAGTCGGCCGCTTTGCTAGTGCTCTCGCATTCTCGGGAAGACTCCAGTCCAGGAACGCGACCCCTTTGCGTCTCCCGACGGAAACATACAAAGCTTTTCCCCCTAGGACTGAAAACGACAGGGTTTTCCCAATAAAGTCAGCCGGACGGTCGGGACACCGGATATCGCCAGACTGTTTCGATCGCCAGGAGTGGTGGAGACCTACTGCAGCCCGAAATATCCCGGCTGTCGTCCAAATCCAGGAGCACGGGAGCTGCGCCACGGGAGACCGCCTTGGGATGATGTGATCGTGGCTAGTACGCCCCCCGAGTTCACATCAACGTGCAGTCGGCCGCTTTGCTAGTGCTCTCGCGCTCTCGGGAAGACTCCAGCCAAGGAACGCGAGCCCCTGCTCCCTCAGGTTGCCCCGCGGATACCGACAGAAACGAGCGATGGACCTATTTATCCGAAGCTCCCTTGCTGCCGTCTCTCTGAAATAAAACCACTGACAAACACAACAACATTCAGTGTCTTTTCCACACCTGGACTTTTAACGTCACCTCTGGCGAAGGCCACCAAGCGCGCCCAGGTGTCCGCCGCCAGAGAGAGTCGTCAATCCGTGGAAAACCCCTTTCACACAGGCCCTGTACTGTACAGCTGGAGGGACAACGACCTACCTCCTATAATTGAACAACGAGCGGCCCGCTGAAGACGGCGTTCGTCGTCGGTCACCGCTCTCAACTTCTCCCAGCAGGTGCGCTTAATAAGCGACTGTTCCTCACCCTCTGACGGCCGGCCTGCTGGTCCCGTCGCCGATGCGACGCACTCAAAGCTAAAACGAAAAACACACCAAATTCTAGTCGAGACCTGGACGGTGGCTGGTTATTCTCCGTGACGGCCCCTGCGACTGCTGAAAAAGAACTAAACTCCCACGGTCGGCCTGCTGGATTCGCTACTGAAACACACAACAAAACCGAACACCAAGAACGAAGACGCGGACGGTGGCTGCTTCCTCTCCGTGACGGCCACTGCGACTGCTGAAAAAGAACTAACTCGTCGAGCGCGTTACGGTCGATATCCAGACCTCGATGCGGCACGCAAAGTATGCGCTGCGAGGTGCGCATAGGTATGTAGTGGACCAGACCAGCCGTCTCCACTTTCATCACTTCGCATACCGCAGGACCCGACTGGGCGATCTCACCCGCTACAATCCACCGGCCCCGCGACGAGCTCTCGAAATTATATTGTATCAAAACATTTACGAACGTTTTTAATAACCAAAATAAATTAAAATTAAATACAGATGGTACGGATCTATTCCCCTGTTAACTAATTAGTTTATCTAATGGCAATTACGTCACTTCGTGACAATATATATATATATATATATATATATATATATATATATATATATATATATATATATATATATATATATATATATATATATATATATATATATATTTTTACAACTTGATAACGTCATTTCGGTAACTGTCCATTTTATAAAATTTTAAGTGTAAGCATCTTTATTTGCCAAATCATTAACAATAAAAATAATGTATAAACTTTAAATAACACTTTAATATTTTAGTTTTGTATTTTAAAAGACGTTGATAATGCTTTATCAAACTGGTTTAACCTACCATTAAAATAAGTTTGTCCGGTGAAGCACTCGTCATTTCGTTAACACGTTAAATCCCGCGCGCCATCTGGTTGGAATGTATACAAACGATGCGCAAGTGTCACCAAATAGGCGCGAGTTAGTGTGTGTTGCTGGATGTGTGGTAAGTTTTTGCTCAAATATTGTAGTATTTTCAAAAGATCATGGTATATTTTGATTTTTGGTTGCGTACACTTATTATCAGTCATTTAGGTAACGCTGAGAAAGAAATGTTGGTGGTACTTTTTGCCGTTTGTTTGTATATGTTAACTCAACTATAAAAGCACTTGACCTAACCTAAAATTTTAAGTTATCAATTATCATTCTAGATAGCGTTATGTACAATTATGTTCATTGTTGTCATTTCGGTAACGTCATTTCGGTAACAAATAGTATATTTTTGTAATGTTACAGAAATGACTCGTTTGTTACCGAAATGACTAACGTAGAATTTGTATTGTACAGGAAAGCATGGACCCTATACGGCTTAAAAAAATAAAGGACAAGTTAAAAAATGATAGAGAAAAGGCTCTCGAATTTAATGCTGCCAAAAAACATATTTTAAAAGAAAAGTTGAAGGACAAAAAAGCTAAGAAAAATGAGGTGAAAGATAATTTTACGGAGGTTATTGAATATAAAGAGTCCCCTGTTACAAAACGTACTCCTGGTAATAACAATTCACCAATAAAATCAGAAACGGTTGATATAAACCCAGAAAAACAAAAAAGTAGAAAATCCGCCTTGGAACAAGAAAATAATATTAATGGTGGTGAGCAAAGTAAAAGCAACATAATAATCCTGAAAACTAATAAGACTGAAAAAAACATACAACCAAAGACATCCAAAGATGATATAGACAATATAGTACTCACGAATACTGGAAGTAATAAAACAAAAATTAATCTTAAATTAAAAAGTAACGAAAAAAATTCAAGACAGAAACGTGCCAGAAATAATGGTAAATTGGCCAAAAATACCACAAAAAAAAGTAAGTACCGATCAGACCATAAAAGCAAGAAGGGAGAATTTAAGAAAAAGAGTAGCAAAACACAGCGAAAAAATGACGGATGAACAGCTTGATGAAAAAAGAAGAAAGGATAGAGACAGGTACAAGAATAAAAAACAAAAAGGACTTGCTCCAAGTATTAATGAACTGACATTAAAAACAGATACGAAAAAGATGGAAAGATGCTAGTTTAAAATACAGAGAAAGACAAAAAGTACAAAAAATATATAAAAGACTACATTGAAAATAATTCTCCTCCGACAACAAACGACGAAATAGATCTAAATGAAAATGTTGACATTGCCAATAATAATTTACCTGGGTGTTCTAAATAGGCAGATAAACCGCAAGAAGAACCTACAAAGAATATTTCAATGAAAAAATCCGTGGGGCGACAGAAAGTTAGAAAGGACTGTTGCAATTCAAATGACATATTCACATGCCGAGTTTGCATTAGTAAAAACGAACAATGATCTTAATGATAATTATTGTTGCCAATGTTTAAGAACACGAATTTGTTTCTTTTGTGTTAAAAAAACCTATGTAGGATTTCAAAATAAATACTTGTTTTAGTCTGATTACATGGTTGTTTCTAATAATTATTTTGTTTACTATTTATTGATTGATTCTAGCGTCATTTCTGTAACAATTATTTCTCATTTCGGTAACAGTCTGAAACGCCGTTTCTTCCCATTTTATTCTGCAAGAACTCTCTCTCTCTCTCTCTCTCTCTCTCTCTCTCTCTCTCTCTCTCTCTCTCTCTCTTCTTCAGTAGAAATAAATAATACTTTAGTAAAGTTGCTTTAATAATTAATTAAAGCTTTCTTCGCCGGCGGGACAAACTGCGGATCATAAAAGTGCTATTTTTCTCAATTTCATTAGAATTTATAATTTTTAGGCATCAGTTTAAAATAAAATATTTATTGGTTACAAAAACATTAAAAAGAAAGTAACCTAACAATGCTTATGGAGTTTTAAGCTTGAAATTAATTTATTTCATGAACTCCATGCAATTACTTGTGTGTTACCGGAATGACGTTTTTTTGTCTTCTTAACTTACAAAATTGAAATTATGACAAAATATTTTAAAATTTTTCGCTGCCAGGTTCGAATAAGGTAATATAAACATTGCCGTATATTAAAACGTATAACATTTACAGATGACGCGATTATCATATTTTGACAGCTTCCAGCTCCAAATTGTCCCATTATATGAGAATGACCCATGTATATATATATATATATATATATATATATATATATATATATATATATATATATATATATATATATATATATATATATATATATATATATATATATATATATATATAGGTTTAGGAAAATGTGTAGATCATTTCTATGAGAATTTGCTTCCGTCACGCCCTTGCTGCGTTCAGACTTTTATTATTTAATCAGTTTAAACATTATTTTACATTATAAGTGGAATAACGAATACGATTCACTGAACTAAAATCTAATTGCTTTGATAATCAGTACAGTAATTTACAATAAAAATAACTTTTTTAGTGGGAACCTGTGTCAAAATCAAAGAAGCATGGGCAATATTATTCTATGTTCCATGGATAATAGGTACCTCAATTACATGCCTTATAGATCTGATTTTAACTTGCATTTATGCAACTGACGCAATTAATACAAAGGTAGGTATAAAAAATTAAATTATTTCGATTAAAATTCATTGTTTATAATTACATATTTGTAGAACAAAAAGTCTATATACACAGGGTCCTACGAACTTGAACTGTTAAACCTATATCAGGAAGTACTCTGATTTTAAATCTGAAAATTTCTAGAGTTATGTTTTCTATAATTATCTGTTCAAATAAAATAGTTACATCTTTAGATCATTTCCGGTTAAACCGGAACTGAACAACAACTTCCTTATTTCAAATAGAACACTATATATATTATTACATTTTTAGATTCCCTGTCAAATTTTAATATGACTTCATGAACATTGTGAGATGTACGACAAGGTCGCCGTCTCAGTGGGGAACCAGGTAGTATGATGTTACGACAGCTCCAAATAACACAACATGTTATAAAACAGAGACTGTGTACAACCAACTAACAATTTTGTTAATTGTCAGCCCTGGCCCATTTCATTCCTAATATAGGGACAAGGCTAGATGTATTCTCACCGTAATTAGAAACGCAGACCAGTTGCGCTCTAATTAGAGCTTGTCAGTACGGTATACTAATCACAGCGAGAACACACCTATAAAGTAAAACGGCTATGGTAGCCAGCCTCCTAGAACATTGTGAGATGTACGACATGGTTGCCATATCGTATTAAATGAATGATAAAACTGAGTTAACAAAAACAATTTTATTAAACCTCTTCAGATGTCAGTTTGTGTCTTCAGGTCGCCATCTCTTGGAAAGTATTAAAGATAAGTACCAACTAGGGTACATATTAAAATCTGACGGGGAATCTAAAAATGCATTAATGTAACAAACTAGAACCCTACGCCCGAGAGGTAGCGCCACCCATGTTCAAGGTTGCTCCTAGCTCTAGGAACTTGCACCACAGGGAGAGAAAGAAGAAGAGTACTTTAGACAGTCAGACAGTGGCCGACAAGTGAAATAATTATAATGTGGTTGTTGATTTAATTTTTACGTTTGATCTAAGAATCCTTTATTTAATAAATAATCAAACAAAAACAGTGTTATAATAATTTATAGTGTGTTCTATTTGTAACAAGGAAGTTGCTGTTCACTTCTGGTATAACCGGAAACGACCTAAAGCTATCACTATTTTCATTGAACAGATAATTATATAAAACATACTTCTAGAAATTTTCAGATTTTGGATCAAAGTAGTTCTTGATATACGAATAACGATCCAGTTATGCAGGACAGCCTATATATATATATATATATATATATATATATATATATATATATATATATATATATATATATATATATATATATATATATATATATAGTATAATTTCCAGCAAGATTACTAAGTCTGAAATGTTGTTTTCTCTTTCATACTTTCTGTACCACTTTTTCGTCTCTTACAAGCGATATTTTTACGTCTCATCCTGTTAATCGATTTTCAATGTTGGCAAGGAAACAGAAAGGCACTTTACTTTTGAATTGCCACTCTTCAATTATTCAGGATGGCTATAGAAGTTGTCAAAATTTTACATCCAAAAATGAAAAATATCTTCAAACTTTAAAAGGTTTTCAATTCCTTGGACTGTTAAACCAAAATTATGTCAAGTATGTGTTTTATTCCCTACACCTTGATGTAATAGTTTCAAGTCATTGGCGACTATTTGGAAAATCTCAGGTTTGTGAGATTTCTGTATTTAACTCACTTCGATTGACGTAGTAACAAAAAAAACTATGACAAAGTTGTCAAAGCAGCTAAGAATTCCATACTTTTAAAATAATCCTGGCAATTTTGTAATGATGGTGTTAATGTGTAGGTGCCAGCTCAAATGCCTGTCAAATATCCCATGTGGTCTCCTTCACCAACTTGACAATTAGTTTTTGTGTTTTTAATAACCAGCAGCAGACCCATATTTGGCAACCTACTGGCATCAAGTAGTAGTAGTAGTAGTAGTAGTAGCAGTGGTGGGGAGGCCAACGCCAAGCAAGTAGACCACAATGGGTCCTTTTTGCCCAGCAACCCAGCAACCATGCTGTACTCTTCCTCGGTTCCGTCGCTAAACCGCCTCGACCTCGAAATGAAAGCCGTGACGGTCTTCAATTGGACGGTACTTTCCTGGTTCCTCTGCAGAGTCCTCGATCCGAACAATTCTTCTCGAAGACTCCCAAACACCTCGCATTCAAACAGGTAGTGGTAGGACGTTTCTTCATCCTCGCCGCATTCCTGGCAAATGGGATCCCTCTCTACCCCTATCAATGTGAGGTTTGCGCAGTGGCCTGTCAGCACCACAAGGATGCGGCGAAGCGTAGGTCGACTCCTACCGAGTGGCCAGACAGCTTTATCTCTGTCCGGCCCCTCCACGAAGTCCCTCGCCTGCCTACAGCCACCAACCGACCCCCAGTGCCTCTCCATTGCTTCCTCTGTCCACCTGTCTAAGGCGACAGAGGCCGTCTTTCTGCTTATGCCTATCGCAGGCTCCGGGCCACAGAACGGCCGCCGGGAACCAAGCCTAGCGAGATTATTCGCCACCTCATTCCCCGCTACGCCACAGTGTCCCGGTGTGGGTTCCGGGACTGGCATCAAACGCAAACGACACTAATTTGGTCTTTTCACACCAATAGAGGTTTGTGTTCAAGCGGAAACTGATTTCTTCCTCTGTCTAAATTTTAAGTTATTTCCATCTTCTGTCTTTGAATATTATCACGTTCTTAACCACAAACATTAACAACCTGTTTGCGTTTCTCAAGATAATTGTTTATTAACCTTTAGGCTACATCTCCGAAGAAAATTACATCTATTTTTCTAATAATTTTGAGTAACTTATTGTATCAGAGTCTTTTTCAGATCTGCAGAAATTTCTAAACTTTGAGGTCAGTCATCTATTGCTTCATATGTTTTGGTCGTTAAACGAGTGGTAGCATTTTGCAAGAGCCAAACTGTTTTGATGGTAGCAGGTTGTGTTTTGCGATAAAATTGTCTAGTCTTGTCTTTGAAGCCTCAAAGACTTTATGGTTGTTATAAGCTGATTGGTCGTTTGTTTTCCACACGTGAATCGATTCCACTTTTATGAGCTGGTTTGATGACTCCTATTTTAATGATTCTGAACAGATGCACATAAGAAATAACTCATTGTTATGCTAATTGATAGGAACTCGATTTATATATTTATTTAATATTATCACAGGTGAGTTCCAGCAATACCAGGGCAATAGCGGTCTTAAGTCTGAGGTTATGATTATTTATTTAATTTTTTTTCAGGTGTTAACAAACTGGCTGAAATTCATTGGAGTCGTAAACTACATGGACTTCGAATCTTACAACACAGAAATAGTGTGGGGATTTTCATCACTTGCATCAGTGATTATGTGTTTTTTGTCCTGCAGATTGGTGTTGTTTACAATCCTCAACATAATATCTCTTGTGTTTGTACTAAGAATAACAATACTTGCTTATAAACTATCATACATGGACGAAAGAGCGTTTAGGCGAAGGAAAAGAAAACCAATAACCTTTAATGATACCCAACCAAGCAACGAAATGAATTTGGATGTAACAGCAGCTAGAATAAAAAACTGGCAGTTGTTTTATGGCAATACAGAGCCAAATAGCAGGGGCAGCAGCACTAGGTCGCAGTACGGAAACCGCGATCAAAACTCAAACAGGGAGGATGATTTCACAAAGGGTCATGAAAGGAATGAAGATATTTCATCAATTGTGGGATCTAATGATGGAAATGATATGCCGACAAATCATGACCACAGTACGAAACAAAAAACAATGGAGGAACTGCGAGGGCAGTTGCCATGGTCCTATATGCCCCCAACTGATGAGAAAATCACAATACAATCTATTTTGAGGAAATCATCTGAATACTCCAATTCTTATCCCAGACATAGCTCCAGTTCCTCGATAGCTGGTGAGTTGTGTTAAACATAATTTATTCATTTATTATTTTTATGAATTTATAAAGTGTAAATGTAATATTATGGCAATAAACGGTGAATCCAAGAACATACAACAGGCACAACTTGTGTATAGTTGTACAGAGTCATGTGGCAATGATACTGCTCGTTAAAAGCGAAATTGAGAATTACCTGGATCAACCTTAGTTACAATTTAGACCCGGTCAAGGAACTAAAGAAGCAGTGCTGGGACTCTGAACAAAAAAGAATAGAGATTAAATTATATTAGATTTGATTAATTGTGAGTGTGGATATTCCAGTCCCTCCACCGCGACTTTAAGTCTATTGTGGCTCACGTCTGATTACTTCAATTTCACCCACCGATTCCGGCTTCCTACGGGAGTCGATCTTTTCTTGAGAGTAAAAGTTTCTTTGGCCGGTGTACTGCCATCTAAGTAAAGCGTGCCCGTTTCGAAGATCAAAGAGAGATAAACTCTCTCCGAGTTCGTCTGGACCCGTCATCTGCGTGTTTGACTCGAGGAGGTATCATGAAGTCCCGCTTTCGAGCAGCATCCAATCTCCAGTTGTAATCCACCCCTAGAGATCTCAGCTCTCCTCCTGTTCGTCTAAACCCGACACCCACTAGTGCTAAAGTTAAGGCGACATTCCATCGATTCCTGCGCCCAAGCATCACCCAAACGAAGCCGTCCATCCGTTTCGAAGCACACAATGGGGGCCTCAAACTCCGGGTATATACCAGTCATCAGATATCTCAACCCCCTCCGGGTCGTTTGGACACACGACACCCGCCAGCGCTCAACCCAGTGCGGTATCATCTGGAACCCCGCTCCCGAGTAACAACCAAGCGACGCCAATTCTCCATTTCGAAGCCCACACTGGAGGCCACACAATCCGGGTGCATATCACTCCCCAGACGAACCCGCCTCCCTCCAGGCTTACCTGGACCAGACTCCCGCCAGTGTTTGATTGACTCGAGGCAGTATCACGAAGTCTAGCCCTCGAGGAGCATCCAAACGGGGATCGTTAGCCCGTCGCGAAGCTCACAGTGTAGGCCTCAATCTCCAAATGTAATCCACCACTAGTGATCTCAGCCCTCCTCCGGGTTAGTCTTGACCCGATACCCGCCAGTGTTTGCTTGAATTTCACCCAACAAATCGACCTCCCCCAAGGAGACGATATTTGTTAGTGTGAAAGTTGGTTTGACAGGTGTACTGCCATTTGAGTAAAGTCGCTTGCACGCTTCGAATCTCAAACAGAGATAACCTCTCTCCGTGTTTCTCTGAACCAGACTTCCGTCAGTGTTTGACTTTAGGCGGTATCATGAACACGAGCAGCAACCAAATGAGGTCTTTTTCCCGTTTCAAAGTTCACAGAAGAGGCCTCCATCTCTAGTTGTAATCCACCCCCAGAGATCTCATCTCTTCTCCAGGTTCGTCTAAACCCGACACCCACCAGTGCTAAACTCGAGATGACATCCCATCGAGTCCCGCTCTCAAGCATTACCCAAGCAGGCCGTCTGTTCGTTTCGAAGCAAACAGTGGGGGCCTCAAACTTTAGGTGTGTACCACTCATCAGAGATCTCAACCACCTTCCGTTCGTCTGGACATACTACACCCGCCAGCGCTCAACCCAAGGCGGTGTCATCTGGAACCCCCCTCGCAAATAACAACCAAGCGAGGTAAATTGTCCATTTCTAAGCCCACAGTGGAGGCCTCAAAATCCGGCTGCATATCATTTCTCAGAGTTATCCGCCTCCCTCCAGACTTACGTGGACCAGACCCCCGCCAGTGTTTGACTCCGATTAGTTGCCTCTACGACAGGCAGGTGTTACATTGGGCCTATTCTTTTAGTTGATCCCCAGACCCACAGTGGACAAGAATAGAGATACGCTATAGCTTTCGTAGACCTTGAAAAGCCTCTGGTGTTGTGGATTATGAGATATTGTTTCATACATTGACGAGAGCTGGTTCGGATTAGATAGACGGGCGCATTATCCCCACTCTAAGCACAAACCAAAGCACATCAATAGCTATAAAATTTAAGTTAAAACAATCAAAGAGGTACGGCAAGGATCACCATAATAGATGTGTAAAAAATTCACTAATGAGGACTATCACAAACAGGCTGAAGAAAAACAGCAGGAGTCAAATTAAATAAGCTATAGTACGTTAATGATTAAAGGAATTCGGAATAAAAAGGCTTTTCTACCAGGCAATACATTTAATTGATAATCCTACGCTTTCCGGCTCCTATTGGGCCATCTTCAGGGGTTAAACACTCATTCCCGTTTCTATGATCGCAGAAAATGTGCTGTATGAAATCTTGTCAAAGACTGTGCACAGACTCCATTCTGCTGATTTAATAAAATAAAAACTAAGCGTCGTCTATATTCATCCTCTAGCTGCTTCAAGTCTGTAGATGCTTCTATTCTCTTCTTCAATGTCATTTTCGTCTGTAAATCTGAAGACAATAGATGAACACTAAAACTTTAACAACATTTAGTACAGCACATTTTCTGTAATCACAAAAACAGGAATTAGCCTTTAACCGCTGAAGATGACTCAATAGGAGCCGAAACGCGTAGGGTTATCAATTAAATGTCCTAAATTAAATTGTCTGGTAGAAAAGCCTTTTATTCAGAAATCCTTCACTCATGTCAAACCTAGACGTGTTGACGTTTAGAAATTATATTACGTTAATGACTTATCGCTGATATATGTAACGAAAACCAAAAATTACAAAGAGTAATAGTAATAACAATAATAAAATAGTCTTTAAATACACAGGAAAAAATGCAGAATTGCATACCTAAAATTAAAAAATAAATAAATTGGAACTACCAGTTACCTAAGAGCCTCAGTGATTCAGGGATAAAAACGTGTTCCTCTGAACCGAAAGTTACTGGGTTCGATTCCCAGAGTCTCCTTTCACTTTTTCAGTACATACTGTAAATTTAATATCAACCGAGGTTGTGGCATTAGATTTAATAAATTTGATTGTCTGTACGTTCTGCCCTTCGGAGGACACGGGTTAACCTTATGGCTAACACAGTTGGCTATTTAAAAGATTGATTTAACAAATACACAAAATAATGAATGATATAACATTACAAAAATAAAATATAATGACAAGTTTAACTTAAACAAATACACAAAATAATTAATGATATAAAATTACAAATGTAACGTATAATGACAAGTTTAACTGAGACTCTATCACTAGAAATGTAGGAATGAATGTCGGTTTTTTTTTGGGGGGGTACAGGAGAGAGATACCTCATACAGACCTCATTCACGACACCGTAGTGCCGTGGGATATCGAGGTACTGTGAGACTCGTGCTACTCGTACATATACTCACTAAAACTCCCTCCCTAGGAGTACCGGACCTTAGTCCATACCTCCGTCGTAAAGAATACACACAATGACGTTTGGGTTTTAATGTTTCCATTCTGATTTTGCCGCGGGGGCGTTAGCGGGCAAGTATAAGCTTTGGACGCTTATGCTTATATGGAAGTTGCCCATCGTAGTCGGTGGCACTACAGAGAAGAGCATTTGAGTGAGAAGCGGCTTTTGCTGAGTTGTGGATACTTGAGTTATAAACTCAAGTATCGAAGGCATTTCCAGATCAGAGTGTATCTGACTGTTTCTGACAAACCATGGCGCTCCGGTAACCATTCTCAGAATTTTATTCTCGATGATTTGGAGGGTCTTGATGTATGTTGCGGCCGCGGTGGCCCATGCAGGGGATGCATAGGTCAAGGCTGGTCGGATGATGACTTTGTACATGAGCAATTTATTGTTCATGGACAATTTGGAATTTCTGTTTAGAAGTGGGAACAGCTCGAGATGAACATCGAGGCTGTTCGTCGGGCGTGTTCGACGTGGGGGCGCCATGTTCAGTGTTTGTCGAGGAAAACCCCGAGGTAGTTGGCGGAATCTTGCCATGGAATTAGACGGTTGTCTAATAATGTGTTCGTGAGGTGTGTGTCTCCTCTTGGAAAATAGGACTGCTGAACATTTATCGGGGTTTATGGCTAGAAGGGATTTCCTATACCAGCCTTGCAGCTCGACTACGGCGGTCTGTAGACGTTCGGTTATTATCCTCGGCTGAGTGGAGCTGCTGAGGATGGTAGTGTCGTCTGCGTACAGTGCGTATGTCACGTTTAGGGGCGCTGTCGGAATGTCTGCGACAAATATATTGTGCAGCGGAGGGGAGATAGCTGAACCCTGCGGGAGACCAGCCGTGGCTGGGTACGTTCTAGATCCGGCTCCCAGATGTTTGACCTGGTACTTCCTCTGTTGCAGGTATGACCTGATTAGCAGAATCAGAGGGAGAGGATAACTAAAGATTGAAGTTTATTTAGGAGGCCCGCATGCCAGACACTGTCGAAGGCTTGAGCAATGTCAAGAAATATTGCACCAGTTGACTTGCTTTGGTCTGTATACTTCCCTATATAGTCTCTAGTGGGGCGTAGATCGAAAGGCGGTTTCCACACGAGTTTGCTGTTTTGAAGGTGATCTTGTCAGGTGGTTGTTTGCTGAGTTGGTTCTAGTTCTACCTATCTATTAATGGACTATAATTTATATTGCGCTTCTATTACTTAACCCATTAGTCAGCGATCTTGGGTGTATTAATCGGGATCTGTTCTTATTTATATACAATGTATAAGTTGGCTATTGTTATCTAACGTAAATTCGTCGGTCCTGTGTTCATGCGATGTTGGTCACGTTTAATATCCTAACACTCCTTACATAAAGCAGGAATTCGATAAAATTTCAAGAATGATGAAGTGAAACTGCTTTCGGGCGTCGGTGATTGGCCATGGTTGCGGAAATAGACTGACGATTAAGTACAAAAAAGGGTAACCTGTGTATCTAAGGGCGAAGTTCAGATGAATGGTATACTATTCCCTGCTCTATCACTTGGCCCCACTAATAAAAGTAATACATACGTGTACATGAAATCATTGATTTAGTGAAACGGATGAATGTGCGACAAGGCAAATGAAGCAACATACAACATTATAACAATAAAACGTAAAAATGTAACCAGTGTATATCCGGTAAGTAAATGATCGTCTGAACAAAGTTAGCCTGTATTTTGGTGGCGAGATCAATCATTCCCTTCTAACATCTACATTATGTATCAGCCTTATAAGTAATATTTCTGGATAAATAAGGAGAGTTGGTTTTGATTTTTTTGGGGTTGTTGAAATCCTTTATGGACAGACAACGAGGATATGAGGATCATCATCCTTTCTGCCGGAATCTTCCATTGGGACATACCGACTAAAACCCCCGTCCCCGTTTCCTATAGTATAGTGTCCCGGGACTACTTTTTCAGTAATACTTCAGCAGAGTCCCTTATTTGCCTGTCGGCCTCTTCTTTTTTATTCTCCTTCACCGTCTCGATTAGCCTCGTTTGCTTTCAGAACGGGATGACAAAGTTGGTGATGGCATTCCACTTCTCTTTCTTGTTTATCATTTTTGTTATGATCGTTTCGGCAGTGAAAACTCCTGCTTCTCTAACCAGGTCGCTTTGGAGGTGTTCCCATCAAGAGCATGCAAAGCAGGTGTGGTGCGCGTTGTCTTCTTCGATTTGGCACTACCTACACTGAGAATCGGTTGACTTTCCGATCTTTACTAGGTAGGACTGGAAGTACCCGTGCTCGGTGAGAACTGTGTCAAGTAGTAGCCTACCTCACCATGCTTCCTCCCCACACAGTTCTTCACATTGGCTATTAGTCGGGCCGTCCATCGCCCTCGGATCTCGGTGTCCCATATAGCCTGCCATTTCCGTAAGGTTTCTTCCCGTTCCTCCTCCTTTACGGCTGCATCGTAATCTCTCTTTTCGGCAGGTATATCCTTCGGCATCCCTCGGTCAGCATGTGTATCAAAACCACTCATACGACAACCTGCGCTGTAAGTCCCGAGACTGTCCTGCAGGCAGTATTTATTCTGAGAGCTCCCTTTCTTTGGACCGCTTCCATCCTCGATTGGTATTTCTGGAACTTGCGCGCCATGACCCAGACTTCTGCTCCGTACAGCATAATAGTATCAGCCGTTCTCATCAATAGTTTTCGCTTTGAAGGGGCGGACGCCCCACATTGGCCATCAGTCTGCTCAAGTTTCCTACGACTGCTGCTGCCTTGTCCACCGCTTCACATAAGTGCGCCCAGAAACTAAGCTTTCCCTCGAGCAGCGCTCCCAGGTACTTTACTGTTTTGGACGTTTTAATGATCTGGCCATCAACATTCATCGGAATGACTCTTTCTATCCGCTTGGACGTCAGGAATACAATCTCCGTTTTTTTTTGACAGCCAGAGACAGAAACCGTAGCTGAATCCACTTCAACATGCGGCGCATCGTCTAGTTCAGCTTGAGCTGGAGATGCTCTACAGTGCGTGCATTAAACACCTCGTATCCAACCAGAAGGACGCCGCTCGGTATCTCCCTGCACAGGATTCCGTCGTTGTTGAAGTTCCACAGGTCCGCGCCCAGAACTGATCTTTGCGCTGCTCTCGAGATTATTCTCTTTTTCTTCATTCCCTCTCGTGTCTCGAACACCAACAACCGCTCTGTCAGATAATCCTGGAGGACCCAGTATAGATATGCCGGAACATTTAACCTCCTCAAGGCCTCTGGTATGTCCTTCCATCTCGCCGAGTTAAAGGCATTTTTTACGTCCAGGGTCACGGCCATGCATAACTTTCTTGAACGGTAGTTACCCGTCTGCACTGAATCACCTCTTTCACCGCGTCAAACGTCGATCTTCCCGCGATAAAGCCGTATTGTCTTGGGGATAGTCCTCCGGCCTTTGCAACTGCCTCTAGAGTTCTGCGCTTTAGCATATTCTGTTAGAGCTTTCCAGCTGCTTTTAACATGCATAATGACTTATGGGCTGATGTCATCATGGGGTCCCCCTTTCTCTTTCCAATGAGCGCGAGATTCGCAACCTTCCACTGTTCCGGAAATATTCCATCTGCTAGGTATGCGTTTCACATGTACAGCAGTAGTCCCAGCTATTACTGTGTTACTATCTTCAGTATTTCTACTGGTACCCTGTCTGGGCCAGGAGCCTTTTATTCCACATGGAATTCGCCGCGCGTATGAGCTCATTTCTGGTGGTATGTCTTCTGCTGGCACATCAACAGGTTATCGGTCCTCTATGGTGTGGGTGGTGAAGAATCCTTCCTCTATCGTTTCTTTGACCTCTGTGGGCATTTCCGTGGTGGGGTCCATCCCCCCTAAGCTTTTGGAATATAATTTTGTGTCCCAGCTCACAGGAGTCGCTTTCAACGACCTCACATAGTTATTTCCATTTCTGGGCTTTTATTCCCCAGATTTTCTTCTTTAGGGCTCTTCTTGCTTGGCTATATTGCTCCGTTTTTTTCCAGAGTACCTAGATATGCCAAATTTTACTTTTCTAGCTTTTAAAAAGTTCAATTTCTTCACTGCTGAACACAAGATTAAAATATATTTTGATAATAGAAAGATATCGATGGTAACACTTTCAAAAAATTCTTAAAACTCTTTAAAATCGACCATCAAGGTCTGTTTAAATTTAAAGGGCTAATTATAGTAATATGCCCTACTGATAGTGTGAAATTCTTATGAAAATTTACTACTATAACGCACTTGCTGCGTCCTGAAATTCTAATATATATTTTTTTAAATCTGTATTTTATTTTTTTAATAAATATATCTAACACCATCGTCTGTTACTTTTCACACAGTTCCGTTGTTTGTATATGCAAATTTGTAAGGTTATTTTTATTTATGCCACCTCCTTATATTAGGCTACTACGATTCATAATTTGGGGAGAAGTAATTTTTTAAAGCCTAATTTTACTGAGCCTTATATTTTTTGTGGTATAAGACCCCCCCTCCCCAATATTAAGCGACTTTCCTATATTTGTTTTTTCACTAATTTATATTTGTTGTTTTTATTTTTTATTTTTAGTGAATTTTCGTTGAAAAAATTCACTAATGGGGAGATCCCGACTTTTGAAAAAAATTTGCAAATGAGCGCGAACTAGGACCCCTAGAACCCATATCCGGGGTCAGTTTCAATTTTTATATGTTTATATATATATATATATATATATATATATATATATATATATATATATATATATATATATATATATATATATATATATATATATATATATATATATATATATATATATATATATATATATATGTATCACACCGATAACTCAAAAAATAATGGGCCGATTTTGATAAAATTAATTTGGCACATACCTTCCTTTTGTAAATAGCTTGGATAAGTTCGTTAGTCAGGAAAATAGGACGAGGGTTTCCAGGAAAATTTTGAGTTTTCATTAGAAAAAAATCATATCTCCGAAATTAACAAAGTAAGGGCAACCAAATTCGGTACGCGGGTCCATATCATCATAGGTAAGCTGCCTACCTAAATTTAGCTCTGTAGATTAAAGGACAAAAAAGTTACAGGCATTTAAAGAAAAATAAATTTGGGTTTTCCTCAAAACGTCAAAGTCGCGATTTCAAACGTCAAAATTGGTAACATTTAGACAATGAACCTGAAATTAATATAAGCTATGGAAAGAAAATGTCACAAGAAGAATGCTTTACAAACCCTGAAGTCTTAGTTTCAATCATCATTGTCCTTCATTTTACTAAAATATTCCCAGAATTTTAATTTAAAATACACCCTCTCTCTGATGCTTTGGCAGTAGTGTTGGCTATAGAGTTTATCGTTTAATGGTATATCATTGTTGTCAAATTTTCGTAAAAAATCATTAAAGCTCAATATATCCGTTATTATGCAAGTTACGAAAAAAAATGGTATACATTAATTATCGGGTGTCTTAAGCTACATCTTAAAAAGTATTTCCACAACTGCAGGGTGGCCCATAAGTCGTTGGTGATTCAAAATTCTTTTTTAATCGAACACGCCCTATGTTATTGCATTTTTGCATTTTCCATCGAAATATAATACATCTTTGTAAGAAAAGAAATTCGGGACGCAGCAAGTGCGTTATGGTAGCGAATTTTCATTAAATGCTTCAAATCTGAATAGCTCAATTTGCTATTAACCTATAAGGTCGACCAGGAAACCAGTTTTTTGGGAACAATTTAAGTTTACTTTCGAAAATTTTTGTACATTTTCTAACAATAAAGTTATTTTGATGAAACATGGCATATTGTTTCTACTATATAGATTGATGCCTGCTTTCTTAAAACAACATGTTAGCGATTAAAATCATTTTTATGAAAATTCACTACCATAACGCACTTGCTGCGTCCAGAAGTTTTTATTTTTATTTAATAAAAAAGGTGCCTCGACTACCAGGGTCATTGGTACCATAATAATTGTTGTTAAAACATTGTCGTTTATGAAAAATGAAGCTTTGAATCCATTGTATAAAATAAAGAAGTTAACAAAAAATGGTTCAAAAAATGATGTATTCGCAACAGAGATTGTGAGACAGTTTCTGCTTCATAATTTTGTGGAAGAAATGCCCATACATTATACACCTCACGAAGCAGTTTCACCTAACTATCCTGGAAATTTATCCGAACCCCTGCCTTTCTGTAAGAAGGGTATGGATCTTTAACGTGCCCAACATCGCATGTACACGGGGCCGACGGCTTTACGCCCCCTCCGAACGGCAGAACGTGCACACCTACAGCTTGCTCAAATAATGCCATAGCCTCGGTTGCTGTTCATGTATTACAGTATGTACTGATAAAGTAAAAGGGGAACCCTGGGAATCGAACCCAGTACCGTTGAGTCCAGACGCACACGTTCTTTCCACTAGGCCATCGAGGCTCTGCGAGCTGATAAATCGATAAATATTTGTAATATTTAATTTAATTTTACGAGGACTAAACTACTTTTTTTGCTTTCAGCTTCTCAATTGTAATATGGAAACACATAGTATGACAAAACTGACTGAGTATTTTGTATATATGTATTTATATGTTTTTATTTGATTTTAGTATGTAAATTGACTTATAATTAATTATTCGTATCGAATAAAATACTGTAAACGACATTTTTTTAAATAAAATTACTTACTTATTTTTACGTTTGTTTGCTCTTTTCTTATATTATGCTGACCCATGGTAAATAACTAGGTCACCACAGCTTCATTCACACCTGATAGCCGTTCACAAACTAAGCTGGCATTATCAGAAGATCAACCGAATTGTCCAATTTTTTCTCTGACAAAACCATCATCAGCTGTAAACTACTGTTCTGCCAATTAGAATTTGCCAGAGTGTGTTTATACAGGCTGTCCCAATTATACTTTAAAAAAATTGAGGTGTGAGATGCGCTTGAAAAATAGTGTGAGTAGTTCGTATAACATTTTTAGTGAATTTTTATTTAAAAAATTCACTAATAGAGAGGTATCGATGGTGAGACTTTGCAAAAATTCTTTCAAATGAGCGCGAATTAGGACCCCTAGAACCCATATCCGGGGTCAGTTTGAATTTTTATATGCTTATATATATATATATATATATATATATATATATATATATATATATATATATATATATATATATATATATATATATATATATATATATATATATATATATATATATATATGTATCCGTCTGATAACTCAAAAAATAATTAACCGATTTAGATGAAACTCGGCAAGTGCCTTTCTTTTATTAATGGCTTGGATGAGTTCGTTGGCCAGGAAAATCGGACGGGGTTTTCCGGGAAAATTTTGAGTTAGTTTTCTTTCAAAAAAAAAATTTTTTTCTGAAAATTTCGATAAAATTTGGTCTACATATTGCTTTGGGAAATACCTAACTATGTGCCAAAATACAGCTTTCTAGGGTTACAGAAAATTGAGCTATTCAAATTTGAAACATTTATGTTTAAATCATAAGTATGTGATTGCTGTTGGTTAGACAATGCTTTTCTTATTGACTCATGAAATTCATTTGTAAGTTTCCGAGAAATGTCAATAATACTGAATTCACTGATTGTTAATCATTGGAAGCATTTACGATTATATATAACCCTATTGTAATGTATTATCATTTATCACCTCTGTAGTATAATTATTTTTGCCTTACAACTCGCAGCGTTTTTAGTCAATTGTTGTTATTAATAGTCAATAGTTTCTTTCCGAATACACAAACCTTCCATTGACTTCTGCTTCTGCCGCTGTTACAGTCCTTTTATTTAGAGCTAGAGTTCTAACCACTCATACAAACAGTGTTTTTTAACCACGTGGCTGGGCGACTGACCGAATTCATTCCCAGTTGCTGTTGATTTACTCATATTCTCTTAATATGTTTGAAGATGTGGTGTCTACTTCATTCCAAGTCACTATTAACCGACTATTTATGAAATCAAATAAGTAAATTAAATCGATTGTCATAAAATATGTAGTGTATTAAGACAAGGGAAAAAGAAATAAAACATATATAACTGTGCACATTTTGATTATATTTTAGGGTGCTTGAGAGAGGTATTGTCACAGCATAATATCTTATTAAAGTTCATTTGTAAATAGGTTTAATTTTTATATATATATATATATATATATATATATATATATATATATATATATATATATATATATATATATATATATATATATATATATATATATATATATATATGATAACTCAAAAAATAATTAACCGATTTCGATGAAACTTGGCAAGTGCCTGTCTTTTATTAATGGCTTGGATGAGTTCGTTATCCAGAAAAATCAGACGGGGTTTTCCGGAAAAATTTTGAGTTTTCTTTCGAAAAAATTTTTTTTCTCTGAAAGTCACAAAGCTGTTTCAATGAAATTTACTATATATGTTGCCTCAACCTTACTACGTACCAAAATTCAACTTTCTAAGTTTAGAGAAAATTGAGTTATTCAAATTTTAAATTTTCTTTCGAAAAAAATTTTTCTCTCCGAAAATTACAAAGTTATTTTAATGAAATTTTGTGGATATCTTGCCTTAGGAAAAACCTTACTACGTATTGAAATTAAACTCTCTAAGTTTATAGAAAATTGAGTTATTTAAATTTGAAGCATTTAATAAAAATTCACTACCATAACGCACTTGCTGCGTCCCGAGTTTTTCATTCTAAGGTCGTGGTACTGAGATAAGGGTGTTAAAGTTGTTACGTTTAAAGCGATTTTCCTTAATCATCTTTTAAACGGCTAAAGATATGATTTTGAAAATTTGTATATGAGTAAGTATTAACAACATTTAGAGAAAAGCGCAAAATTCCGATTTATTATGTGAAGCAATGGCGCGCGTGGGGGCATCAGAGTGCTCTGAGGGTTATAATTTAGAAAAAAATATGTCAAAAGTCAAATTTTCTTAAATTTTCCAACGTTTTCAACAATTCAAAGATTAATACAAAAATTAGGTATACTGTTAGAAATTCCAAAGGATGTACAGTTTTCGAGAAAAATTGAGTTAAAATTGTTTGTTCGCTAAAGACGCGCAAGTATTAATTTAGATTTTTGAACTGAAACCGAATAATATATAATGACAATACGGGACACTTCTATGCTTTAGCATTGGTGATATTTGTGACAAGTACACTAGCGCCACCTCGCGTGAAGTACTGACAACTGAGCGGGTAATTTGAATTGTATACTTACCTGCATATTCTTAATTTCGACAATTGGTTTATTATAGATGAATATAAAAACTTGTACGTGACAAAACAATGAAAATTTTCTGTTATAAATAGAATTTGTATCAACAATCAGCTTGAAACCTAAATGAATTCAGCATGAATAATTCTGCAAATTTCTCTTACCCATAATCTTATTTCACCATAATTTACTACCTTGAAACCGTCGTTAAACTACTATATCAAGGGTAGGTATAGGAATATACTGAAAGCTGTTTCCGGGGATATTAAGTTACAATCTGTACTTACCTATAAATAATTGCTCTAGGTATAAAAGGTAGCACAGTACCTACTCAATTTGCTATATCTCTACATGAAAACTGACTTATTAGTAGTAGTAACATCAGTACTATCCGCTAGGGGTGCTGATATTCTTGAAACACGAAATCTGCCGGAGTGTCCCGTATTGTCATTATAAAGTATTTGCTGAAACTTTACGTTACTATGGATAGAGCCAAAGCTGTCAACAGCAGCTTAAATTGTCATAACTTGTCAAACAATATTATTTTTTGCTTTGGTTATTCGACATTATGTCTAATAATCAGTATAGTTTAAATGGATTGGCTGACATGTATTTAGTATATGGAGAGTGTGGATGCAATTCTTCAGAGTCTTCAAGGCGATATGCTGAAAATGTTCCTGGTCGACAAGTTCCTTGTCACAGTACTTTTGCCGCAATTGATCAAATGTTTAGAGAAAAGGGTACCTTTCTACTTTATACTACTGAGCATGCTCGTCCACGATCCTCAAGGACTGCAGATATGGAAGAAGCTGTTTTAAACACGGTTGAAGAAAATCGAGATAGAAGCGTAAGAAGAATTGCTGCTGAAGTGAATGTTTCCAAAACTACAGTCCACAACGTATTAAAGGAACAGCAGCTACGGCCGTACCATTTAAGTCGGGGACATAAACTTTTGCCCCAAGATAACAATGCCAGGATACGTTTCTGTGATTGGGTCAGGAACAAACAGAACGAAAATCATACCTTCTGCGACACACACTTATTTACTGACGAAGCCGGTCTCTCAAAAAATGGAGTATTAAATTCACATAACAGCGATGAATGGAGTCACGCTATTCCAAAAGCAACCATTTTGTCCCATTCCCAATATCAATTTTCCATCAATGTGTGGGATGTAATTATCGGTGATCATTTGCTAAGACCTATGGAGCTACCTCCACGCTTAAATGGTGCTCAGTATCTCTTTTTTTTAGCAAATGCATTGCCTGGTCTATTAGAAGATTTGCTTTTGAATGGTAGGAGAGATATGTGGTTTATGCACGACGGTGCACCACCACATTATGCTTAACACTTGCGGCAATTTCTTACTAACCAGTTTGTTTGGTCGTGGTCAAGATGCTCCTGTAAATTGGCCTGTCAGATCACCCGACATAAATATTTTAGATTTTTATTTTTGGGGATTTATGAAAAGTACAATTTATTGCGACACCAGTACAAACTCGGCAGAAGCTATAGGCAAGAATTGTGGAAGCGTCAAATCTGGTTAGACAAGATATTTGAGTTTTGTTGAGAGCCAATCTTTTCTGCGACGTACAGCTTTGTGTATAGAAGTAAATGTTGCACAATTTGAGCATCTGCTATAGTGTTTAATAATTTCTTAATTTAATAAATGTTCTTTCCCATTTATGTTCAATATTTTATATTAATCCATTGTATCCACAAACTTAAGTAAAAATGTTCCTTATTCTCTTTTACTTAATAAAAATATCTGCAATTTATTGTTTAACAATTTAAGCTGCTGTTGACAACCTTTGCTGTACCAATAGTAACGTAAACTTTTAGTTTAAAAATCTAAACTAATACCTGTGCGTCTATAGTGAACAAACAATTTTAACTTCATTCTTCTCGAAATCTATGCATCCTATGAAACTTCTACCAGTATACCTTATTTTTTATTTTTCTATTTGTCTTTGAATTTTTTTAAACCGTTGAAAAATTTTCAAAATTTTGACCTATTTTTTTCTAAACTATAACCCTCAGAGCACTCTGACGCCCCCACGCGCGCCACTGCTTCACATAATAAATCGGATTTTGCGTTTTAGCAAATTTTCATTAAGAAAAATTCGCCAATAGAGAGGTCACGATGAAAAGCTTTTGAAAACATTTCTTCAGATGGGCGCGAATTTGGGTCCCTAGAACCCAAAACCAATGTCCGTTAAAGTTTTTATATGTTTTTATATATATATATATATATATATATATATATATATATATATATATATATATATATATATATATATATATATATATATATCCGAGCGATAACAGAAAAAATAGTAAACTGATTTCAATCTAACATGGAAAAAATCTTGTTTGGGCGAAAACCAAGGTCGAGTTCGTTAATCAGCCTTTATGCTTAAGTTTTTCCGGTGGAAAATTGGGGAAATCTTTTTGAAAACGCTATCTTTTTGTAAGTATCAGATTAACTGGAATGCGACCTTACATGTAGCTAGAAGTAGTGCAAGTAAACCTATGTTGTGAATTTTAAGTAATTTGGTACACAATATTTAAAGTTTTTTTCAAATTAAACATAAAACCCCAAAGACATGAGTTGAAACGACTTAGTGGTTAAAGTCCAACGCCTCGCAGAGTAGTTAAATGTCACGCGTAGAATGATTCCTACAACAGGTATAAACCATACATCAACGGTAACCAAAACAAATATATATCAGGCATAAAACATACTCTCCGAACCAACAATCGTGAAATCTAGGCCGCAATTCTGCAAAATGGCAGACGACATGAAATTAAAAATTTGCAAAGTGATTGTTATTTAACTGGGGTATTCAATCAATTATTACACTACATTTGTAGCTTTATTAACGGCCCCAAATAGAGTTTTAGCATAGCATAGATATAGCATGCTGTCGCATAATATAGCAGAAATGTAAACAAAATCAAACCAAGTCTCTATAAAACTGATTTTAAAATAGTTTCTTCTATCTTTAAACTTAAACATAAGACGTCATATAAGTCCGAAACAGTCGTGGGATGTGTTTCGGCGGTAATTCTACTAATTATGTAACTAATTGTTAAGTATACTTTCAATATAATATCCCGGTCATGAAGCCGATCTAAAGTATCACGCAAATAAAACGTTAGTTGACGTGTGCCTAGATGGTGCAGGGGGCATCGCGGCTGTCTCCTAAGCAGAAGGTTACGCGATCGAATCCAGTTCGATGAATGTATGTTTTTTATGTTTTATTTTGATATTTGGAGAAACAATAGTGCACAGATTTCATACGTTTTGAACAAGATCTCATTTTTGTTTAAAACGCCTAAATAAGTTTGTCACCTTTGAGTCTGAAATTATAATCTTGTTATTGTTGATATTGAAAACACCGGTTTGATTAGGTTGACTAAAACAAAATCATACTGGCGATTAATAAGGAAAAATAACTGCTACGTTTATAATTTGGCAAATACTTTACTTTTCTAAATATGAATTAAATTTCCTTCTGGAAATCTTCTGTATACCTTTAATGAAATTTGTAATACAAGTTTTTTTTAAAGAGACTTGCACTATCTACAAATATAGCAAAATTTATTTCTTTAGCTTCATGGAAAATTGAGTTTTAGGCATTTTTCTCAAAAGGAGTTAGAACGCAAGATTTTTTTGATAATAGAGAGATATCGATGGTAATACTTTCGAAATAATGCTTTAAATGTGCGCGTACTAGGACCTTTAGAATAGATTTTCAAGGTCTGTGTAAGTTTAAAGTATTAACTTTGCTAATATGCCGTATCATAATAGTGTACAATTCTTATGAAAATCGCTACCATAACGCACTTGCTGCGTTCCAAAACCCCACGTTGAATGCCTATAACTTCTCAGGGGGTGCAACTTAGTATAGGGGTAAGTTGCGTTAAATCACCATATTTTAGGTTGACCTACATGCCCCTGCTTTATGTCGGTCCTTATGCGAAACACCCTGTATATATTTTTGAATGATACAAAAATTAAGGAAATCCAAAGCTATGAAATATTTTATTTATCTTTAAATTTTCGAATTTTCCTCCATTTAATTCGCATTGTATGTATTTTCGTGTAACCAAGCCCAACTCGTCCTATATGTTAGCATTTGAACTTCAATCACTCACCCTTGTGTAGGTTACCATCATTCCAGTGGCTACGCACCCCTGTAAACTCACATTCAGGTACTTAATAAGTCAACAATTCAAGTAGTACACATTTATTCAGATTAACTATGTATCTATAACAAATGCAAAGCAATGTTTGTGAATGAAATATTAATAAAACAATTAAAATTTCAATATTATAAAAATTATATAAATAAAGGGTCTATTTGCAGATTACCTCCCGAACGCTTTGTATTTTTTTTTACAACATGCTTAGAACCTTCCCTAGGTGCACAAACCACAAGAAAAATTTCTTGTTCACACCCCGCCAAGGAAGTTACGGAACCAGGAGTGAATAGGGGTGCTGCGCGGGGTAGGTAGTAGAAAGGAAATATGCGTCGGGCTTGAAAGCTGCCTTTTTCACAATTTGAAGCCATATACCCCGCACAACACCCCTATTCGCTCCAGGTCTCGCAACTTCCTTGGTGGGTACGAACAAGAAATTTTTCTTGTGGTTTATGCAACGCTAGAGGTAAAGGAAAATTCCCTCGGCGAGGAAGATTCCGAAAGAAATGTTCTGAAAAAAGAATGTTCTCACTTTGTGAGAATATTTAAAGATATTCTTAGACCAAAAACTGAAGTGGAACACAGACAAAAAATATTTTGAGAGTTACAATGGCAACGTAGACTCGTAGGAAAGACATGGGGGCTGAATCCCAGGATGCTATATTGGATATACGAACCTGTGGTAACCGCAAAATGAAATGAGACTAAAAAATATACAAAATTAAAGTCACTAACTAGGATTAGAACTCGTTATGTAGGATTCCATTATCCGATGTACAGGGCTTAGCTCACTTAGCTACGCTCGACATGTATGTACTAGCAGGTATATCCCGTAGTACACGTGAATTGTCTAACGTCTTTAATATTTACACAAAACAATTTTGATTTACAATGGATTTTTTGCTCACATTTGAACAAAATCAAGGAAAATGACAGCTTAGACAGATATCTAGGAGCTTGTTAGTCATTTATTGTCGTATTTTTTCTTATATTCATACTCCTACTATAATGATCAATTTTGACGTTTTAACTTTCTTGAATCAGATTTAATTAATTAAAAATTAATTTACCTCTAACTTTTCTGTCTTTCAACATAGAGATCTGAATTTTGGTGCAGTAGGATACTCTATATGACAGAAACCAGCGTACCAAATTTGGTTGCCCTTACTGTGTTATTTCCGGAGATATGACTTTTTTTGAAAGAAAACACCAAGTTTTCTGGGAAAACCTGTGCCGATTTTCCAAGACACTTGCAAAAGGAAGGTTTTTACCAAATATAATCAAAATCAGCAAATTATTTTTTGAGTTATCGGTGTGATACATACATACATACATATACAGGGTGGCGCATTGAAAACGAAACAGACCGATTTGCGTCCAAATAATTTTTTTTTAAGAAAGGCTGAAACACGTCAATTTTAATATTGAGGCTGGTGACAACAACCCTTATATTTTAAATAGAGAACATGGGTCGAGTGTTACATCATTTGAAAGCTATTTCTTTTATAAATTCAGCACACTAATTTTTTTGGAAGTTTTATTAACTCGTTTAAAAATTATTCACAGTTGGAGTCGCAAGAACGTATTTCCTTCAATGTGATAAGAAATGCACTAATTAGTCAATTTTTCGTTAAAAAACTAAAAAACAAAACCAAACGTTCAAAATGTTTATTCAGTTAAGTAAGTGTTCAAACTGTTGACCACCAGCTTCCATACAAAAGTACAAACTTTGGTCAAAACGAGCTCTGACATTCTGGAGCATTTGGGGAGTTATTAGACGGCATTCTTCAATAATGCGTCGTCGTTATTCTTCCAGAGACTCCGGTTCTGTTGCGTAAATTCTACTCTTTAAATTGCCCCATAGAAAGAAGTCTAAAGGAGTTAAATCCGGTGATCTGGGGGGCCACTCAATAGCACCTCTATGCCCAATCCATTGTCCTGGAAACTCTCTGTTTAAAAACTCCCTAACACGTTGTGGAAAATGCGAAGGAGCTCCATCTTGTTGAAACACTAATTGATTTCTTGATAGCGATCATCATTTTCAACAATGTCAATTAGTAGAGGGTAAACGATATCTTCTAGTAACTCCAAATACATTTCGCCACTCAAATTTCCATCAAGAAAAATTGGTCCGATTAAACGGTCTCCAAAAATGCCAGTCCAGACATTCAATTTCTGTGAAGTTTGAGTGTGGACTTCGTGAAAATTTCTTGGATTATTATCCGCCCAATAACGACAATTATGACGATTGACTGTAGAGTTTAATAAAAACGTACACTCGTCTGAAAAACAGATATTGAACAGAAATTTCCCGTTATCAGCTTTTCGTGCAGTCATAACTTCACAAAACTGCAGCCGCCGATGAAAATCATCTTCATTTAGTTGTCGTACAAGATGAATTTTATACGGGTGAAATTTATGATACTTCAATATTCGCTGAATTGGCCAATTTTCTTGTGCTCAAAGTTGGGTCTGCAGCAATTTATCCTAAAACTTCAATCTCAGTAGTTTCATTTCTAACCGGAAATTCACGTTCAGGATCCCGTTTTTTGTTGGCTACTGAACCACTTTGTCGAAACTTTGCAACCAACTCCAAAATTTATTCTGTTAACATGTCTGTTCGGATGTCGTTCATTAAACAAATTTACGGTACGGTTGACACAGTCATCGTTTTTGAAAACAGAGTAATTATTTCCACTCTTTCTTCTACAGAATACACCACTGTAAAATTAATTTTCGGTAGTACTATCAAGTATCAAACCGACCGAAACTGAAATAATAAACCGCATTTCTCTCATTCCGATACGAAATGTTCTGATAGTCAACTTTTTGTTCACAAACAAACAAAACATTAACTATCATCACATTTCTTATCGGAATAAGTGAAATGCGTTTTTGCATCTTCCACTGTGAATAACTTTTAAACGAGTTGATAAAACTTCCAAAAAAAATAGCGTGCTGAATTCATAAAAGAAATAGCTTTCAAGTGATGTAACATTCGACCCATGTTCCCTATTTAAAATATAAGGGTTGTTATCACCACACTTAAGGGGTTGATGTGACAAAGTTGATTTCTATGTCAAAACATGTCCCCCTCAATATTAAAATTGCCGTGTTTCAGCGTTTCATAAAAAAATATTTCTCTGGGCGCAAATCGGTCTGTTTCGTTTTCAATGCGCCACCCTATATGTATATAAACATATAAAAATTGAACTTGACCCTGGGTATGGGTACTAGTGGGCCTAGTTCCCGCTCATTTGAAGAAGTTTTTTCAAAATTCAAAAGTCGGAATCTCCTCATTAGTGAATTTTTTGTAAAGGAAATTCACTAACAATGAAAAATATACCTTAACAGATAAGAATCATAAATAATACAAAAACAAATGAAAATGCTCAATAACTTTAGCTAATAGGCTTGTTATTAGATAATAACTCACTTGTACGTATGCTGTTGTTGATATGAGAGGTTGATATTTCAGCCGTGTTAAAAGAGTTTGGTTTCTAGGTAAGTAAGTGAAGATTATTCAGTTTACAATTTCTAGTAAATATTTTTTTAAATCTCGTCATTTATTTACATATAAAATTATATACAAACATGTAACAAAATCTGAAACTACGTAAACATAAATATTATACGCAAAAACAACTCTAAAACTGTGCCTTTACTGTTTAGGTTTTACACATTAGAGTAAAAACTATGGAAATAAGCAACCTACACCATCCAGTAGGTAATTGTTGGTAAACTGTCAAGTTTATTGAATTAACGTCAGTAATAATTTACGGTTTATAAAAATGCATTTAACTGAAAAAGATCGAATTAGCATTTTTATGATGATCGGTTTTTGCAATCGTGTTAGAAGTCTAGTAGAAATGTGTCATGTTAATGATTTCATCCCGAAGGAATTATAACACGTTCAGCTGTTACTAAAACACTACAACGTTTTAATTTAACTGCGGTGGTAAAAATATTTCCAAAAACTCACTAGTGAAGATAGAGAAAAGATCGCCATTGAGATAGAAGAATCACTTCAAGTGTCAACCATAACTCTGGCGTTATACCATGAAACTAGCCCTTGTTTGTTTGGAAAAGATTGGAAAGAAAAAATATCCGTATAAGGTAGGCACAGTTGCTCCGAGAATTGTCAGGTGATGATTTCGATCGACGGTTGGAGTTTTGCGAAATAATGGTGGAAATATGTAATGTTGATGGACATTTGGCAACTAATGTGGCATTTTTCTGACGAGGCAACCTTTTGTTTAAATGGAACACCTAATCGCCATAATTTGATGTATTGATCAAATGAAAATCTCAAATGGATTCATGAAGTTGATACCCAACATCCACAAAAGTTGAATGTCTGGATGGGAACTATAGAAAACAGGCTTATAGGTCAAGTTTTCAGACGAAAGTTTAAATGGGCAAAACTATTTTAATCTCTTGAACAACCAAATTATTCCTGCTCTTTGACACAATGTGCAGTTACCTCAAAATTTTTGGTTTCAACAGAACGGAGCGACTCCTTACTATAATAGACGAGTTAAAAAAAACTTGGCTGCTACTTTTCCAAATTGGTGGATTGAACGTAGAAGATTCATAGAGTGGCCTGCTCGTGCCCCAAACTTTTTTTTTTCAACAACGCACCACGACGGCTCACAGCCTAAATACTATCGTACCATGGATGTCGACAAGAAGGAAAGAGGCAACTTGTTAATTCTGGACTTGGAGGTCCGAGGAGAAGGAAAAACATGTGCCGGCAAGGAATTCCACAACTTGGAAGTCCTCGGGACAAAAGAGCGGGCCTAACAAGATGTTCTATGTCTGGTGACCTAGACAGTAAAAGGGTGCATTCGCTCTGTTACCCTGGTAGATCTGTTGGGGGCAGCAGGTGGAGGAACTATGGAAATAAGCTCCTCTGAATAGTGCCCGTGCAGATATCTATGAAAGAGGGAGAGGCCACCAACAGCACGTCGGTGGGCAAGGGATGGCAGCCTTTGGGTGACGATAGGGTCACCGATGAGACGTATTCAGAATGGAGTCCAGGATAGCGGCACCCCGGATGTGGGAGCAGTATTCGAGGTTTGGACTTTACTCACACAAATGTGACGCGCGTTATCTTTCGCGTTTTTTATGATACTGATACTCAATAACCCAGTATGAGCGAATTAGGAAAAGCAAGGTTACACTGGAAGTATATTTACAACAAGGCACATCTCTTCATGTGCATTATGCGCCATTCAACTTGCCTACAAAGTTTCATCAACATAATTTTGGTTTCAAAGTTATTTGCTTGGTTTCATACTTTATCCCAATCCGAGGTGTATGTGTATATATATATATATATATATATATATATATATATATATATATATATATATATATATATATATATATAGCGTGTTTCCTGTAAAGCGCACATTAGAACTTTTTATCTTCTGAATATGTCACTGATTTTAAAATTTGTATGCAGGGGTTATCCATTAATTCCTCAATGAAAATGTTATCAAGATGGCGCCACTTTCGGTTATGTCGGAAGTGAGTATCAACTTCGTTATTTTGAATCAAAACCCATATCTTTTATTACGTTTTCAGACTCGTAGAGTCTTTTTGAAAGAAATCTCATCAGCTTACTCTATACCTAAGTTCAACCATTTTCAAAATATTTAGACTTTTTTGAAAATGTGCGAGTTATTCCTTTTCAAAAATCGATAACCGTCTTTTTTTAATATTTTAAAATACAATTTGGGAATCTCAAAGAAGAAGGTTGGATCTTTCTTCTGGTCTAATCAGAACTGTAAAAAAATTTATCTAACCTCCAAAATTTTAACATACCTTTAGGAAACACTCTTAAATCTTTTTTTTTTTCAAATGAAATGCCCCAATGTTTTCTTAATCAAATAAATGAACATTTAATTCTAAATCGATCTGTATTAATATTCCTTATACCTAGATTTTATAGTTTTCAATTAATTTTGGTTTTTGATAATATTGCAGGAAATGCATCACTAGCTTTAAAACTGCACTCGCATATGAATTGTCATTTCCATGTAAATGAGAACTGTCATATCTTTAATTAAGAAAGGTCGTCTTTAGTATGTTTGTATGATTCGATAAATAGAAATAAACATGGAGCTTTAAAGTTATTCAAACCAAGATGCCATTATTATATTCTGTAGTTGTGGAGAGGACATGCCGTTCACTCAACAAGAAATATCCTTACTTGCCACCCTTGAATAGATGGAAGTTCGAAAGATGGAAAACGAATTTCGTAGAGTTTAAACAGACAAAAGCAACAAGAAAGAGAAATAAACCTGTAACTGGCGAAAAAAACACTGAAATTACTGTCCTGGGATATTTTCATGCACATCCACATGAGTCAATCCGAACAGCTGCAATAGATCTGGGTCTCTCAGGGAAATCTCTGCACAGTATTTTGAAGAAAAATAAAATGCATCCATATTCCATTATAACAGTACATTCACTAATACCTGAAGATTATGATCGAAGAATCTAATATTCTGAAAGTATGTTAATAAGAAAACATGAAGATCCTTGTTTTCTACAAAAAATTATTTGGACCGACCAATCAAAATTTTGTAGAGAAGGAATCATCAATCGACGGAATCTACGTTTTTGGGCACAGAATAATCCACGATTCACCAAAAGGAAATTTTCAACATACATTTAGTTTCAATGTGTTCTGTATGGTGATAGATAATCGGATTGCCTTCGAAATTTGACAACTGATAGATATTTGAGATTGCTGAAAGGATTGGTGTCTGAGTTTTGCGATAATTTGCCATTGAATGTGCTGAGTAACTGTTGGTATCAGATGGATGGTGCGCCAGCATATTCCACGTATCAAATCGGCCAACAATTAACGGAGATTTTTTAATATCGTTGGTTTGGACGATATGGTTTTTTAAGATGGCCTTCAAGATCTCCTGATCTGACGCTGCTAGATGTTTATGTATGGGGCCACATACAAAATCTTTTGTACTCTACTCCAGTTCATAGCAAAGAAGAATTGATATGGTGAGTGACAACGAATACCAACGATCATACCAAAATTCTGAAACGTTTAGGAAATAATGGACAACACATAGAACACCTTTAATTTAATAATCATCTGAATATTTAACCATCATTTTAGTCTTCAAGTTTTTTTGTGTTACAACTTATTAGGGTCAGGTAACTTCCATAAATACAGAATAAATTCATCATATTTTGCTTTGAATAACTTTGAACCTTAATTTTTATTTCTATGTATTAAATCATGCACATAAAAAAATACCCTAAGACACGACGTTTGTTAAATAAAATTATGACAGTTCTCATTTCCATTGAAATGACGATTCATATACGAGTGCAGTTTTAAAGCTAGTGATGAGTTTCCTGCAATATTATCAAAAAATAAAAATTACTTGAAAACTATAAAATATAGGTATACGAAATATTAATACAGATCGATTGAGAATTTAATGTTCCTTTATTTGCCAAAGCAAACATTGGGGCATTTCCTTTGAACAAATTGAATTAAGAGTACCTGAAGTTTCCTAAACATATGTTCAAATTTTAGAGGTTAGATAAATTTTTGTGCAGTTCTGATTAGACCAAAAGAAATCCCAACCTTCCTTTTTGAAGCTCCCAGATTGTATTTGAAAATATTAAAAACGACGAAGTTATTGATTTGTGAAAAATAACTTGCAAACTCGAACATTTTCAAAAAAGTCTAAATATTTCAATATTGGCTGAACTTAGGTATAGCGAAAGCTGACGAGATTCCTTTCAAAAAACTCTAGAGATCTGAATATGTAATAAAAATATGGGTTTCGATTCAAAATAACGAAGTTGATACTCACTTCCGGTATAACCGTATTAGTAGTTTTTCTGGTATTTCTTGACCTTTTTGCGCCAAGAAAACTTATTATCTGTAATATTTAATAGACTTTGTTAACCGTACAAAATATTTTGGTTTTGGTCATTCTCTGATCTGATGTCCTGGTAAACAAACTTTTTCTACTAAAATAGCTAAAACTAAAATTAGAAACCATAACTGGAAAAATTTAATGCTGTAACAACATATTTAATGACACATCTAATAATATGCAAATAAATATTTAACCGTGGATACAATCAGAATTTCAAAGGTTATGTAAAAAAATTCATAACCGTAGAAATTGCATATGTATTTGAACTTGCTGCTCTTTCAATAGATTATTTCTAGAATTATTACTTTTCGACCACAGTGGGGCAATAATTATTGGCTTGCAATTAAAAACAATGGATAGTTTATCAAATATGACATATACCGAGCCGTCTCTGACTGTATCACTTAAAACTAACGAGAGGAGCAAACAAACAAAATTTTATCTCATGTAGTTTTATAAAACAATTACACAACAAACAGAATCCAGCATGAATTTTCAAGGATAGCTCGATCATGATAAAAGAGTTTAATCAACACATGTGGAAAATCATATTAACACGTTCAATTTTATTAATGGAAAGTTATACACACGCATGCGGTAATCGGAATATCTTCGCGCGGTGAGATGAAATGAAGAAAAAAGCAGGAAGAGGAAGAGAAAGTGTCTGAATCGAGTGTAATTGAAATCTCTTTTGCAGATAAATGATATTTTTATGTACTTTGTTGAATAAATAGGATTATAGGTATTTAATCGATCAGCCGAAGATAGTGAATAGTATACAGGTATACAGTGCATCAACATGAATGCATTTTGAAGAGATCACATATGAAGTGTAACAGATACAAGAACTGTGTCCATCCGGAACTAGTTTTAGATACTATCAAGCCGCTTGCTCCAGAGGATTGTCACCAATTTAAAGGTAAATACCTAGCTAACTGTACTTTTCTAAATCAGACACTTGGCTCTGCAGTTTATTCATTTAAATATTATTCACGCCTGTTAAATAATTGGTTTTTATAATATTAATGTATTGATTTTCTTAATAATCAATCAGCTTCTGGTGTTGTGTGAAATCCACGCGTAATATTTTTTACAGTTAACAAGACTTGTCTAGTTAAACGGTACTAAATACATACAAAAGTTTTATACAGAGTATTCATACAGGGTGGCGCATTTTAGAATATGCACAAATCTACATACTTTATGTATGTATTTATTGTATACTTCTAACCCGATATAGTTTTTAAAGAATGATAGATAATTCAATTGAGTTTGCAATTAGATATTTAATAAAGTATGCTAATGAAAAAACGCCATACTTGACTAGTTTTACATAAGAGTTTAATATCGTTCTAGTATAACCGCTGTCAAACCGCGACCACGTTTTTGTTTGAAATCGGGTAATGATTATTTCACACAAGAGTGCAACACGTGGCATTAAACATACAGGGTGGCGCATTGAAAACGAAACAGACCGATTTGCGTCCAGAGAATTTTTTTTAGGAAACGCTGAAATACGTCAATTTTAATATTGAGGGGGACATGTTTTGACATAAAACTCAACTTTGTCACATCAACCCCTTAAGGGTGGTGATAACAATCCTTATACTTTAAATGGGGAACATGGGTGGAGTGTTAAATCGTTTGAAAGCCCTTTCTTTTCTGAATTCAGCACACTAATTTTTTTGGAAGTCTTATCAACTCGTTTAAAAATTATTCACACTTGGAGTTGCAATAACGTATTTCATTCATTGTGATAGGAAATACACTAGTTAGTCAATTTTTCGTTATAAAAAAAACTAAAAAACAAAGGTGTTCAAATTGTTGACCACCAGCTTCCATACAAAAGTACAAATTTTGTTCAAAACGAGCTCTGACATTCTGGACCATTTGTGGAGTTATTAGACGGAATTCTTCAACAATGCGTCGTCGTAATTCTTCCAGAGACTCCGGTTCTGTTGCGTAAATTCTACTCTTTAAATGGCCCCATAGAAAGAAGTCTAAAGGAGTTAAATCCGGTGATCTAGGAGGGCACTCAATAGCACATCTACGCCCAATCCATTGCTCTGGAAACTCTCTGTTCAAAAACTCCCTAGCACGCTGTGAAAAATGCGCAGGAGTTCCATCTTGTTGAAGCACTAATTGATTTTCTTGATAGCGATCATCATTTTCAACAATGTCAATTAGTAGAGGGTAAACGATATCTTCTAGTAACTCCAAATACGTTTCGACACACAAATTGCCATCAAGAAAAATTGGTCCGATCAAACGGTCTCCAAAAATGCCAGTCCAGACATTTAATTTCTGTGGAGTGTGAGTGTGGATTTCGTGAAAATTTCTTGGATTATTATCTGCCCAATAACGACAATTATGACGATTGACTGTAGAGTTTAATAAAAACGTACACTCGTCGGAAAACAGATATTGAACAGAAAGTTCCCGTTATTAGCTATTCGTGCAGTCATAACTTCACAAAACTCCAGCCGCCGATCAAAATCATCTTCATTCAGTTGTTATACAAGATGAATTTTATACGGGTGAAATTTATGATGATTCAATATCCTTCTTTGAATGTTTGAAACAGTGGCCAATTTTCCCGTGCTCAAAGTTGGGTCTGCAGCAATTTGTCCTAAAACTTTAATCTCAGTAGTCTCATTTCTTACCGGAAATTCACGTTCGGGATCCCGTTTTTTGTTGGCTACTGAACCACTTTGTCGAAACTTTGCAACTAACTCCAAAATGTATTTTCTGTTCGGATGTCGTTCATTAAACAAATTTGAGGTACGGTTGGCACAGTCATCGTTAAAAAAAAAGAGTAATTATTTCAACTCTTTTTTCTACAGAATACACCATTGTGGAATAAATTTTCGGTAATACTATCAAGTATCAAACCGACCGATAAACTGAAATAATAAACCGCATTTCTTTCATTCCGATAATAAATGTTATGATAGTCAATTTTTTGTTTACAAACTAACAAAAGATTGACTATCAGCACATTTCTTATCGGAATGAGTGAAATGCGCTTTTGCATCTTCAACTGTGAATAATTTTTAAACGAGTTGATAAAACTTCCAAAAAATTAGTCTGCTGAATTCAGAAAAGAAAGAGCTTTCAAATGATGTAACACTCGACCCATGTTCCCTATTTAAAATATAAGGGTTGTTACCACCACTCTTAAGGAGTTGATTTTTTATGTCAAAACATGTCCCCCTCAATATTAAAATTGACGTGTTTCAGCGTTTCTTAAAAAAAATCTCTGGACGCAAATCGGTCTGTTTCGTTTTCAATGCGCCACCCTATATACGTATATACAGTGTGTCCCAAACTGGATGGGACTATATTGCTATCTCCGTTATTATTAGAGATAGGGAGGGGGTTAAATTAGCAATGTTTTGTAGAATTTCATGCTCGTTCCAAAAATGGCTTGTATTTTGCCCTGTCTCTTTTTGTTTTCGAGTTATTTTGAAAAATAAAATTTGTCAATTTCTTTTTTCTTCAATATCTAAGTAGGCGTTAATCTGACATGTCTAAGACTTGTACATTATCAGGACACTTTTTACAGAGTAATATTTTTATGCTATTCTCAACTTTGTATTGTCATTTGTTTTTGAGCTACAGGTGTCAACGTTTGTTTCTATTATGGCAGCCATATTGGATTTTTTGCTCATGTGCAAGAAATTCTGTAACTGCACTGACAATTTTAAGAAAACCCGTTTTGAGGATAGTAGGATATGAAATCCAATACCAGAAAATAAATAACAAAAAAAAAGTGTTCAAGGCCATGGAGTCTAACAATAGACTTCTACTTTTAACATAATTTTCCGTAATGATTCACGATAACAAAATATTGTGATTTAATTTACAATACTTAATTAGATAATAATCTTAGGTAATATTATGTGAAACTGTTTAATAACCAAACCCCGCAATATCAAACAGAAACTTAAACTCCACAAAACAACACAATTAGAAACGGAACTCAACAAATAATAAAATAGAAACTTAAAAATACACTAAATAGAAAATTGTTCAATATGGCCACCGTTTTGTTCAATGCACTTTATACAGCTTTTTGAAACATGCCTGCAAACTCTGGTGAGTGTGTTTTGGTTAATATGATTTATAGCTTCCGTGATTCTGTTTCGTAATTCATTCATATTTTGTGGTGGATCGAATTTATACCCATCATTCTTCAGAGTACCCCAAAACATAAAAATCCATGGGTGTTATATCAGGACTTCGAGCACACCAATGAACCGGCCCATTGTTAAAAATGACACGATTATTAAAATTTTGCTACAAACATTCTTTGACTATCCTAGCATTGTGAGCTGGATAACCGTCTTGTTGGTACCAAATCTCATCTAAATTATCATGAACTCTTCTAGTTGCTGGTAAGATATCATTTCTCAATAGATTAGGATACCTTTCCCCCGTTAAATTATCTTCAAAAAAGAACGGACCAACAATGAAGTTACTTGAAATTTTCTAAAATTAACTAAGAGATCAAAATTAGTTCAACGTGTCTTTTACTGCTTTTTTTCTTCCCTCGTGGCTCGTCCGCGGCCTTTCCGCCCCGATAGCACTGTAACCTTTGGTTTATTGTGCATGCCCTTAGTCTTACTCCACCCATTCCAAAATCACTGTGCCTTGAACTAGTCTGCACAGCGATTGGTAGGGTGAAGTTTTATATTGCTCTGTCTCCGGTCTAGACTGACCGTAGATCAGTTGTCTTTTGCGGTACAGAACTTTACACTTGCACAAGATGTGCTGAGATGATTCCTCCCCCTCGCCGCAGAGTCTGCATGCGACGTCCCCCTCGAACCGCCCCATTTTATGCAGGTGTTTCTTGAAGGCCATGCGTCCCGTCAAGAGACCTGTTATGTTTCTGAGCTGTCCTCTGATAAGAGCAGCTCCACAGCTCTCTTTGAACTGGGTTCGTCAATTATTGACTTCCCATATCTGAGCCCTGGACAATCTGCCCAGTACACCTTGTGTTGGTTTCTGACCCAGGATTTAATGGCTCCCCTAGCAGTGCTCTTTGTCACGCCCAGAGCCGGTTCTGCTCCCATAAATGGTTCTGCTGACCCTCTACTCGCGAGACTGTCAGCTTCTTCATTGCCTTTGACCCCCGAGTGACCTGGCACCCAGATGAGGGTGACCTCATTCTGCCCAGCCAGGACGCTCATCTCGTTTCGGCACTCACTCACCAGCCAGGCATTTACCCGTGGGCTACTTAGGGCCTTAAGGGCTGCCTGGCTGTCTGTGGCTATGAGGATCCGCTTGTTAGTGTAGCCCCTCCTCTTGTTCTCCCGCACACAGTGCAAGATGGCGTACATTTCGGCCTGAAAGACCGTTGCATGGGCTCCGAGGGAAATACTATGACTTACCCTCGGTCCTTCCGAATAAACACCTGCCCCCGTCCCACGCTCCCCGCCGGATCCGTCCATGAACCAGACGAGCGCGTCCCGTGGTATGCCCGGTGTCTCCTCCCGCCATGCCTCGCGGTCGGGGATTTGCACTGTAAAGTTGTTTTCCCTGCAGGTTCGCGGGCAAGCGAAGTCTGACCTCATTTCAGGCATGGGCTCCTTCACGATCACCTAAATTTTGCAGTGGCCCCTGAAGCCTGGGTAGATCTTCAGTCTAACATTGCAGGATAGTCTGTATAGTCCTAGCGTGGCCTCCCCCATAGTAACTAAGTGTAGGGGGGGGGGCAGATCCAGCAACACCTCCATAGCAGCTGCTGGGGTTGAAGATATGGCCCCTGTGATGCGTAGGCAAGCCATTCTTTGTATCTTGCCTACTTTTTGTTTGGCACTGGATTGTGTCACCTTAGGCCACCAGACCAGTGCCGCGTATGTTAACGATGGTCTGACCACCCTTGTGTACAGCCAGTGGGCCATACTAGATCTTAGTCCTCACGTTTTTCCATATAGCCGCCTAGTGACGGCTAAGGTCATGACTGCCTTACGCAGCATTTTTCCAATGTGACCAGTCCAGGTTACCTTAGAGTCCAATACGACTCCACGATATTTTACCTCCCTGGCCATTGTAATGTTCCTTACGTATAGACATCCCGAGCCCTTGACCAACCGTCCACCCTTCCACCACTTTCAATGCTGTCTGCATGCGCTCCCACACTGACTGTGTAACCTTTCCTCGGACTATGGTAACATTGTCGTCCGCATAGCCCTGTACCTCATACCCCCCCTCCCGAGATCCTCCCCAGCAGGCCGTCCACGACCAGGCACCAGAGCAAGGGTTTTGCTGCTTGGATACTTATTTATTGTTTCTATGAGGTCATAGAGGTCACTTCCTCTGCGCCCTCATTTGTCCCATTGTCCCATGCTATAGGTAATCATGTATTGTTACAGAATCATCTGATAGGCCATGAAAGCCGAAAATATTAAACAATAATTGACGTGAATAATGAACAGGCTACCTGGAATGTGTGGAGGAGGCAAGTTCTCCATGAACTCAAAAGACAAACAAATTACACTATCTTCCCTAGACTTCATAATAAAATTTCTTTCTCTCTTATAAAAGGTTCCGCTTTAATTAGATGACGTCTCTTCATATTATATACTGGACCTCTGATTCCTCACCTGTAGCTGCTTTTACATTTTGTTGAAGACAATTACAAACAGCACATGTTTCATTGCCTACCATCTTACTGATTATTACTAGTATCAAAGGAATTGCATAAAACTTGTAAAAATAATCTAAATTACAGTTGTTTTGACCCCACCCAGTTGTTTTCAAATGAGTCTGTCCATATCACAATTAAATCAAACATGATAACATGCATCGACGATCAAGTAAATTATTTTTACTGTTATAAATGGTGAACATTTAAATTTTTTATAGCAACTATGATGAAATATCGCGGAAATTATTATTGTTACATTTATTACATTTTTACAATAACATTCTGTTTACATACGTTTACCTGATTCATGCAATAAAAGTAGAGTCCGGCGTTTTTGCAAACTGGACAATCATAATTTTTTAGTTATCTTAAGGTATTGTCCTTGAAAACTTTTTCTGTGCTGTCGTTTTATATAAGTAGTCATTGATTTGTAGAGTCAATCTTTGATTGTTCTTTATTATTGTCTAGTTAGGCATAAAATGGAAATTGACAACGAAAACAAATTGAACAGAATACTCGAAGAAAAATTTACTTCAATTTTTCGGAAAGGTTATGTGAGTGTAGATGGAGTTACAATGCCCAAGAGATATCTAGATGTGAAAAATGAGATTGACAACTGGCAAGTCAGAGATACAGATATTTGGGTCTGCAGTTTTCCTAAAACAGGTAAATTCTTTCAGTAATTTTGTCTGTATTAAATAGTTTTATGTTATATTTACAACCTTATTTTCTCTTGTATGCTGTGCAACAATACACATTTTAGCACCTATTTTTACTGTATTTAAAAATGTAGTCCATGCTGTAGATATTTTATTTGCATTAATCCGATATACCTCATGGAATGGAATAAATTATTTTTTCAGTCTAACAGAAACACAATACTTTTAGAGTTGCCTAAGTACTAAGTTATTTTTGAAAATTGTATATTACGTTTTTAAGCTGGGATATAACGTCGTGCAAGAAATACATGCGCTAAAAACAAAAACAAATGCGTTATGGTAGTGAATTTTCATAGAAATGATCTGGCACAAAATATTTTATTATAACTTTTTTTTCTTGTAACATAGAAATCTAAATTTTGGTGTATAGTTTACTTTTTATATCGTAAACCTACGTACCAAATTTGGTTATCATAGCTTTTTTATTATTTGAGATAATTTTTTTTTTCCAAAGAAAACTCAAAAACATGTTCGATTTTTCTCATTAACGAACCTATCCAAGCCATTTACAATAGGAAGTTACATGCGAAATTTTATCAAAATCGGCCTATTATTTATTGAGATTAAATTTTTTTTCGAATGAAAACTCAAAATTTTCTCGGAAAACCTCGTCCGATTTTCCTGGATAACGAACTTATCCAAGCCATTTACAAAAAGAAGGTACATGCCGAATTTTATCAAAATCGGCGCTAGGGGTCCTAGTTTGCGCTCATTTGCAAAAAAAAATTCTAAATTCAAAAGTCGGGATCTCCCCATTAGTGAATTTTTTCTAAAAAAATTCACTCATAAGTATACTAAATCGGATCTTAGAAACAAGCTTAAATTCCAAACGGCTTAAGATACTGACAAGCGAAAAGTGTTTTAAGCTGTTAAAGATAAGTAACTGAAGCGAGTTTAAAAAACTCTGGACGCAGCAAGTGCGTTATGAACGTTAATTTTCATAAAAATGTTTTTAATAGCAAATGCGAGCAGGCATCAATCTGTTTACTGGTATGGCCGATGTAGTAGAAACAATGCACTATATTTTATCAAAATTACTTATTGTTTGAAAATGTACAAAAATTTTCCGAAAAGAAATTTAAATGCTGGTTTCCTATCCAACAAACCTTACGTTAATAGCAAATTGTGTTATTGAAATTTAAAGGATTTAATGAAAATTCGCTACCAAAACGCACTTACTGCGTCCAAATTTTTTTCCTACAAACATGCATCATATTTCGAAAAAAAATGCAAAAATGCATTAACTAATTTGGTCTACGAAAATTAGCTAAAATTATAGACCGTTAAACCATAAACTTAACTAAACCTACAGCGAAAGCATCAACTTAACTAAACCGACAGCCAAAGCATCAGAGAGGGGGTCTATTTGAAATAAATGTTCTGTAAATATTTTAGTAAAATGAAGGGCAATGACGGTTGAAGCTTAAACTTAATGGTTCGCAGAACATTCTTCTTGCAACATTTTCTTTTTACAATCCGTATTTGTTTCACATTCTTTTCCTAAACATTGCCAATTTTGACGTTTCAAATAGCGAGTTTGACGTTTTAAGGAAAACTCCAAAATTTTTGTCTTTAACTGCCCATAACTTTTTTCTCTTTAAACATAGAGACCTAAATTGGTACAGGGTTCATCCTTTATAATATAAACACGCGTACCAAATTTCGTTGGCCTTACTTTGTTATTTCTGGAGATATAAATTTTTTTAGAAAGAAAACACAAACTAACTATTGTTTATTTAGTTTATATGTCAGTTTGGCACTTTTCGACTTCAATCAAATTTAAATAAAAGTTTTTTTCATGTTTGTTATTGCATAATTAGTCATAGTAAAACTCACGGTATATCCTTGAGAATGAAATAAATTTTTCCGAAAGCTCGGCTTTTAATAAAGAGTTTTATTTTGAAACTGACCGCTTTCCCAGAATTTTTTGAGTATATATATATATATATATATATATATATATATATATATATATATATATATATATATATACAGGGCGCGTCAAAAGTAATGAATAAATTCTATAAAACAGAAAGTGATTTTTTTTAACAAACTAAAAGACAGGTCAATTTTGTTAAATAATGGCCCACATTTTGACATACTATTCACTTATACAAAGTGGCGCGCTAAAAAAAGGTGACGTCATCGATTTTTTTTCAAATAGCAACCCCCATTTTTTATCCAAATTTTAATACTTCATTCAATTGTCAACATGGTGATATAATTTTTATGTTACGTTACATAAGGAAAATTTTGAGAAAAATATTTTTGAAATCGGAAATGTGAAAAATCTTGCCAATTTTGATCGATAAAAAAATCACCTTAATATGATTGTTTGATCACTTGAGTAGATAAGAACATATCGCCGTATTCTGTTCTCTGAAACACGTCTTAACTGTTTCTGTAAGCGACACTTTAATTCGTTTTCTTCTCGCATTATGGCCAAGCCAAGTGAAATGCAAAGAATTAAAATACTGTTTATGATAAGATGTGGTGACAAAACAAGAAGTTAACATAACGTTTTTACAATTATTTCACAATAAATACCCAGAAAGAAGTCCGATAACACAATCAAATGTAACTTAGATAGAAAAAAAGTTTCGTCAAGTGGGTCATCTTAGAATTTGTTACTTTAAAGCAAGAATACGCGCTTTTGGGCTTCGTTCCTATAGACCATTTTTTTGGCTCCCACTCACACCTCGACAGCATGCTGCTCGGCTTGAGCGGTGTAATGGCAGATCAAATTGAACTGTGGATGAAGTCATGTTGTGTTGTCTGACGAGTCTTCATTCTGTCTTTCGGTCCACGATGTTCGCAAAACAGTAAGACGATTAGGTGGAGAACGCAGAAATTTAGAAATTGCTGTGAAACGGTATACAACCCTTACACCGGAGGTGATGGTATGGAGTGCGACGGTAACAGGTTTCCTCTAAGTTTTGCTGACAGAAATTTGAATGCAAAAATGCGAAACATACTGCACCCTGTTGAACTGCCATACATACGATAGTTAAATTCACCCATTTTCGTACAAGACAACGCACGTCATCGTATAGCAAGGGTTACTACAAGATTCTTACAAGGAAATAACGTGACCCTGCGTCCATGGTCTTCTTGCTTCCCAGACTTGTCACCAATCGAACATGTGTGGGAGACGGTTGTCAGTCCCCTGGGTAATTTATCCCAACCACCAAATAACATAGTTTACCTTCGTTGCCGCATTCAAGAAGCCTAGGATGAAATTGCTTAGTAAACCGCAAATCATTTAATTCCTTGAAGAGTTATCGAATGCATGAGAAACCGCGGCGGGCCCACTCATTATTAAATAACTTTGTTATTTTTTAATATTCTAGTTTTAAAATGTAATAATCTTTTTAAGTTTGATTAAGAGCCTCGGTGGTTCAGTGGTAAAAACGTGTGCCTCTGAACCGACGGGTACTGGGTTCGAACCCAGGGTACTCCTTTCACTTTTTCAGCACATACTGTACAATTAACATCAACCGAGATTGTGACATTGTATTTGAGCAAATTGAATATCTGCACGTTCCGCCCTACGGAGGGAGCGTGAAGCCATCGGTTCCGTATCGATGCGGGGTTGTTCACGTTAAAGATCCCTACCCTCCTTCTAAAAACTCTAGACGCAGCAAGTGCATTATGGAAGTGAATTTTCATTAAAATGTTTTTAGTTACAAATATATCGCTCTAATGCGAGCAGGCATCAATTTGTTTACCGGTATAACCTATATAGTAGGAACAATGTACCATATTTTATCAAAATAATTATTTGGAAATTTACAAAAATGTTCTTAAAATAAACTTTAAATGTTTCTCAGAAAACTGGTCTCCTAGCCAATGAACCTTAGGTTAATAGCAAATTGATATAGTAAATTTGAAATATTTAATAAAAATTCGCTACGAAAACGCCCTTGCCGCGTTTGTACAAAAATTTTCCGATAATAAAGTTAAATGTTGCTTTCCTAACCAACAAAACTTACGCAAATTGGGTTATTGAAATTTGAAGGATTTAATGAAAATTCGCTACCAAAACGCACTCACTGCGTCCAGATTTATTTCTTACAAACATGCATCATATTTCGATAAAAAATGCTAAAATGTAGTAACGAATTTGTTCTACGAAAATTAACTAAAAATTATAGACCGTTAAACCATAAACTTCACTGAACCCACAGCGAAAGCATCAACTTAACTAAACCGACAGCCAAAGCACCAGAGCAAGGGTCTATTTGAAATGAATTTTCTGTAAATATTTTAGTAAAATGAAGGTCAATGACGGTTGAATCTGAATCTTAAGGGCTTGTAGAACACTCTTCTTGCAACATTTTCTTTTCACAATCCGTATTTGTTTCACGTTCTCTGCCTAAACATTGCCAATTTTGACGTTTTAAATTTCGAGTTTGACGTTTTGAGGAAAACTCCAAAATTTGTTTCTTTGGCTGCCCGTAACTTTTTTCCTTAAACTTAGAGACCTAAATTTTGGTACATGGTCACTCTTTATAATACAAATACGTGTACCAAATTTTGTTGCCCTCACTTTGTTATTTCCGGAGATATAAATTTTTTTAGAAAGAAAACATAATAACATAATTTTCCGCGAAAACCTGGTCCGAGTTCTCTGGCCAACAAACTTATCCAAGCCACTTGCAAAAAGAAGGTACTCACCAAATTTAATCAAGATCGGTACGATATACATATATATATATATATATATATATATATATATATATATATATATATATATATATATATATATATATATATATATATATATATATAAACACGGATCTCCCCATTAGTTAATTTTGTTAAGAAAATTCACTAAAAAGGGAAACTTGAATCACCAACGACTTATGGGCCAGCCTTTAATTGTAGAAATATTTTTTAAGATGTAGCTCAAGACACCCTATAATTAATATATACATTTTTTTTCGTATCGTGCATAATAACGGCTATAGTGAACTATAAAGATTTTTTACGAAAATTCGACAAAAATGATATACCATTAACCGATAAACTCTATAGCCAACACTACTGCCAAATCATCAGAGAAAGGGTCTATTTGAAATGAATTTTCTGGGAATATTTTAGTCAAATGAAAGACAATGACGATTGAAACTAAAACTTCAGGCTTTGTAAAAGATTCTTCTTGAGACATTTTCCTTCCATAGCTCATATTAGTATCAGGTTCATTGCCTAAATATTACCAATTTTTACGTTTAACATCGCGATTTTGACGCTTTGAGGAAAACCCAAATTTATTTTTATTTAAATGCCTGTAACTTTTTTGTCCTTTAACCTACAGAGCTAAATTTTGGTAGGTAAGTTACATATAATAATATAAACCCGAGCGTGAAATTTGGTTGCCCTTGCTTTATTAATTCCGGAGATATAAATTTTTTTCGAAAGAAAACACAAAATTTTCCGGGAAAACCTCAACGGTACTCACCAAGTTTTATCACAATCGGTCTATTATTTTTTTAGTTATAGGTGTGACACATATATATATATATATATATATATATATATATATATATATATATATATATATATATATATATATATATATATATAAACATATAAAGTCTGAAACCGACCACGGATTTGGGTTCCAAAAGACCTAAATAGCGCTCATTTGAAGAAATTTTCTCAAATTTCAAAAGTCGAGATCTCCTCATTAGTGAATTTTTTTAAAGAAAATTCACTAAAAGGCAGAGGTTGGCCATAGTCGCGGAAATAGGCCGACGTTAAAGAAATAAAAACACACACAAGGTTGATTAAACACATATTATGTATAAATTTTATTGAAATCTTACTTGGTGTTCGAATTTTTTTAAGTCGGTATATTTTTATTAAATGTTCAATTAACTACAAAGTTCCTGATTTACTTTTTTTATTATTAGGCACTACGTGGACCCAAGAAATGGTATGGATGATAGCAAATGAACTGGATTTTAAAGGTGCACGAATTAACCTTGGGTCCAGGTTTCCATTCCTAGAGTAAGTTAATTCTGCTATAATATCAAAAAATATTCATATTGGTTTGTTTTTGTTTTTTAGAGTATCAGCATTATTTGACTATAGGCAACTTATGGCAGAAAATGGAGAGTTTAGACCACCACCCTTTCTGAGAGATTCTATTCAATTTGTCAAAGATCAACCTAACCCAAAATTTATAAAAACACATTTGCCTTGGAATTTGCTACCGAAACAAATTCAAAATGAAATAAAACATCCGAAGGTAACCATCATATGTTTTTTCAAAAAAATACGTTGTAACTAAGCCTCACTTAAAAATAGAGATGTTTCAAATAATCTAGAAAATGTCGAAACCTTTTTTATCCCGCACATTTCAACTACTTTTCTTTATTTTATGGACTGCTTTAATTACTCAGGTCATCAGCGGCATAACTGAAGAAACAGTGTAGAATAATATTATAATATTTTTAATTCGTTCTTAAGCAAAACAATTTTGTTTTAATTTGCATCAGACGCGAACCGGATCGGGATGGACAAATTTTTTCGAACCCAAATTTAACAAGCTTTATCTATTATCTGTCACTATACACTTTGTCTATAAAGTAACGCATAAATTCAACAAAATTGAAAGTGACCATTATCAAGAAAAATTTTCAAAAAGTTCTGGACGCAGCGAGTGCGTTAGGGTAGTGAATTTTCATTAAATGCTTCAAACTTGAATAAATCAATTTTCTATAAACCTAGAAAGTTTAGTTTTGGTACGTAGTAATTTCTTTCCCAAGGCAACATATGGGTCAAATTTTATCAAGATGGCTTTGTAATTTTCGGAGATAATTTTTTTTTCAAAGGAAAATTCAAAATGTTCTTGGAAAACCTTGTCTGATTTTCTTGGCTAACTAACTTGTTCAATCTATTAATAAAATACACATTTTCGCTGAGTTTCATCAAAAAATAACTTTTTGAGTTATCCTGTGGATACACACACACGCATATATATATATATATATATATATATATATATATATATATATATATATATATATATATATATATATATATATACATACAAACTGAAACTGACCCCGGATATGGGTTCTAGGGGTCCTAGTTCGCGCACATTTTAAAAAATTGTTGCAGTCTCACCATCGATACCTCTATTTGTGAATTTTTTAAAATAAAAATTCACTGACAATTTTTATTTTCAAAAACTAACTTTTTTATATAAAAATTTCACCCCTATCGTTATACCTCTTCAAAGGGTAGCTACCCTTTCAAAATTTTATAATTGGATGGTGGGTAGTGTGATACATCTTTTTAAAGCTAATCAAATTCCTATATTCAGCAACACCAATTTTATTAGGAATAAAATATAGGGAGTAATAACATTTTAGTGAATTTTCTTCAAATAAATCACTAATGAAGATATCGCGACTTTTGAATTTTGGAAAAATTTCTTCAAATGAGCGTGATTTGGGACCCCTGAAACCCAAATCCGAGGTCCGTTTCAGACTTTATATGTTTATATATATATATATATATATATATATATATATATATATATATATATATATATATATATATATATATATATATATATATTATGTCTCACACCGATAATTAAACAAATAATGAGCCGATTTGCTAAAATTTGGTGAGTACCTTCCTGTCGCAAGTGGCTTGGACAAATTCGTTAGCCAGGAAAATCGGCTCAGTTTAAATAGATTAAACAATGCTTTCTTTTAATCAGCTAGTCGAATTTAGAGCCTCGGTGGTTCAGCGGTAAGAACGTGTGCCTCTGAACCGAAGGGTACCGATTTCGATCCCAGCGTTCTCCTTTCACTTTTTCAGTACATACTATACAATAACATCAACCGAGGTTCTGTCATTTATTTGAGCAATTTGAATATCTGCACGTTCCGCCCTTCAGAGGGGGCGTAAAGCCGTCGGTCCCGTGTCCATGCGATTTGGGCACGTTAAAGATCGCTATCCTGCTTACAGAAAGACGGGGGTTCGGCAAAGTTTCCAGGATAGTGAGGTGAAACTGCTACCTGGCGTCGGTGATTTGCCACAGTCGCGAAAATAGACCGACGTTAAAAAGAGAGGAAAAAAAGAAAAAAAAAAGATAGTTGAATTCCCACGGTCCGTGTCAGTTCTGAGCTGACCTTTAACGTATCGAATTTCGACCACGTAATTATAATGCATGTTTTGTAAGAAAATAAATTTAGGACTCAGCAAGTGCGTTATGGTTGCGATTTTTTATTAAATGCTTCAAATTTGAATAGCTCAATTTACTATTAACCTATAAGGTTCATTGGCCAGGAAACTAGTTTTTTCGGGTATATTTTAAATTTATTTTCGAAAATTTTTGTACATTTTCAAACAATAAAGCTATTTTGATGAAATATGGTACATTGTTTCGACTATATAGGTTATACTGGTAACCAAATTTGATGCCTGCTTTCTTTAAGAAAACACATATTTGCTATTTAATTTTTTTATGAAAATTCACTACCATGATGCACTTGATGCGTCCAGGCTTTTCATTATCAATAAGACCTAACACAAGTGAAGCCTATAAAGAATGACATAATCCAGTCTTATGATACTGATATGCTACTTACGATGTGATACTTCAATATCTCAAAGTGTGTAAACAATGTTCAAAATGTTGGCTTCTGGTACAAAAAGGACTCTAGAGATTTTGTTATACTATATCGTATCTATAACAATCGACTGATGATAACAATTATCTGCTGTGTCATAAAAACTAGTCAAGCATAAGTTTGATAATTTTTACAGATAATAGTAGTAAATTTACGTTTTGGTTGTAGTACAAAGTGAATAAGAATAAATTTCAACTTTTGCTTTTTCAAATTAGTTATTAAATTGTTGGTAAAATGCATTTCTCAATAGCTCAAAGAATTGAAGTTCTAATGATGATTGGTTGTGGTGACAGGATTGGTTATGGTGACCTCAGGCAGAGGTGTGCATTCTGTTTAATACTAAATATCCGGATATGTCTATCAATCAATCAACAGTGAGTCGAATAGATAATACGAATAAAAATGTTATTACTAGCTTGATTTTATTCCTACAAAAAAATGGTGTTGTTGAATAGAGAATTGGATTAGCTTTAAAAAGATGTATCACGCTACCCACCATCCAATTTCAAAATTTCGAAGGGGTAACTACCCTTTGAAGAGGTATGACGGTAGGGGTGATATTTTGATATCAAAAAGTTAGTTTTTGATCATAAAACTCGACCTGTTTTTGAACTTTCTTTAACAATGATCACTTTCAATGTTATTGAATTTATCTTTACTTTATAGAGACAGTGTATACATGCATATGTACAGAAGTATTTCTAATATCTAACTACAATGTTTTAGCTTTAGGTTAGCTTTGATTTTTAGCACCATGTTTCACGTTCAAAATCGATGGGCTAAAAAATATTCAACTATTTGACACTTGACCACTATAAATTAACGTTTCTTTATTTAAATGAGACAAATTAAAAAAGAGACCACGGATTAAATGGATGGATAATTACATATGACAATAGTGGCAATAAAAGACTTCATTTATGCACAGAATAATATATTTCTATTAAATCAGCAGGTATCTAATTAAGAGTAGGTAATGTAAATTATAAAGCAGCTTGATAAAATATGGATATAATTTTGTTTATTAAAATTACTAAAATTAAAGACACTGTAGTTATCAGATCATTCTTTTAGTTTTAATTGAGGCAGACATTTATATAGCTGTGCTGTAAAAGTTTTACTACCTGAAAAAATCTGAGTAGTGTCAAGTGGTGAAAAAACGAGACGCAAATCTTTCAACTTTTCATAGAGTAAACCTTAGTGTATTAACTTGAATTTTTTTTTGTTGAGTCTTCTCAAGATGCTGAAAAAGGTCACGTAATAAATTGTTTTCCTCTTGCTATTGTAAATACAATAAAAAAAATAACAAAGATGTCTCGCGTTTAACCTGCGCTTAGGACAAAAAGGAGACTGTAGTAAAACAATTTTTTTACAGGTACTAAACAACTCCAAATCATATCAATCATTAGAAGAGCTAGATCTAGAAAGTATGAACTGCATTTATTGATTTTCTTGATTAATGGGGCATGTTTTATTATTTTTAAATCTAGTGTCTTGCTTTTGACAGAAGTTTCAGCTGTTTCGTTTTTACACCAAGACCCTATACAGTGCGCGCCAAATGTATGAACCGGGACTTATAAAATCTAAAGTAAGCGGCCAAAAAAATTGAAATTTGATATGCGCATATGGGACGTATTTTCGCATATTATGACGTAATTTCTAAGTATTTACCCCTTTTATTACAGAATATTCAGAGTGTGGGTCATTTTTTTAAATGGTAACGAGGCCAGTAATTGTTAATTTCTGAAAGTACAATATTTTCTGCTTCTAACAATGTATCACAAGATGGGGGTTGCATACGAAAAAATTACAGAAAAATATTAAATGTGAAGTAAGACACGAATACGAACTGGACAATAATTATCTGTATTTTCCCCAAATATTTTAACTTTTAAATTTTTTGTTGTTGTCTACAAACATTAGTTGTTGGGGTATAAAAACCAAAAACTAAGTTTCCAAATTTTTATTTTCATCGAAACTTACATAAATGTGAAAAAACTAAATCATCTCTAGTTTGAAACAATCGCATCAGATAATTGTTATACCAAATGTTCTAACTATTGGCCTTCTGCTGCAACAGAATGGCCTAATCTGTCCATAAAAGAATGCAATGATTTTTTTAATGTTGCTCGTTGGTATTAATATCATGTATTTCCTCGGAAATTCGATTTTTCAAATCATCAAGAATATTTGGCTTACTTTTGTAAACCTTGGTCTTGAGGTATCCCTACAAGAAAAAATCTAACGGAGTTAGATCTGGCGATCTAGCCGGCTACTCCAATGGACCTCTTCTACCAATCCAGTTCAGGAAAGATATCATCTAATAATTCACGCACATTTCTCGCATAATGTGGTGGTGCACCGTCTTGTTGGAACCAAATTCTTTCTTTAATGTTTCCATTGTTTCCTGGATATAATCTTGCACGAAATGGTAATATGGAGTTATTTAGAAGTGCTAAATATTTTTCGCCATTTAAATTTCCATCTATGAAGAAAGGCCCAACAATATGTCGCTCGCAATAATGCCACACCAAACATTAACCTTTTGAGGGTGTTGAATATGACTTTCCCTCATCCAATGAGGATTATTATCGGACCAATACCTACAGTTTTGGCGATTTACAATTCCATTTAAACAGAAGGTTGCCTCATGGGAGAAACAAATTTTATAAATAAACTGGCGATCATTTACACACCTATTTATCATGACACCACAAAATTCTGACTATCTATCAAAATCATCATCAGATAATTGCTGCACAAGTTGAATTTTATAGGGATGGTATTTTTCTTTTTTCAACACCCTACGAACCGACGTTTGCGAGATCTCAAGATCTCGGGCAACTTGCCTAGTTGAGACATGAGGAGATTCGGCAATAGCCAATAGTGTATCTGGCTGTTTCTCTTCAGTTGTTGCAGATTTTGGTCTACCTAATTTTGGTTTATTTTTAACAATGCCCGTCTCTTCAAATTTCTGGATAGTTTTGCCCACAGTTTTCCTACTAATAGGGAGTCTTTCGGGATACAATTCATTAAATATCCGGCAAACCTCCTCGTGAGGTCTTTGTCTGTCTCCATATCCTCGTGTAATTAAAATTTGCTTTTCTTTGCTTTTCACTTAATTAATCCATATTTTATACGACAAAATGAAAAATTACTTCAGAAACACTCAAATATTACTTGACCAATAAAGGCGGAAGCACAGGCTTGACTGTGACAGTAAATTAGATTTTTGATTATCTTATTAAGGTAAAAATAGTATATTACGTACCATAAACTGTAAGTTACACTTTTCATGCAGAGAATGCAGTTTGGAAAATCGAGGCCCGTAGGGCCAAGGTTTTCTAAGCATTCGAGGCATGAAGAGTCACTTACAGTTTACGGTTTAGTAATAATTTTTTGTAATACCTGCTTTAACGGTTTTTTTTTTTGAATTTGCATTCTTTTTAATAATTACTGCGTGAATAGATGTCAGACTGACAGCACTGACAGTCGAATTAATTAGATGGATTCTAACATACTACTTAACAACAAGTAGCTTGTGACTTGGTTGTTGTGTTGGGTTACTAAGGACGCTACGGGTAAACAAACAAAACTAAACGCTGGCTGCAGTTCAGCACAGGTCCAGGTTAAACATTAATTTGTATTTTAATTGTGATTTTTGAATTAAAATTAGTGTTGAAGTGACTTTGAATATGGAAGAATCTGACATCGAAGAAGCGGCAGGTATTGCTTGTTTGTCACTTTTACCAGAAAAGTCTAAGCAAAGGTATGAAAGTTGCTATGAGGGTTTCAAAAAGTGGTGCCACACTAAAAAGGTTGTAATACATACCAGTGAGACAGTTTTACTAGCATATTTCTTGGAAAAATCAGGTAAATATTCTGCTCCATCAAGCTTATGGTCCGAATACTCTATGTTACGATCGACAATCTCTTTGAATGACAATGTTGATATTTCCAAATATGCAAAGTTAAAGGCATTTTTAAAGAAGACAAATATTGGATATGTTTCAAAGAAAAGTGAAGTGTTTACGATCGAGGAAATTCAGACCTTTTTAAGTGAAGCACATGACCAAATATACCTGATGAAGAAGGTGGTTGTAGTTATGGGAATTGCAGGTGCCTGCCGTAAAGATGAATTATGTAAGCTAACAATCAATAATGTTATTGATAAAGGAGACATTATTTTGGTCAGAATACTTGACGCTAAGAATCATCAATCCAGAAGTTTTACCATTGTCGACAATGAGAATGAGAAGTTTCACTTTGTGGCATTAGTGAGGAAGTATATGAACCTGCGACCAAAAAATTCAATACAGAGATTCTTCTTGAGGTATCAAAATGGGAAATGCTCTAACCAACCAGTTGGAAGAAATATTTTTGCCAAAATTCCTTCTGAAGTTGCGAAATTTCTACATTTGGAGAATGCGGAAAAATATACTGGGCATTCCTTTCGCCGAACTTCCGCTACTTTTTTGGCTAATAGCGGAGTTGACATTTTAGCACTGAAGAGGCATGGCGGGTGGAAATCCTCGGCAGTAGCTGAAAGCTATGTGGCGGATTCCTTGAATAATAAAGTACAAGTCGCTAAGAAGATATTTCATATTAGCAACCAAGAAGCCAGCTCCTCTCGCCAAATCCCTATTATTGAGGTCGGTGATTCTACGAATACTCCGCAAGATAGTCTTGATAATTTAACATTGCTAGAAACTGAAGATAATAATATAAAGAAGAGCATGGCGTCAATCCTTACTGTTAATCATATGACTAATTGTACTTTCAATATTTCGATGAATTATAATAATTAATAAATCTTCTCAAACAATTTGTTCATTATTCAGATTTGCTATTTATAGGTTTGCAGTACTTACCGTACCTAGGTAAGGTAAGTCTTACCGTACCTAGGTATGAAAAATGTCCTGTTCTCATGGAAACTGACAAATGCTTTAAAAGTTCAACTTACATTGTCAAAAAACTGTCATTAAAAGTGAACTTACTTAACAGGTATTGCAAAAAATATCATGTTTAAACCATCTTCAGTATGACAAAAAAACGGGACAATGTACAAGCAGATAAGCTTGGAATTTGTTAAGACCATTCGACCAGTTTGTATTCGTGTGTTACTTTACTCAATATTACTTGACCAATAAAGGCGGAAGCACTCGTTGTCAACTTGACTGTGACAGTAAATTTAAATTTTTATCAGCTTGTAATTTATTAAGACCAGTCGACCTGTCCGTATTCGTGTGTTACTTTACATTTCATTTCTTTTTTGGTATAAAAGACAAAAAAGTACAAGCTGATGAGGTTGGAATTTATTAAGACGAGTCGACCAGTTCGTATTCGTGTCTTACTTCGCTTTTTTTTCTGTAATTTTTTCTTATGCAACCCCTATCTTGTAATACATTGTTAGAAGCAGAAAAGATTGTACTTACATAAATTAACAATTACTGGCCCAGTTACCATTTTAAACAAAATTACCCCACACCCTGTATATTCTGTAATAAAAGGGGTAAGTACTTAGAAATCACGTGATAATATGCGAAAATACGTCCCATATGGGCATATCAAATTTCAATTTTTTTTGCCGCTTTAGATTTTATAAGCCCCGGTCCATACATTTGGCGCGCACTGTATATCTAGTATCAAAAATAAAGAGTACAAATCTCAACTGTATGTTAATGTTTTATTTCTGTGACATGCTTGGCGATATAATTTTATGAATTAATTTTCGATTTGCAAACAGGTATTCTATAAGCTATCTTAGAGACCAACGATTTATAAAAAATAATGTAAATTATTCCTTGTGACGAAGCTTTACTTCCAGGGTGTTCATGCAATTTTTAGTTCCTTAATTTATTTGTATCAACAGTTTCAATAATACAAATCACCCAAGTAGTAACCAGTGATATCATATTTACTGGGGGGCTATAACCTTTGATACACGATTTATTTACGAATTGTTTTGAAATAGTTCCAGTGTATCCTTGAAAAGATAAACATAGGAAATTTTTTAAATTTTCAGATCATCTATGTCGCAAGAAACCCCAAAGATACTTGCATATCTTATTATCATCACAGTAAATTACTGGAAGGTTTTAGAGGAAACTTTGATGAGTTTTGCGACCTCTTTCTTGCCGGAAAATGTAAGTTAGTGCCTCAAAAATAATTTATATTAACATATCCTCATTTCGTAAGCTATACAGTGTGTTTATTTACGTTGTATCTGCCTACCAAACGTCACACTTTAATCACATCTATTCGCCTACTAATCCCGAACAGTGTTGCCAGAGGTCCTCAAAAAATTGTATCTACCAAATTACAAGTTTAAATTGTACCAGATTTTTAACTTTTGACAGACACCAGACGCCAAAAATGACTTGTTTTTAATCTAATATTAATATCAATATTTTCCATGTCAGTAAAAATATTGATATCAACATACTTTTAAGTTATCAAATAAGTAATTATTTTATTATGTGTAAACATATGCCACAAAAAACGGCGACTTTTAGACTTTTTTTAGTAAATCGAATAATACAATTTCCTTTAAGTAAAAGTATAGATATAGTAGAGAATTAGAGCATATTAAAAAAAAGCTCGGGACGCAGCAAGTGCGTTATGGTAGTGAATTTTCATAAAAATGTTTTTATTGTAAATATGTGTGTTTTCTTTTTATTTAAGAAAGCAGGCATCAATTTTGGCTACCAGTATAACCTGTATAGTAAAAACAATGTGCCATGTTTCATAAAAAAAGTTATTTGCCTAAATGTTGCCGATTTTGACGTTTTAAATCGCAACTTTGACGTTTTGAGGAAAATTTTAACAGGTAACCTACCTATAAGGATATAAACCCGCGTACCAAATTTGGTTGTCCTTACTTTGTTAATTTCGGAGATATAATTTTTTTTCGAAAGAAAACACAAAATTTTCCGGGAAAACCTGGGTAGATTTTCCTGGCTAACGAACTTATCCAAGCCATTCGCAAAAGGAATTTATTCACCTAATTTAATCAAAATCGGCCCATTATTTTTTGAGTTATCGGTGTGATATATATATATATATATATATATATATATATATATATATATATATATATATATATATATATATATATATATATATATATATATATATATATATATAAACATATAAAAATTGAAACTGACCCCGGATATGTGTTCTAAGGGGCCTAATTAGCGCTCATTTGAAGAAATTTTTTCAAAATTCAAAAGTCGAGATCTCATTAGTGAATTTTTTTTAAGAAAATTCACTAAAAAGCTCGGGACGCAGCAAGTGCGTTATGGTAGTGAATTTTTATTAAATGCTTCAAATTTGAATAACTCAACAATATAATAACAAATTATTTTTTTTAAGAAAATTCAAAATTTTTCCAGAAAACCTCGTCCGATTTTCCTGGCTAACGAAGTCATCCAAGCCATTAATAAAAGAAAGGCACTTGCCGAGTTTCATTGAATACACACACACACACACACACACACACATATATATATATATATATATATATATATATATATATATATATATATATATATATATATATATATATATATATATATCTATATATATATATATATATATATATATATATATATATATATATATATATATATATATATATATATATATATATATATATATAATTGAAACTGACCCCGGATATGGGTTCTAGGGGTCCTTGTTCGTTCTCATTTGAAAAAAATTTTGCAAAGTCTCACCATCGATACCTCTCTATTAGTGATTTTTTTAAAATAAAAATTCACTAATATGGCTATAACTATAACGGATATTCGGATTGCTTAGTGGAAAAATTAATTAATAGACATAGAGCAAGGAAAATGTTAGCGGAATCCAAGACATTCAGGAAAGATAAAGTAGAAAAAAAGTTTATTTGCCTACCATTTAAACCAAGTATAACAAGGGGTCTCGAGAGTATTTTTAAGAAAGCAGATTTGCAACTAACTTTTTCGAGGAAAAGTAATTTAAAAAATTTGCTAGGTAATGTAAAATATAAGGATAAAGCCATTGAAATGTCGGGTATCTATTAAATGAGTGTAAAGATTGTAATCTTAAATACGTTTGGCAGGCTAAAAGAACAATTAAATCCAGATTTGAGGAACATTTGGCACAGCTGAGATACGGTAGTGTAGACAAGTCATGCGTGGGACGACATATTTGGGATAATAATCACCACATAGATAAAGCAAATCTGAAAGTTATCAAAAATGTTAAACAGTCAGCAAAATTGGATGAGTACGAAAGTATTTATATCTCCAAGAAAAAAAAATGTTCTTTAAACCGAGCCGCTCAATTTATTTATATCCCGTTGTTTGCACTCTCTCTTTAATATAGAATATATTCTGAAACTCGGCAGGTAAAGATATAACAGGAATTCAAAAACGACGTCCGGCAATTAAAATACAATACAAAGAAAATTTGCCTGCGATTCGTCTCTCTCTCTCTCTCTCTCTCTCTCTCTCTCTCTCTCTGTATCGGTCTTTACGTAAGATGTAGTAAGTGCAATTTGGAGAACTCAATTCATCACAATACAGTTTTCTGACCCGACGATCGTTTCGCTAACAAAGTTAGCGTCATCAAGGGGATGAGTAAACTAAGTGAATAGACCCTATAGAACAAATATTTATATGTTAGTTGTCAAGTTGCCAAACTGTGTTGTGATGAATTGGGTTCTCCAAGTTATACTTATTAGTGCTCATCGCAGGTTTCAATCTTCATCCATTAAGAAGTAGTATAAATGTGATGTTTAGTGTTTAAGTAGTTTCGAATTTTTTCATCCTCCGACGACTCTAACTTTGTTAGTGAAACGATTGTCAGGTCTTTGGAAGATGTGTTGTGGTGATTTGGGTTCTCGAAGTGTATTTATCAGTGCTCATCACAGGTTTCAACCTTCACTTAATCAATAATTAGACTATTAAGACTATACGTAATTATTATCGTATAATAAAATATCACCAAATGAATCAATGATTAGGTACTTATTCATTTTCTTCTTCAAAGCTATAGGTAACGCACTTTCACTTTTGCTTAAACAAATACACTTAACCTAAACTAAACTACCAGAATTCGGCCATTAGCACTAACTGGAATTTTCCCCCATTACGATACATTTTATACCTAATATATACATTAGTGGACTTCCCCGAAATAAATACGGTTCACGCCAGTAGCCAGTATGGCGTCATACCGTAGTATCAGTAGCATTTATACCGTAATTCTACGAAAGTAGAATATCATTTTGCCATGATTATGAATCACGTCGTCAATTTTGCAATCTGCTAACTTTATTTTTGATACTTGAAAAATAAATAAAAGAAATAAATAAATAGGGTGCACGCCAATAGTATGGCGTTATACCGTAGTATCAATAATATTTATACCGTAATTCTACGACAGTAGAATATCATTATGCCATGATTATGAATCACGTCGTCAATTTTGCGATCTGCTAACTTTATTTTTGATATTTGAAAAATAAATAAAAGAAATAAATAGGGTTCACGCCAGTAGCCAGTATGGCGTTATACCGCAGTATCAGTAACATTTTTACCGTAATTCTACGAAAGTAGAATATCATTATGCCATGATTCACGTCGTCAATTTTGCGATCTGCTAACTTTATTTTTGATACTTGATAGTTTCGTCGATAGAGGGAGGTACGAGTATGAAAATGTAACAGAAATATTAAAAATGTACTTTTGTACAAACTGTGTCAAAATGTACCAGATTCGTACAATTGTACCAGCTCTGGCAACGCTGACCCGAAATGAAATTAATTGGATGCGACCTCATTGATAATATACTGACGTTCCAAAAAGTCCGAAGACCCACTAAGAGTTGACCAATTGCTATTAAATTTTCTATACTACTCCGTTTTGTCTCTGAAAAGGAATGATAACAATATGGACAAACAAATTTTACAGGTGTACCCTTTTTTAAATTTTGTTTGAAGCAGTATTTCCAGGCGATTTGTACTTAATTTATTAAATCATTAGGTCATTATGCCTAGGCGCCGTTTACTGAACAAATACAATCATTTAAGTGAATTCGACAGTGGGCGCATTATTGGTACGTATGCGGGAAGCCGGTTTTTCAATCAGAGAAATTCCCGACCGCATAGGACGCAGTGTGTCAACCGTGTTGCTCCAGGTGGTCTGAATACGGAACCCATAACCGTTATCAGGGATACGGGCGACCTCGAGCAACTTCAGCACGGAAACATCGTCATTTGAGAATTACGGCTTTACAAGAGAGAATTTCCACCACATGGTCAATTGGAAGTGGTTGGTTGGAAGCACAAAAAAGAGTCTCTGAGGCAACGTTATACTGATATACCGGGGGTGGGGGGGTGTCTGGTACAGCCTTGTTTGTTCAACCTGTGTGTTAATAACGGAAATGCCAAGTGGCGTGAAATCACTCCTTTTGAAATCCATCTCCATTATTGGTCACCTTGGTGGCTCCAAGCTTTGCTGCAATTTCTGACTAATACTATGAGCTATAACGTCCTTAACGTCTTTTATCGATATCGCTTTCCCATGTAGAATAGGTGATGACCTGGAAGCACTGGTAACTGTGGGTGACACCGTGCTACCATGCTCTAACGTACTTTTAAATAAATCACTTACATTTTTACTTGTTGTTGGCTTAAAGGATGGAATTTTTAGTATGAATTCGAGGGTGGAGTCTTCGGTCTCCAGGTTCGATTCGGATTTTGGTGGTTTATCTACCTCAACATGGTACTGCTCCGCGTGAGTGGTGTAACGGCAGATCAAATTGGGATGGCGAATGGAATCGTGTTGCATTCTCTGACGAGTACCGCTTCTGTTTTTGGGCCCAAGATGGTCCCAGAAGAGTAAGACGATTACGTGGAGAACGCAGTAATTTAGAATTTCTGTGGAACGGCATACGGCACTTACGATAGCAGATCATCTCTAGTTTTTATTGAAAGAAATTGGACTGGAAATGATTACATACAACACGTACTGCAGCCTGTTGCACTGTCATATCAACATTATTCAGTTAAGACTATATACTAAAGGAATTTGACTATAAAAAAATACGAATAAGATCAAATTTTGATGATCAAAATTTAAAATTCATACGATTATTAAGGCAGCTGTAGAAATGAGATTTATTTATGATTGCACGTAAGAAAATTGGCAATGTCAATGTTTTTTTGCTCATTTGATGAACCGCTTCGACAATTATGGCGGGGTATAGTGATAGTAATAGTAATTGTAATGTGAGTGTGTTTTTTCTTCTTCTTTAACGTCGGTCTTTTCCGCGAATATGGTCACTCACCGACGACCGGGAACAGTTTCACCTCATTAGCTTGAAATTTTGGCCAAACCCCTGGTTTTATGTAAAGACGGTAGGGATCTTTAACATGCCCAATATTGCATGGACACGGAACCGACGGATTTACGCCCCCTTCCGAAGGGCGGAACGTACAGAAATTCAACTTGTTCAAATACATTGCCATGACCTCGGTTGATGTTAATGTTACAGTATGTACTGAGAAAGTGAAAGGAGAACCCTGGGAGTCGAACCCAATACCCTTCAGTTCAGAGGCACTTTTTAAACTCAAAACTCAAACTCAAAGTTGCAAAGTGCCTCTAAACCGAAGGGTACTGGATTCAGAGGCACACGTTCTTACCACTGAACCACCTAGGCTCTGTAGTAATGGTAATGTATTTGGCTCATTAATTATACAAACTGTTATACAAATAAGCTTAGCTTGTGCTTGGAGGAGGTGCAATTTATTTATTTTAATTATATTGCAGAATAACTACACGTGGAGAACCCAAATGACCACACCAGATGTTTTAAGGACCTGACTCTCGTTTCACCAACCAAGTTAATAGCGTCATCAGAGGATGAAAAATAGCAAACTATTTGTTCTAAACTATGTGTTGTGGTGATTTGGCTTCTCCAACTATACTTATCAGTGCTCATCACAGGTTCAAATCTTCACTTAAAAAACGAAGCACTAGAGTTTCTGGACGAATACAGGTCAACAAAATGATATTATTAAATTCTACAATACCTATGTTGCGACACTGTCTTGGGAAATTTTGTATATTTTTCTATGCGCAGTCTCACAATGTTCTAACTCTGATCTTTGTAGAAAACGTACGCTATACGTTTAAATAAAAACTAGATACCTATTTAATCTACTCAAGTCTTCTAACTTTTATGTCTGAGTAAAGTTTAAATAATGACTTTTTTTACTTTGACAACAATAACCAAGCTTTTTATTTGTCATTATCTTTATCTAACATTATTTTTTAGTGAATTATGCTCCATATTGGAGCCACGTCATTGATTTCTGGGAAAGGCGAAAAGAACCCAACGTTCTCTTTATTAAATTTGAAGACATGAAAGATGATCTTGAATCCGTAGTTAGACAAATTACCCAGTTTTTAGACAAAGAACTCACTGATAAAGAACTGAAGGTATTATGTAACCATTTAAGTTTTGATTCGATGAAAGAAAATGACGCTGTCAATTATGAAATGGTTGTGGATCTTAACAAGAAGTTTAAATTGATAGATCATGATGGTGTTTTTATGAGATCTGGCACCGTTGGAAATTATAAAGCAGTAATGTCACCAGAACTGATAGAAAGATTTGACAGATGGACGGAAAAACACACTATAGAGACAGATGTGAATTTTTATAAAAACTGAAATGTATTAATATTTATAAATTTGTATCGTTATTATAGTATTAAGTTTTTGTTATTGTATTTGTCTTTAAAAAATTATTAATATATTTCTATTTACCTATATATAATAGGTACATTATGTTTTAATACTAAATCTCTAGATAAGTTTCGAAAATTTAATCAGCCACAATGTTGTCAGATGTCAAGTTGGCACTACAAAAGTTACTAAATTAGGGTGTATGGCTTAGACAATTTATTGTTTAAGGTGTATGGCATTTGCGAATAGCCATAAAAAAGTCATTGGCTATGTCTATCGAAAATTATCAAAAATTATATGACATCGGGCATACATTATTTGCAAATCAACAGATCGAAAATCACTATTTTTCTAAATTACATTTTTCATGACCTACCGAAAAGGAGATCTTATTTACCTCTTTTGACACAGAATACCCAATTATTAAGTATAGCCTGATGATATTTAGTAATTTGTTCTATTTCTTATCTCATTATTTTCAGTCCTAAATATTAACTCGTGGAACAAATTAAGGCTCCATTAGGTACGTATAAATACATTTTGAGAACCCAAATCACCACAACACATATTTCCTTACGATCGTTTCGCTGACAACGTCAGCGTCATCAGAGGTTGAAAATTCTAAAATTAAAATCAACAGCAGCTACAGTGTATTTATATCTAGGTAACGAACTAATCCGAAGAAAAAAATTGTAGTGGGCGACCCATTGTTTGTCTATTGTGTCAATATTGAACGGACTAGGTCGAAGAACTACTTTAATCTTCTGGTTGACAAATTTATGAGTTTTTATCTAATTTAAGGATAATGGGCTAAAAATGAAAGGTACCGAGATATTTGAGGAAGCTACACGTTCTTTTTTATCTAGAAATTTCACTATGTGAATATTGGAGCACCTAAAGAACGCCGACAAGCACATCTGGCGAACAGACCAATAACAGCCGCTCATCTTTTTTTTTAAACAAACCGAGTGTTTGGCTCAGAATGTTAACTTTAACAACGGATAAATAAGCAAATTGTCTATTGCTGCCAAAGTTCGCTTTCATCCATTATGTTTGATAAATCGTAAAATTGGGCAAAGGTTTCGCAGTCTTCCATGAGACTTTCCACGGACATGTTTTGCATTTGCGCCGGGTGTAATTTAGATAATGCGAATGATGGAGTATTTTCTTCAGCAAACCGTTCTTCAAAAGAAGTAATAATGGAGTCTAAGTATGGTATTATTAAAAACCTTTTCCAAAATTCTAAAGGGCTTCCTGCTGGATGGTTGCTTCGACGACGTTGTCTTCCAACAATGCGCGGCACTGATGCCATGTCCTCTTCCAGTCCAAGTGTTTTTGTAACTACACTAACATCCCTTAAAATGTCATTTGTGGCTTTTTCGGGATCGTCACGGTGGCTTTTAAGCAATTGCAAAATGTGCTTAATGTGCTGCGAGGCATTTATCACTTTCAAAGCTATAGACTGGAGTACGTTGACCACGAGTTCCATCAAAGCCGAGTATTTGGCTATCAACATTAGACACAGAATAAACGAAACTTTGGAATCAGCAGCATGAAGCTGAAAGGCTTTTTTGAGTTGCACAATTTTCGTCACGCTATAAAGTTTCTAGAGCCTCCATTATAACAGGAAAATTTTTATTAAAAACCGGTTTTGTGTTTCTCGCTCCACCTTGTTTCCCAGAGCCTGGAAATATTAGATATTAACTTCCTTCTCAATACTGACTTCCGAAAAAATGTAATAATGTCTTTAGTAGCTCCCATGGTGTTCCTAATTTCAGGCAGATCATTGAGATCATTGATTACTAGATTCAATTAAAAAACAAAGCTTTGGTGTATTTTTGGGCAAGATTGCATGTACACGACCGTCTTTTTCGGACATCGTCGAACAACCATCAACTCCCAATCCAACGCATTTTTCTGGATTGAGTTCTACTTTTGTCATAAACTATTCAATGGTTGGTGCAATAGATTTCGCATCTAGACCTTTCAGCCCAACAAATCCAACAAACACTTCTTTGACTTCATTGTTTTCCTCATGGAACGGGGAATTATGAATCGGACAATAAATGACTTGGTATTTGGTTATTTTTTCGAGTCTTCATGGAACGGGACCGTTGCCTCTATATTTCTCTAACCGATGTTTAGCTAAATACTTTGGGCTTGATTATTAAATTTTACATAAAAACCGGAATATTTGTTATATATGCATGTTTTACTTGTATTGCAATTTTTGTTTGACGTTTAAATAAATACTGCATTTGAACAGTAAGTTCTCATAAATGTCAGAATATATTACCTACTTGTCACCTCTTAAAATCTTCTCCCTGTAGGTATAGGTAACTACGTGGGAAAGGAATGGAAGGTATGTATCACAGGAAACAATCCAAACTAGACTTCACATCTACTGTATGTAGACATATGTAGTAATGACGCTAAAAGATATCAGAATAATAATATTATGTGTATAATAAAAGTGCAAATGTTATTAAGTATGAGATATGTGATAGGGATGTCACAATAACATTGACCAACTAACGACATCGAAAGGTTATCGTACTAAATTAAAGTGTCTTGTCCCATACAACAAATATGGTCTTATCTGGTTCTTAAATTACTACATAGATACATACCCCCAGCTCATTACTAATATGTAAATATTTAGATAATGTCTAACAATAGTTGAAATATTTCTGACGCTATTTTAGTGTATTTTCATTAAGAAAATTCACTAATAGAGAGGTATCGATGGTGATACTTTCAGAAAATTTCTTCAAATGAGCGCGAATTAGAGCCACTGGAACCCATTTCCATGGTCAGTTAAAAAGTATATATATATATATATATATATATATATATATATATATATATATATATATATATATATATATATATATATATATATATATATAGATATATATATATATATATATATATATATATATATATATATATATATATATATATATATATATATATATATATATATATATGTATGTATATATGTATGTATCCAACCGATAACTCAAAAAGTACTTCACTGATTTGGAGCAAATTTAGGAATTACCCTTAATTTGTTAATGGCTTTATAAGTTCGTTCATCAGATCTTAACGCCCAAGTTTTCTAAACAAAAAATTAAAAACTATTTTTTAAAACGCAACATCTCGCAAATGCTTGAAGTGATTGAAAAGAAAATCTGCAAGTTAAAATAACATAGATAGACGTGGTCGTGTACCAATTTTCAAGTCTTTTCATCAAAGAAAAATAAAGTTATTCGAAATTTAAATGAAAATAAACCTCGACATCACTTCAGATTCTGTAATGCAATATCTACAATGTTGGACAAAGACAGATGACGTTATCTATGCTATTTAAATAAATGGTGCATGAAAATCTAAACAATGGAAGTTACAAGTATCATTTCAAGATGTTAGAATGTAGAACATTGTGAAATGTACGACAGGGACGTCATCTCGGTGCGGATCCAGGCAGCATGTCGTCACGACAGCTCTAGTTAACACAAAATGTTATAGATGGAGACTGTACAATCAACTAACAATTTTGTAAATTGTCAACCCTGGCCGGTTTCTTTCCTAATACCGGGACAATGTTTGCTTTCAAAAGCTCTAAATTTTAGCATGCGACTCCAAGCCACTTGATTGACGTTAGACCACACCGCTGATTTTTAACAGCAGCAAATTTGGCTTGCAAGCTTACAAGCGTATTATTTCTACGCTGTCGCTTGCGCTTGTTATGTAGCCTATTGTTGACATTTTACAGCTGACTTTTAACTAACCTAACATATTAAACAAGGATATAGATATTAAAAAAATATTAGACGATGGTTATAAATGAAAATTGTAAGTTAATGACTTAAACAATACAATTTTGTGTAAAATAGAAAATCAGTATATCATATTCTAAGAGCATTGTTAACATTCGGTTTTTAATGTTTCTTAATTGGGACACGAAAACAGGACTCTATTGCCATTATTATTATTGTAAAACCGGGGGAAATAACTAATGCATTATGTAGTGATAGTAACAGTATGGGCATTTTAGTGAATTTTTATTTGAAAAAAATTCACTATTAGAGAGGTATCGATGGTGAGACTACAAAATTTTTTCAAATGAGCGCGAACTAGTACCCCTAGAACCCATACCCGGGGTCAGTTTCAATTTTCATATGTTTATATATATATATATATATATATATATATATATATATATATATATATATATATATATATATATATATATATATATATATATATATATATATATATATATATATATATATATATATATATATATATATATATATATATATATATATATATATATATATCCGATAACAAAAAAGTAATTAAGCGATTTGGATGAAACTCGGCAAGTACCTTTCTTTTATTAATAGCTTGGACGAGCTTGTTAGCCAGGAAAATCGGACAAGGTTTTCCGGGAAAATTTAGAGTTTTCTTACGAAAAAAAATTTTATCCCCGAAAGTTACAGATAATTTTATGAAATTTGGTGGATATGTTGCCTTAGAAGAGACATTACTACGTGACAAAATGCAACTTTCTAAATTTATAGAAAATTCAGTTATTCACATTTGAAGCATTTAATGAATATTCACTACCATAACGCACTTGTTGTCCCAAACTTTTAATTCATCTGAGTTATTTTTGAAAACATTTAGAAGGAAGCGACATCCCAGCAACAAAAATAAAAACCGTTTTAAAGAAAAAGGTAGCATCTACTAATTTGGGAAGTACGTCTGTTTGTGAATTTCTCTACGCCGTTGTAGTGGTGCTTTGGCGTTAGACTGGATATTTTTAGCCTAGTGCAGAGTGGAGGATCCATAAAATCAGATTAGTAGTTTAATGTTATAGTGGCAATACAACTATTAAAAATAAATACTTTCATTCAGTTTTGATTTCAGGATGACTGGAAGTATAGAAACACCATACACGCACTGAGTTGTTCAGATCTGTTGCCGTTAATTTATACCGCACAGAACTAATGCTGTTTCTCACGCTACATTCCAAACATTTCTTTTCTTTGTACGCTAATTTTGTTGTGCTTTTAACCAGCAACTGTATTGTCAGGGCCCACTTATTATCTGCTCATAAATTGAATATAGATAAATAGCTCAGTGCAATTCAATAAAACTAATAAAGATCTGTGTACGTCATAAATGTAGGTAAACGTGATAAAATGTACAAAGTAATGTTTAAGTAGATATTACCTATATATATTTAGTAGAGGATCTCCAGCTGGTCATTGGGCGTTTGTTACCACTACTTTTAAAATCTAACAGTTGAGCGAGGAAAAATACTATGTAGACAAACGACATCAAAATTACGCTCAGTTTTAGATTCGGGAAAAGTCATCAAACGTTGAACGTTGGGACAGTGAGTGGTTTTGATTGTTTTCTTTTTTCTTAGTCTTCGTCAGTGACGCTCGGGTGTTACTCATATATAGGAATAAATTATATATGGACTACCGGGCTAACTGAAATTTTATAAAATAAAGTCAGGACGTAGGTTCTCAGGTTATAATGTACATGCTTCAAATAATTTTCATAAATTATTATTTTCGTGACCTACTCATTACAATTTATTGTCGAATTTCATTAGCGCCCTGGTTAAATTTCATATAATTGTAGAAGATATGTGAGCAAGAAGAAATGACAGTTTAAGTAACAACATTATTATGGATTGATTATTTGAGTTGAACAATTTGGTTCTAATTCTAATTAGAGCGCAGAAGATACTATTGCAGAGAAGTTTATGAGAAAACCGAAATGACGTTCAACTTGACAGATGACAGTAAGAAGATATTATCCAGAATCCAGAACCAGAACCAACCGTCACTAGATTAGACTACGTTTAATGGCCAATGGACCTACGTCTTAGGCTAAACAAAATAGACATAGAATAGAATATAATTAGAAGTAATTAGACCAGCGTCTCGCCACAGTAATAACTTGATTGCATTGATCATGCGCACTTCGAAAAGATTATAAGTAACGAAATAAAAGACCTCCCTGGCGTGCTGATTCTCCCAACTGATCTTCCTGATCTGCCCTAACATCTTTTATCCAATCAAAAGCTAAAAGAAGGAAAAAGTGGAGGCAAAAGTACATTAGGCTCACATGAATGGTAGGGTTGATTTTCCTTCCAATTTTAACTTTTAATTGGGCAAACTGATGTCAGGAAGGTCAGTTGGGAGGATTGTATGCAAACAGCACATCAGGGAGGTCTTTTATTTACTTACTTTAATTAATGTACCGAGTGCGCATGATCAATGCAACTGGTCATTACTGGGGCGAGACGCTAGTGTAATTAGAATTAGAATTATAACATCAACAATAACAATCAACAAATGAATATGAACATCAATACAGTAAACTAAGATGAACAGATAAACATAACGTTAGATAACTAAATTAATATAATCATAATAAACTCCAAATTTAACAGAAGGATAACTAGTTGTTATGTATTAAAAATTTAAATTGTATTCTTAGAATTTGGATTTATATGAAAAGAAGTATCACTTCCTCATAATATAATAAATAATTCCTCATAATAAATAAATCAAGTTTAGTGTAAACCCGGACAAACTTAACCTTACCAAACTGCAGAATGTATGTCTTCATATGTGATTGCCTCCTGTAGAAATAGAAATAGTATCCAGGACTACAACTTTGTCTGAAATTTCTCCACAAACTATGTAAGAATTATGATTGTTGTGATAATGCTGTACTTTATGGATAGGTACCTGTATTAATCTAGTGGCCCCATAGTACATAAGAAAAACAAGTTGGAAACTATCACTAACCATTTTGTATTAAAAACCTCACCTTACCTATGATAATGTGAAGAAGAGGATTAAATTACAATAACAAAGTGAGGCAGTTTTTATTTTATTGTTGAATTACTGTTTTCTAGAACATATAATGGAGTTAAAGCAGAAAAATGTTTCTCAAAGCATTGATAACGATTGCACTTGCGATGAGAAACACCAGATACAGATTATATTACATACAGAGGAAACTAAAGATAATACAAGTTTTCATCTAAACGCCCTAGAGAAAATAAGTGATGAAAAAGATGCAAAAATTACTTGTTTGAAAGTAAAAACAGAAATTGAAGATTTTGGTACTCAGAAATTATCTGATGGAGAACCAGCTGATAATGCCTTGATAAAAGTTGAAAATTGTAATATAAAAACAGAAGTGGACTGTAAACTGTCAAAACCAGATTACATTGATCTACACTGTGTACTAAATAAAACTAGTAGCCAAGTTGGTATGGAGTGTAAAGGTGGTGAAATGTGTGATCAAATATCACAGAATCAAATTCTAAATGGTCGCGAACAACCACTTTTTGGATGTGATTCATGTAATTTCACCACAATATGGGAATCAGACTTAGCAAAACATGTGGAGGTAAAACATAATAAAGATAGGCCATTTCGATGTGAATTTTGTGAATACAGTGCTGCAATTAAAACTACTCTAACATATCACATTAGAGCAAGACATACTAAAGAACGAGCTTTTCGGTGCAATTTATGTGACTACACTGCAGTGCGAGGTACTTATTTAAGAATGCATATGTTGACACATAATGAAGATCAACTATTTAAATGTAATAAATGTACTTACAAAACTTTACATAAAAATCTGTTGCAAGCTCACATTCTCTCAAAACATATTAAAGAAAAACCATTTAAATGTCAGTTATGCAGTTACAGCACGGGAAGAAAACATTACTTAGCACGGCATATGATGAAACATATCAAGGAAAGACCTCTGAAATGCCAGCTTTGTGATTATGACGCCATAGGTAATAATTGTTTACTATTTATCTTTTTTTTAATTAAGTTTGTGATTGTAGTATGATTAATTCAGCACCATTATTGTCACATAATCTTAATGGAGAAGGTTTCCCATATTTTTTGTTAGTTATAGCAGAAAATATTGACAAATAATAAAATCTCTAGACACAGCAAGTGCGTTATGGTAGCGAATTTTCTTCAAAATATTTTTTATAGCAAATGTCTTTCTTTGATGAAAGCAGGCATCAAATTTTGTTGCCTATATAGTAGAAACAATGTACCATATTTCATCGAAATAAATTTATTGTTTGAAAATATATAAACATTTTTCAAAATTCTGGATGCAGCAAATGTGTTATAGAAGTGAATTTCCATTTACTTAAATGTTTTTAATAGCAAATGCGAGCAGGCATCAATCTGATTATCGGTATAGCCTATGTAGTAGAAACAATGTACTACATTTTATCAAAATTACTTATGGTTTGCAAATATACAAAAATTTTCCGAAAATAAACTTAAATGTTGGTTTCCTAATCAACAAAGCTTATGCTAATAGCAAATTGAGTTATTGAAATTTGAAGGATTTAATGAAAATTCAGTAAATTTGCAGATTAGCTCCCGAACGCTTTTCAAAAAATTGTTTTCAGAAATATTACTAGGACCGCACCTGGATGCACAAACCACAAGAAAAATTTCTGGTTCACACCCCCCAAGGAAGTTACGGGACTGGGAGTGATTAGGAGTGCTGGGCGGGGTAGGTAGTAAAAAGGAAATATGACCAGAAAAGCGAAGAAAACTGCTTAAAAACTGTCTATTTGAAGCCATATCCCCATTATACCCCGCCTGCCCCGCACAGCACCCCTATTCGCCCCCTAGGTCACGTCACTTCCTTGGGGGGTATGAACAAGAAGTTTTTCTTCTGGTTTATGCAACGAGGGTGGTTGTATGCACACGAGGGGGGAAGGAAAATGCCTACGACGAAGCAGACCCCCCCCCCTGCTTCGACTTGCAGTAGGGTTTGGGGGGGCTGCTTCGTGGTGGGGATTTTCCTTCCCCCTCGCGTGTATACAATCACCCTCGTTGCATAAACCACAAGAAAAATTTCTTGTTCATACACTCCAAAGAAGTTACGACACCTGGGGAAATAGGGGTGCTGTGCAGGATAGGCAGGGTTTAAGGGCGATATGGCTTCAAAATGTGAAAAAGACAACTTTCAAGCCCGTTTTATTCGCATTTTCTGCTCATATTTCCTTTTTACTACCTACCCTGCCCAGCACCCCTATTCACTCCTGGTCCCGTAACTTCCTTTGAGGGGTGTGAACAAGAAATTTTTCTTGGGGTTTGTGCATCCAGGGGGGGCCCTAGGCAAGTTTCTGAAAACAGTTTTTTTGGAAAGCGTTCGGGAGCTGCTAATATGCAAATTTACCGAAAATTCGCTATCAAAACGCACTTACTGCGTCCAGATTTTTTTCTTATAAACGCATCATATTTCGATAAAAAATGCAAAAATGCATTAACGAATTTGTTCTACGAAAATCAGCTAAAAAAAATTATAGACTGTTAAACCATAAACTTCACTAAACCTACAAATAAGTATCCAAAAAGGCATCAACTTAACTAAACCGACAGCCAAAGCATTAGAGAAAGAGTCTATTTGAAATGAATATTTTGTAAATATTTAAGTAAAATGAAGGGCAATGACGGTTGAATATGAAACTTAAGGGTTTGCAGAACACTCTTCTTGCAACATTTTCTTTTCAAAGTATTGGTTTCACGTTCTTTGCCTAAACATTGCCAATTTTGACGTTTAAAATTGCGAGTTTGACGTTTTGAGAAAAACTCCAACATTTTTTTCTTTAACTACCCATTACTTCAGTGTCTTTAAAAGCTAGAGACCTAAATTTTGGTACAGAGTTCACCCTTTATAATACAAACACGCGTACCAAATTTGGTTGCCCTTACTTTGGTATTTACGGAGATATGAATTTTTTTAGAAAGAAAATACAAACCTGGTCCGATTTTCCTGGCTAACGAACTTATCCAAGCCACTTGCAAAAGGAAGGTACACACCAAATTTGATCAAGATCTGTCCATTATTTTTTGAGTTATCGGTCGGATATATATATATATATATATATATATATATATATATATATATATATATATATATATATATATATATATATATATATATATATATATATATATATATATATATATATATATATATATATATATATATATATATATATATATATATAAACTAATATTATATCGCACATATTCAATGGAAAAGTTTCCTATTCTAAAAATGCAGATTGTCACAGTCTAAATGCAATGTTACCTTGTCCTCTCAACCAGAATTCTCTGTCTCCTCCAGCAGGTGCTTTTTATTTTGTTGTAACTTATACACTATCAATTGGGCCAGGTTTTCCGGAAGTTTTCCTTTTGGTCTACCTCCACTAGTTTCCGCATATGTGTCATTCAAATATTGCTTTCTAAAAGTTATTATGTCTCAGGTTATATACAACAACAAATTTTCTTTTAGGGGCTAGTGTGGGATTATTTTCTTCTTCTTGGGGAGGACAAAATCTTTTCAGCATGTTTTGGAGGTCACTAGGCAGACCAATAGTTTTCTAAATTCTTTGCTTTAGTTCTCCAATCGTCAATTCTTGCGCCAAGCGTTTTAGGAACAGCCTTCTTCGCAATGGCTCTAAATTATTACCAAGGTAAATAACTTGAGAGTTGATACCACTCACATTCAACATTGTATAAAATATTATCATTGGCCAACGCTTTTTATTTCGGCACACATTGAATGTAGCGTACATTTTGTCTACAGTATCAACGCCACCTTTCGTTGAATTATAAAATGTGATAATGTTTGGTTTTTTCTGTTCTCCGAAATCAAGATCCATGGAGTTATCACTATGAAGCCTTGACACGAGAATCACATTCTTGTTTCGACGTGGAACATACGACACTAAGGTCTTCCCCTCACTGAAGCCAAACAAGCTGCTGAATTGTTCTCTTCCTTTGGTAGCAATAAATTGTGATAGCAGTTGTCTTTATTTTTTCGGACAGTCCCTACGTAGGATAGTTTCTTCTTTTTCATGTCATCAACGAGATCGATGTCTGTAAACCAATTGTCAGCAGTGATATTGTGACTAGACCCAAATAAGTGCTCAGCCATCCTGTTGACTACTAGTTTGTTGCTGACGAAGAAAGGCCCTTGTGGTTTAATTCCAGCATATATTTCCTTATTATATGTGTAACTCATTTTTGCGTTGACTATTAATGCAGGAGTTCCTCAAGGTTCAGCTTTAGCCCCTACTCTGTTTCTTCTCCAGATCAATGACCTCCTCTCTAGCACATCCAACCCAGTTCACAGTTACGCGGACGACAGCACCCTCCACTCCAATATACAATATTCTAAGCCTGTCTCTTTAGCCCAACTAGATGAGAATCGCAGACTCATGGAGGGTTCTATCTCCGCGGATCTCCAAAAAATATTAGGCTGAGGAAGTAGAAATCTTGTACAATTCAACCCCACCAAATCACAGTCGTGCTTTCTTTCTCATAAGAGATACACCAGCCCTAGACCCATCACAATAAACAACCAAGTTATTCAAAGTAATAAGTCCTTTTCACTTGTTGGCATCTCTGTGGATCGAAATCTCAATTGGCACCAACATGTCACATCAATTGCAGAAGCGGCTGCTAAGAAATTAGGTTTCCTCTTCCGGGCCCGCAAATATTTTTCACCAGCTAATCTATGCTTTATATACTTCACTAATAAGACCAAACCTCGAATACTGCTCCCACATCTGGGGTGCTGCTGCCGCTTCTACACTCGCTATCCTGGACTCCATTCAAAAGAGAGCTATACGTCTCATCGGTGACCCTACCCTTACCCAAAGGCTGCCATCCCTTGCCCACCGACGTGTTGTTGGTGACCTCTCTCTCTTTTATAGATATCTGCATGGGCACTGCTCAGAGGAGCTTTCTTCCATAGTTCCTCCACCTGCTGCCCCCAACAGATCTACCAGAGGAACAGAGCGAATGCACCCTTTTACTGTCCAGGTCACCGGACATAGAACATCTTGTTATGCCCGCTCTTTTGTCCCGAGGACTTCCAAGTTGTGGAACTCCTTGCCGGCACATGTTTTTCCTTCTCCCCCTTACCTCCAAACCTTCAAGTCCAGAATTAACAAGTTGCCTCTTTCCTCCTTGTCGACACCCAGGGTACGATAGTATTTAGGCTGTAAGCCCTCGTGGTGTGTTGTTGAAATAAAAAAAATAAATAAAAAAAAAGACTAGGGCCAAACATTTCACACTATACTTGTTTGGCTTCGATGGTATGTATTGCCAAAAAGGGCAGTTACCTCGAAAACCTGGGAGCATTTCGTCAACAGCTACATTTTCCCCAGGAATGTAACTCTTCTGGCAGTTTTGAATAGATATCTGGAAAATGTCATGAATTGGAGCAAGTCGATCTTCTTGTTTTCTTTCTTCCCTTGTATTTCGGTGGTAAAAACAAAGAAACATGTCGGAGTCTTGAACCGTTTGATACTCATCACAAGGCCGAATTTTTCGATGCCATCACCTTCTTTTCCCCAAGGTTCTTCGAGACTTTGCGGATTTCCTCTGTAAGCTCCTGCTAGATACAGCAATCCGATGAAAGCTCTTACTTCGATTGTATCAATGGGTTTAATGTCTCTATCTCTGGAGAAGTTGTTCTTGATGGTGTCCCTGTACTGGTTGGTGTACCTTACTATCAGGTCCAACATTTCGTCAGTGAACAGATTGTTCCAGCAATCAACCGCAGTTTTGGCAACCCTTGCGTTCCCTTTGACTCCAGGTAAATGAGTAGTTACGTTGTGAGATGCCCTACATACATTTTTTTGTGGAGGATTTTGATTCCACTTGGTAATCTCATCTTTTCCCAAAAAAAAAAAAAAATTGCTGCCTATATCATTATCATCTGTGTGACCTGCTCTGTTTCGGAATCACCATCACGTTCTGCTACCTCATCTTCTGAAGCAACGTCACTTTCCTCCCCTAAATCCTAATTCAAAGTCGGGTCGTCGCCATCATCCTCTTCTAGCCATTTCGTTATTTCTTCTAAATGCTTAGGGTTGTTCAAATCATACGTTTTGCATGACAGCATATTTGCAGAAAGTGTGAAACAAATATAAGGAAATTTGTAATTATTATTTCGAAAATAAATAGTAGTTGTTGTCACAATTGTTGCCCAATGTTTTATAAACAAGTTATATAAGTTTAAAATGAATAAATTCATTATCTGACATCAATATTGTATCAATACATTTCTATTATTCCATGTTAGGGTTTAATGTGCCGTATAAGCTGGACTCATAAATCAAAGTATTTTCACGAAATTTTTGATAACTTTTAGATTATTTAGTGTTGAGATAAGTGTAATTATATATTTTTATGCAAATATTTCGAAAATACGTACCTTTATGAATGTGACGAGTTCGGGTGCAATGAACTTCTCTGAACAAAACTTGCACAACTCTTTGTGGTGAAGGCCAAGAGTAAACTGAGTAGGAAGTTTGCATACAGCATGTACAAACATACAGCTACCAGAAGTCTTAGTCAGCACCTGCGCCTGGGGGCGGGGAGAGGAAACAAACTGACACGCTGTGCCTGACAGATCAGATGCGCCCGACGGAGGGTTAATGGCAAGCAAAATTAAGAAGTCTCAGTTTAAATGAATTTTTTTTGGGGACAGTAAGTGCATTTAATTTGGCAGTAGGCATGAAAAAGAAAGCTTATTAAAATCTTCTTCACATACAAGCACAAGCACTGGCTTGTTGGATACACATTGTAAAATTTTAATACTAAATAAATAATAATAGAATAATATAAATAATAATAATGTGATATTGATATCATAATGATAATGAATAATATTCATTGTGGTGTAAGTTTAAGAAGTCCGGAAATGTGGAGTTTCTACATAGATTTAGGGAGCTGAGACAAAAACTTAAAAGAGACATTTATCTTTCTCGAGTAAACTACTTCCAGATGGTTGAAAAAGAGGTTAGGTCTAATCCTAGAAAATTCTGGAACTGCACTTCCCGGTGCCATCAAAACTTTTCTATTGGGAATTCATCTAGCCAGCAACAGACAGTTGACAGTTTTGCTTCTTATTTTGCAGGATGTTCTGGTTCCACCCCCACCTCATCACCTACAGCCGGCAGCCTGGCTTCAGATGACGTCTCAGTGTTTTTTGTTGATGACTTTACAGATGATGAAATTATTACAGCTGCTAAGAGAGTTAAGGCTAACATGTCCTGGCTTCTTGATGCGCGACTGCTTATATGCTTTCTTGACTCCACTTAAGAAAATTTTTAAATTGATTCTTAGATCTGGAACATTCCCCCCGATTTGGAAGCTGTCACGAGTTTTCCCTATCTTGTAGGCGGGGGATAGTGGTGATCCATCAAACTATCGACGAATAGCCATACTATGTGTCTTCTGTAAGATTTTCGAGGCCTGCCTTTTTCAGCGAATACTGTTTCACATCAAAAACAGACTCTCTATTTCTCAGCATGGTTTCATTCCAGGGAGATCGACTGTGACGAATTTAGTTGACGTTACACAGTTCATTGCGTCTGCTCTCGACAGCTCTTCACAGGTTGATGTTGTGTATACTGATCTATCTAAGGCGTTCGATTGTCTAAGTCATTCTGTTCTGATTGACAGGATGAGGGCTATCGGATTCTCCGAGGGCTTGCTTGGCTTATTCAGATCTTACCTGGATGGAAGGAGGCAATTTGTGACGGTTGGGGGCTTCAAATCTAACACATATCACATTACTTCGGGAGTGCCGCAGGGTTCCATACTCGGTCCATTACTGTTTAATATATTTATTGACCCAGTTAAACATGTTTTACATGTTCCTTTTTTAATGTATGCTGATGATATTAAGATTTTTGTAAATATCTCGAGTGTTGATGACTGTTTGCAGCTTCAGCACTGTCTTCAGATGCTTGATAAGTGGTCTTTCTATGAATGTCTCGAAGTGTTGTGTGATGTCCTTTACTCGAAATAAGCACTCAACTACTTTCAGATACAATATAAGGGGGCTTTCACTTGGTCGCCCCGGGACAGTTAGAGACCTTGGAATTGTTTTTGATAGTACTCTATCTTTTAAACCACACTATGAGCAGACTGTCAGTTCCGCTTACAAAACTCTTGAGTTTCTGATAAGAAACAGCAAGAATTTCTCACTGACTGACACCCTCTCCCTGCTCTTTCGTTGTCTGGTTAGGTCCCGATTTGAATATGGCTCAGTTGTGTGGGCTCCTACTTATGAGATACATGTGGCGAGTCTGGAATCTGTGCAAAGGAAATTTCTTAGCTTTCGTGAGGATGGTCAATATCCTTCTATTGGTTTTCCTCAGGAGAGTTTACTTCTTTAGTCTGCAGAGTCTGTCGATGCGCAGGCAGTGCAGTTTCGTTATATTTTTATACAAACTGGTTAATTTTGTGTTTGATTGCCCTAATCTGCTTCAGCAACTTAATTTCAATGTGCCTCGTATTGCAGCACGTTTTCCAGGCACATTCTATCTCCCGACTGCTCGTACACGATTGCTGGGATCGTCTCCAATCTACCAGATGTGCAATGATTACTCTGTGCTGCAAGACCGCCTGGATATCTTCTCATGTAATATATCAGAGATAAAAATGTTTTTCAAAGCGATGTAATTTGTGACTCTTTTGTGTAATTTTTTTGATTATTGTTTGTTATTATATTTTGTGTATCAGCCCATCCTTAATTTGGCTTTTAAGCTGTTGGATGGTGTATGTATAAATAAATAAATAAATAAATAAATAAAGGGAAATCGAAATTAAATTTCTCATTCTTAACACGCTACTTGTATCTCTTTTAATTTTGGCTTTTTGGCAGAGGCAGTAAGTTTGCCTAAATCATGTATTTCGATGCAAATAATCTACTAATACTCTGTGTACCATTTTTTTGACCATAGATAGTATGTTGATAATGTGTGTTTCTGGTCTGATCTTAAACAAAATAATGTTCAAATTAATTTCTACTTTCCTTGCTAATAATGAATCTGTCATTCCAGATAATGTTCAGATGTCGCAACATGTTATGGCAAAACATAATAAAGAAAAACCTTATCACTGTGACACCTGTAATTTTCAAACGTCCTATAGGAGCAGCTTAATCAATCATGAGAGACTCAAACATACCAGTGAATTACCGTTCGAATGCCAACACTGTTTTTACAAAACTGCACGTAAAAATAAACTGTTCCAACACATCATTTCGATTCATACCAATGAAAAACCATTTGAGTGTAATTTTTGTGATTATAAAGCCTCACGGAAAGAGACATTGTCACTTCACGTCAGGACCAAACACAAAGAAAAACCTTATAAATGTGAAACCTGCGGATTTGAGGCTGTGAAGAAAGAGAGATACCAACACCACATCTTGTCAAAACACAGTGAAGAAAGACCCTTCAAGTGTGAAGTGTGTGGTTATGGGGCTGTGGATAAACGGAGACTTGTACGCCATATGCTTATACATAGCGATGATAAACCTTTTAAGTGTGGCACTTGTGATTTCTCTACTAAAAACAAGACTTCTTTAGCACGACATATTATTTATAGACACAATAAACAAAGGCCACACAAATGTGAGTTATGTAACTATAGAAGTATATCGAAACAAGGTTTGTTGTATCATTCGGTGGCTAGGCACAGCGAAGAAAAGCCATTTAAATGTCAATTTTGTAAATACGGGGCTGTATTAGAGTCTCAGTTGTCACGTCATGTTCAAAAGAAACATGGTAAACATGAAGTGGACCGACATGAACAATGTGTTTTTGTGGCTGTAAAGAAAGAGGTGCATTGTGATGAAACGGAATAGGTAAGCTTTTAGTAAATCTTCTTAGAGAAAATTCACTAATGAGGAGATCACGACTTGAATTTAAAAAAAAAATGTATTCAAATGAGTGTAAACTGGCCCCCCTAGAATATATATATACAGGGTGAGGCGCCAAGAGTTTCTGTTAGGAGTATCTCAATAACCAAACCGATTTTAATTTGGAAAATTTCTATTCCTAGGTTCTCGGCCAAGCCCAATTTAACAAAAATATTTTTGCTCACGTGACACTTCTGGTTATACCGGAAGTTTCCATCAACTTCGTTATTTTAAATACAATATGCCACTTTTTAATATAATTTTGAATTCTACTCGCAATTTAAGGTAGACTTTCACTAGCATAATATGTATCTAAAATTAACCATTGTCAAAATAATTCGTTTTTTTTCGAACATTTTTGCAGAATCATAGTTACACTTTATACATGATAACTTGAAGGAAAAATAAGCTACAAGATTCATCTTTTGCACACAACACACCAGTATGTGTACCTTCACCACACGTGTTACAGTTTTGCGTTGCACCATACAGGGTGATAGAAATTGACTTGGCAACTTGACAAAATATAACTGATCAAAACTTGGGTTTTTCAAATCGGACACCCTGTTATTAACTAAGTCAATTGGCATTTCGAATCTCTTTCAGGTACCTAACCCTGAAGTTTCAGATTTTCAGATATCTTATGTAATTAATCTTAAGACAAAGAAATTGAGTTTTGTCGGTAAATTTTACCCCTAAGATACTATAACGGGCCAAATTAAATTTGTGATTGTTATCTATTAAAATGTGTTAATTATACGAAGTCCTTAAAAATTGTTCTTTTTACAGGAAGAATTAATCTTTTTTAATCAAAGAGTAGACTGCCTGCTGCTTTCTTATACAAATAATGTAAATAAATATTTTTTACAGTTGGTGACATCTCTTGTCTTTATCTTTATCTAGATATCTTAAGACAACTATCTATATCTCTTTATGTGCACATACCATACAGTACTCTGTAGTTTGGTAGCTATTTTGTCTGGTAAATTTTGACTATTTAAAAATAAATCAGTGTCAAAATACTCTCTTATATATAATTTGAAATATCCTCTGGTGTATGTTATTACTGAAATATAGAAAAGGCTGATTAAGGAAGAGTCGAAATTGTTTCAATTACGATATTTATTGAGGAAAGGCATGAAAAAGCAGATCCAATTTATTGATATTATTTGCCTTGAACATTATTTTAAAATTGAAGTTTGAGCGATTCCGTAAGTATTAACATTCTTGTTATATACCCTGCGTAAACGGTTTTAGAAAATTGATACAATCCCACAAAAGGCTACTGCTTGCAGAGAAGATTAGAACATATTGTGACCCAAAGAAAAGGTCTCTATGTCAGTATTTAGCATAAAATGTTTTTATCAAATTAGAGCAACAATGTATATCACAATAAAACAACCCAAAACTTATTTATTTCGTTTATTTTCAAAACATTCTACTTAAAGTTTTTATAATTCAGTTTGAGATGTACTGACGTAACTTATGACTAATATTTTACAATAAAAATACAAATAAATAAACCTGAATTCGCTCAAGAAATATGCAGATAAAGAAAACATAGGAATCATATTTCCTAACTGAATAATCAAGGCATATTAAGTGAGCAAAACCTAAATCTCTGAGACCACATACTTAAAAATAATAATTTACAATTCGTTGTGTACATATTCCGTTGTTACTTTTAGTTCTTCGAGGTGGAAATCGTGACATGCTTCTTTGTAGAATGCCTGAAAAATAAAATAAGCATATATGAAAATGTATCTTTGACCATCAACCATCATTAATTGTTAAAACTACGAGCTGATATAGCTCTATCAGCACACTAACTGGTCGGTAAATATGCGGGGGTGCTACATCCTGCATAAAAATAATGTTTTCCATTCCTTCATGCTCGTTTTGTATCCGTGGAATGGCGTAAACATTTACAGGCATTGTCCACCAGTAACAGATGCAGATACAGCATCTCCATTTTGTGTCTATTCAAAAAAACTATCGACCAATGGTAAAATTAGCTGTGAAACCGCACAGTGACTTTCTTGTCATGAAAACCATCCTGAACGATTTCATGTGGCTTATCTGTTGACCATATTAGACAGCTTTGAGCGTTGGCTCCACCATGTAGAGAGAAATGGGCCTCATCTGCCCATAAAATATGGGAGAACTATTCTGGTTTAATTTCCATCTGACCAATATTTGTAAAGAAAAAATCATACTGCATCATTTAATTCGAACAGCAGTTTTATTTTATAGGGATACATTTTTAGGATTTTGCGTAAAATGTTCCAAGCCGTGGTGTATGGCATTTTCAATCGTTTTGATATCAAATTCATACTAATGATTGCTAGCGAATTAGTGTTGGCTATGTTTTGATTTTCAAGAAGAACTTCTGCAACTTGGATATCACTTATGCTTGTTCTTTCTGATCTCGGTGGGTTGTTACAGAACCCGTTCTATGGAATTTGACAGGGCTCTGTTCTCAAATCCATTTTCGTACGAAATCTTTGTAATCCAGCAGTGTCATTTCTACCACAATCGTAATAACATTGTACTAAACCAATTCTTGTTCCTAGTTCCATGTTAATAAAGTTTAAATCGTTTCAATGTATTTTTACGTGAGTTTATTTTGAGAACAATAATAATAATAATAATAATAATTTATTAGTGCCAGGATCACACACAGCAATATGCGCAGGTCAGAAACAATACAGATAAAATCACTTAAAAAAGCTACACACATAAAATCATTCAAGAGGTTAAGGCTGCGATATTCTAGACGAAGAAGTACCTCCGACAGAGATAGAAAATATTGTCGTGACAAGTGCTGCCAAAGATCTTGAACTTCGGATTTCCTTAAAAACTGTTTAGTTCAACCTAAACTCTGACTAAATTGAACTACTTCTCAGCAGGTGGCGTCTCATTCGGCCTCCCTTTTATAGCAGGCTCTCAATATTTGTACCTACTCACCAAAGCGATGTTGTCATTTATCTACTCTTTTGTTTACATACCAAGCTTATAAAGCGGGATGGTGAAGAGGGGAGGACGGAGAAGGTACGGATCCTATTGTACTTATGCCTTTAGATGAGCTTGGGAGAGACTATATTTGTAACCTTTCTAAGCGGTCCAAGCGGTCTATTCGGCATTTATTACGCCTGAGAATAAAGTAACGTTATGAATTTTGAAGTCATCTAATGTTTTACAGAATAACTGTATTCCAGCAAATTTTCATAAAAAATTTGATTCCTTAGATAGGCTTTTAAACTCTCAAAACATTTCTTCAAATGAACGTAAATTAATGTTGATTAACCTTCGACACATTAGGCTGCTCAATTGGACCAATTAAAAAAATATTGCTGAATAATGTAAATGTATTTTTCTAGGTTAATGGAAAATTGAGTTTAAAAAATGTACATTAATGAAAATTGACTACCATAAGGCACTGGCTGTGTTTCTTAAAAAACGGGTACTGCTTTGGAGATAATGTGTTTTTCAAAATAATCCTAAAATTTATCCTAAAAAAGTATTATTGTATTTGGTTTCTTTACCGTCTGCCTATTTCAGCGACTATGTCCAGTCACCGAAGCCAGATATATGTTTCGCCTTACTCTATATTAAACCTAACTCCCAGGGTTTGTACGCAGGGTAGGGAGGTTTAACATGCCTAACATCGCGTGCTACACATCTTAGCTGCCTTTCTGAAGAGCGGGTGTAGGCATTCAACTTTCTCCACCACAATGCCATTGCCACTGCAGTTGTTATGTTTTAATGTGATGTGATTCTAAAGGAGTACATTATGCAATTTGGCTGAAGGTCAAATTTTTGCATTGTGTTGATAAACCTCTACACATATGTGTGTACCTGTTGCAAATTAAATTAATGTCAAAACAGATCATGCATCTTTTAATAAAAATTGTTTGTATAATAATAATTGTGTGTTATTTAAAATTGAATAAATTAAATTAATGTCAAAACAGATCATGCATCTTTTAATAAAAATTGTTTGTATAATAATAATAATTGTGTGTTATTTAAAATTGAATAAATTTTTTAATTGCAAAATTACAACTATGTAGAGAAAAATGATTATTGTTTTGTGGAAAGTTCTGTTTTAGTGAATTTTCTTAAAAAAATTCACTAATGAGGAGATCCCGACTTTTGAATTTTGAAAAAATTTCTTCAAATGAGCGCTAGTTAGGCCCCCCAGAACACATATCCGGGGTCGGTTTAAATTTTTATATGTTTATATATATATATATATATATATATATATATATATATATATATATATATATATATATATATATATATATATATATATATATATATATATATATATATATATATATATATATATATATATATGTATCACACCGATAACTCAAAAAATAATGGGCCGATTTTGATTAAATTTGGTGAATAAATTTCTTTTGCAAATGGCTTGGATAAGTTCGTTAGCCAGGAAAATCGGTCCAGGTTTTCCCGGAAAATTTTGTGTTTTCTTTCGAAAAAAAATTATATCTCCGGAATTAACAACGTAAGGGCAACCAAATTTCATATGCGAATTTATATTATTATAGGCAAGTTACCTACCAAAATTTAGCTCCGTAGGTTAAAGGGTAAAAAAGTTACAGGCATTCAAAGAAAAATAAATTTGGATTTTCCTCAAAACGTCAAAATTGCGATTTTAAACGTCAAAATTGGTGAGTACATTCCTTTCGCAAGTCGCTTGGATAATTTTGTTAGCCAGGAAAATCTGCCGAGGTTTTCCCGGAAAAATTTGTGTTTTCTTTCGCAAAATATTTATATCTCCAAAATTAACAAAGTAAGGGCAACCAAATTTGGTAAGCTGGTTTATATCATTATAGGTGTGCCACCTACCAAAATTTAGCTCTGTAGGCCAAAAGACAAAAAAGTTATGGGCATTTAAAGAAAAATAAATTGGGGGTTTCCTCAAAACGTCAAAGTGACAATTGAAAACGTCAAAATTCGCAACATTTAGGCAAATAACTTGAATCTAATACGGGCTATGGAAAGAAAATGTCTCAAGAAGAATGTTTTACGAACCCTGAAGTCTTAGTTTCAACTGTCATTGTCCTTCATTTTACTAAAATATTTCCAGAAAATTCATTTCTAATAGACCCTTTCTCTGATGCTTGGCAGTAGCCTTAGCTATAGAGTTTATTGTTTAATGGTATATAATTTTTGTCGAATTTTCGTAAAAAATCAATAAAGCTCAATATATTCGTTATTATACAAGATATGAAAAAATATTGTATACATTAATTATACGGTGTTTTGAGCTACATCTTAAAAAATTATTGCGACAATCACAGGGTGGCCCATAAGTCGTTGGTGATACAAATAATTTTTTTTTGTCGAAAACGCCCTTTTTTTTGCATTTTCCATCGAAATATAATGCATGTTTGTAAGTTAAGAAATTCTGGAGGCAGCAAGTGCGTTGTGGTTGCGAATTTTGATTAAATGCTTCATATTTGAAAAGCTCAATTTGCTATTAACCTATAAGGTTGACCAAGAAACGGATTTTTTCAGTAACACTTTTGGTTTACTTTTGGAAATTTCTGTACGTTTTCAAACAATCAAGTTATTTTGATGAAACATGGCACATTGTTTTTACTATATATGTTATACTGGTAATCAAATTTGATGCCTGCTTTTTCTATATAGGTTATACTGGTAACCAAAATTGATGTCTGCTTTCTTAAAAAGAAAACACACATATTTGCAATAAAAACATTTTTATGAAAATTCACTACCATAACGCACTTGCTGCGTCCCGAGATTTTTTCTAATTAATAAAGTACATGAGCACATATAGTTGTTTCCTTTTCTTCTGAGTTATTCAGTGTTAGAAATTACATTATATATTAATTACAACATTTATTATAATTGGGAAGAAACCACCAAGGCTTGATGCAGCAAGTGTGTTTTGATAGCGAATTTTAATACCCCCCCCCCCCCCCCCAAAGAATCGTTAGTTAAACATATAAAAATAGTTTAAAAATTGTTTTCAAAATTCAAAAGTCGGGATCTTCCCACTAGTGATTTTTTTCTAAGAAAATTCACTAAAAAGACCAAGGACAAAAATAACATATAAGTAGGTATATGAAATTGTATGCAATAAGATTGATAAGTGTAAGGGAAAACAGTTCCGTTTTGTTTGTCTCGTACGAAATGTATGTCTGGTGTATTGCTACTTTTCGGCCTCTCAGCCCCGAGTGACTCTCTTTGGGTGTTAAAACAAAAACTTCATTTATCATACACAAAGTTTGAGTCCTTGTATCCTTCTTTGGTCTCCAGGGGGAAAATAATATGAAATGATCATGACTCAAATTTTCGTTTAGCTAAAAACTTACAATTTGGTTAATCGTAGTATAGCCTATGTCATTGTAATTTGCCTACCAAGTTTTATTTAAATAACTTTACTATTTTCAGAGATACATTTTCCGTAAAAGACAAGTGGAAAATATAATATTATATGAAGACACGTGACAAATTTAAAAAAAAATTGCTTTGTAATTAGTTGTAGTTTAAATATATATATATATATATATATATATATATATATATATATATATATATATATATATATATATATATATATATATATATATATATATATATATATATATATATATATATATATATATATATATATATATATATATATATATATATATATATATATATATATATATATATGCGCGCGTGTGTGTGTGTGTGTGTAATTATATTTATAAACATTAAAAAGCTAAACATATAACCCATACATTTGCAGTCATATCCAATATTTTTAGTGTAGTGCAAAATTAGTACATATATTCTACTTACTTATTTACTCCTACCATAATATTTGTAACATTGTAAAGGCACTAGCAACTAAGAATTGGTGGATGAACCATTAAAACAATTTAATTCAATTATGTTATTTTTTACTTCAATATAATTTATAACATTGTTAATGTGATTCGGTCATAATAAAAGTGTGAGGATATTCTTATATCCTTTTTTCTAGGTAATTTTATAAGTATAATTTTCTCTGTAGAAAGTTTCTAAGCTTATTGCACGGAAATCATAAAATGATTTATTTGATAAACGAAAAGTGAATGTTTAAGCACCCGATTAAATTTTGTTCGTCAAATAATGCATTGTAAAATTAATGTCAGAGGCATATTTTACGGTTATTTTCATCATTGTTAACTAACTCATTTATTTTACCTTGTGAAAAGCTTATGGTCATCGAAGTATTCAATTTAAGTGAGTTTTTTATAAGACTGACAACACTGCTTAGGCCGGAGGCAGCCGGTCATTTCATCCGACGCGGACGGCATCTGTTACACAGTTACCAAACTTGTAATGGCTCAGCTCAGTGACAATACAGTTGCACTTGTACTGATTTTGCCTCGGGCAGCGGTAGAAAACGTAGTCTGTGTACATTTAATAAAAACATAATTTTAAAAAAAACTAGAAGGGCTACATACTTAGATTTTATTGCAATCGAATCTTTACATGTTCCTGCAGGTAATGAATAGTCAAAGTCATCTCTTTTGGAACATGTTCGTATATATAATCTTATCTAAATCATTGGAATATTTAAGTGAATTTCAATTAATTATAACTAATAACACAAAACATTTTTTTAAATTTTCAAACATTCATCACCACTTGTGGTTTGTCTAGATTATGCACCTTTTTAAATTGTTCCCGTAGACCTAGTAATTCTTCAGATAATTACAATATAAGGAGGCCTTGTTTTCCTATATTAAAGTGATAGCTAAATGCCACCCTTAAACATAAAATGATTCAGAAACCCTGAAAATTTTACACCTAAATTCTAAAACTCAAACCTCAAGAACTCTTCCACTGAATAGAAGGAATTTCTCAACAGAATTTCCCTCACTCTGTTCCCAAACCTGGGTAACGGCAAGTCTCTGATATAAGCAGGTATTTTATTGTATAACTTATTTGCCCAGTAGCCAGTCCCACTCCAACATCTCTCCAGTCGCCAATAGATGGGCGCAATGTTGCCCCTTGTCTCGTACCATAGGTATGGATATCTCGGTGACTGGTATTCACCCACATTCTCCTTGATGTACATCAAATTTTCAAAGATATAGAGTGCCGGTAATGTAAGGATATTCATGTGCCCAAAGAACGCTCTACAATAATCCCTGTAATCTGCACCACACATCACACATAAAGCCTTACGCTAGAGCCCAAAGAGACGCGTAGCACCAGCAGCATGACCTCAAACCAAGATAGCATAAGAAAGATGTGAGTGACAAGCGGCAAATATGCTGTCCTCAGAACAGGAAGCGAAACACTGCCAACCAGGTCCAGAAGCAAGAACAGGCCCCTCGAGAGTTTACCAACCACTGAGTCAACATGTTTATCCCACAGAACCCTTAAATCAATGACAACACCCAGAATTGTTGTGCTTTCCAACAGTGCCCCCACCTCATCAAGTTGCCTCATAGAGAACACATTCTATTTGTCTTTTCTCTGTTAAGCAGAAGATCATTTGCTGCAAACTATTGTTTGATCTGACCCTGAGCCACCACCAAGCCCCCAAGGAACCCTCGATACAATAAGCGGTGACAGATATCGTTGTATCATTGGCGAACAGCGTGAACTCGGTATAATCGCTACACTTTGGCAGATCGTTTATATAAATTAGGAACAAAATGGGTCCCTGGACGGACCCCTGCAGTACACCTACATAAATCTCACCCCTCCCCGATGTCACCGCACCGACTTACACCTATGCTCCATATAAGATCGCACCAGAGCGACACTACCAGCACAAAAATTATAAGCCTCAAGCTTTGCAAGGAGACTCCCGTGTGCCGACACAATCAAAGGCCTTACTTAGGTCACAGAATGATACAGTATCATATATTTTATTATGTTATGCATCTAAAATATGAGAGACCAAGTCCAGAATGCCCAGGGTAGTGCCCTTGTTTTGTCTGAAACCAAATTGGCATGCGCTGAACAAGTTGTTTTCTCCAAAAAAAATTTACGATTTGTTGTGCCATGCATTTTTCCATTATTTTTGACACAACTGGTAGTAAAGATATAAGCCAGTAGTTTTCTATTTCATCGGGATCACCTTTTTTGAAGAGTGGTACCACCAAGGCAATTTTTAGGATGTCTGGAAAGGTATTCTCCCTCAAACACTGGTTTATCAGCTTTGTAAATGGTACTATCAATACATTGTTAACATACTTAATAATGTTCACGCTCAAGCCAAAATTATCTAAATCGTGATGATTATATTTGACACTTACAGTAGTTGACACGACAACTCTTTTGTTTTCCATAGATACAGTAAAATCCAATTATTGAAGAACCTAGATTCCATTTACTTTTTGCTACTAGCTTGATTTTCCAAAATTATATAAGACTAAAGTATACCACTTACTTCGGCTCGGGGTGAGCCCCGAGAAAGCAACCGTCGTACCGTTTACGAGGAGGAGGAAGTGCGACAGCAACAGAACTCTTACTCTATACGGTAGGAGCGTTCCAATGGCCAGGGAGATAAAATATCTTGGGGTCGTATTGGACTCTAAGGTAACCTGGAATGGTCACATTGGAAAAATACTGCGTAAGGCAGTCATGACCTTAGCCGTCACAAGGCGGCTATATGGAAAAACGTGGGGACTAAGACCTAGTATGGCCCACTGGCTGTACACAAGGGTGGTCAGACCAACGTTAACATACGCGGCACTGGTCTGGTGGCCTAAGGTGACACAATCCAGTGCCAAACAAAAACTAGGCAAGATCCAAAGGATGGCTTGCCTAAGGATCAAAGGGGCAATGTCTTCAACCCCAAAGGCCGCCATGGAGGTATTGCTGTATCTGCCCACACTTAGTTATTATGGGGGAGGCCAGGCTAGGACTATACAGACTAGCCTGCAATGGTAGACTGAAGATCAACCCAGGCTTCAGGGGCCACTGCAAAATTCAGGAGATCGTGATGGAGCCCATGCTTGAAATGAGGTCAGACTTCGCGAGCCTGTGAATGTACAGGGAAAACAACTTTACAATGGAAATCCCCGACCACGAGGCATGGCGGGAGGAGACGCCGGGCATACCACGGGACGCGCTTGTCTGGTTCACGGACGGATCCGGCGGGAAGCGTGGGACGGGGGCAAGTGTTTACTCAGAAGGACCGAGGGTAAGTCATAGTATTTCCCTCGGAGCCCATGCAACGGTGTTTCAGGCCGAGATGTACGCCATCCTGCACTGTGTGCGGGAGAACAAGAGGAGGGGCTACACCAACAAGCGGATCCTCATAGCCACAGACAGACAGGCAGCCCTTAAGGCACTAAGTAGCCCACGGGTAAATTCCTGGCTGCTGAGTGAGTGCCGAGACGAGACGAGCGACCTGGCTGGGCAGAATGAGGTGACCCTCATCTGGATGCCGGGTCACTCGGGGGTCAAGGGCAATGAAGATGCTGACAGTCTCGCGAAGAGAGGGTCAGCGAAACCATTTATGGGACCTGAACCGGCTCTGGGCGTGTCAAAGAACACTGCCAGGGGAGCCATTAAGTCCTGGGTCAGAAACCAACACAAGGTGTACTGGGCGAACTGTCCAGGGCTCAGACATGGGAAGTCAATAATTGACGGACCCAGTTCAAAGAGAGCTGTGGAGCTGCTAAATCTTAGCAGAGGACAGCTCAGAAACACAACAGGTCTCTTGACGGGACACATGGCCGTCAAGAAACACCTGCATAAAATGGGGCGGTTCGAAGAGGACCTCGCATGCAGACTCTGCGGCGAGGGGGAGGAATCAGCCCAGCACATCTTGTGCGAGTGTAAAGCTCTGGACCGCAAACGACAACTGATCTACGGTCAGTCTAGACCGGAGACAGAGCAATATAAAACTTCACCTTACCAATCGCTGTGCAGACTAGTTCAAGGCACAGTGATTTTGGATTGGGTGGAGTAAGACTAAGGGTATGCACAATCAACCAAAGGTTGCAGTGCTATCGGGGCGGCAAGGCCGCGGACGAGCCCTGAGGGAACAAAAAAAAAACCCTCACTTTATGGGGACCTCATATCTTATTACGTCATGTCTCAAGTTTGGCAACATAATATATATATTTTTTTAAACCGCAACTTAAAATACTAATCGCTGTGTCTGAGTATTTTTTAAAAAAAAGCTGTATTTGAATAACTAAATTTATTTATTTATATTTAAAAGTTATAAACACACCTGGCCTAAGTTGTTTCTGTACCCAAAAAAATTATGTTTATACTTCTTTACCGTGATGTTTTAATGTTATAGTGTTAATTATGTCATATGTTTTTACAATTAATTGTATGTCTTACCTTGCAGTTGGAATCTTCAGAAATGATGGTATACAATGACCAGAAAGACGTTTCAGTTATACCACTTAAAAACCAACTGGCAACATAACTGGAGGATTTATAAAGCAAAGTCTTCAGACCTGGTAGACTGTCACCTTCACTATCATGGTCCTGATTAACCAGACACATTACGTACCTAAAATATTTAATTACATAATTAATATTATTTGTCTCATATAATATGTATGATAAAATCAAGATACTACAATAAAAGAGACGTTGTTTTATTATTGATTATTTGACCAATTGATGAAACGTAGTAAATAGACAACAAAAAAAATTATTTATGGGAAAAATGATATTTACTTTGATAATTATGTTGTTAGGATCATATATTTTAATTGGAACTAGTAGCACATAGTAGAAAAAGAGTTGAAAATTTTATTTTGCGAGATATGAATATAGTTGGTTAAAAGAAGAGTTTGATGTAGAGAACTATCAAAATTTGTTGTCAGTCACTTTCTGGTTATAATTACTTGGCTCAGTGCTATCGGGGCGGCAAGGCCGTGGACGAGCCCTGAGGGAACGGAAACAAAAACTTCTTGGCTTTAGCTTAACTATTGACTGCCCATGTGGGGTTTGCTAGTCCTCCATCGGGCACCTCCCCAGGTGGCAGATAGGCGAAAGCCTCCCAGATATGGGTGGTACAGGGGAAATGAAATACCCGGGGCGCACCGAAAATGGCAACTGAGCAGCATCCTGTCTCAGAACTGTCACATGGGCAAAAAGATCACAAAGATTGAAATGTCTGTGATAACAGACAACAAACGGCATACTGGCAACCAGTGAAGCTGCGTTTGCACAGCGATGAAGAAGGCAACGGGAAACCACCCCATTAATAATTTCCTTAGTATAATCATGATGAACACACCAAAAACAACGGCCCTCAGTCCCCGGCAGACCTTAAATGATCGGAGGGTGCGAGTAATCTCGGGGAGGACCAAAAATTGGAACATGAAATGTCATAAGCCTTTTTCATGCTGGTAAATTGTCGAATTTGGCATTGGAGATGGACAAACTAAGAATACTTGGAATTAGCAAAGTCCGATGGCCAGGTAATTTATTTATTTATTTATTTATTTATTTATTCATACACCATCCAACAGCTTAAAAGCCAATTTAAGGATGGGCCAATACACAAAACATAATAACTAACAACAATCTAGCTAACAATACAAAAAAGAGTCACAAATTAGATCGCTTTGAAAAACATTTTTATCTCTGATATATTACATGAGAAGATATCTATGGCAAACTTACAACTGACAACGAAATATATTTCTCGGGAAGTGACGACCAACAGAAACACCCGCACTGAGTCGGAATCTTGGTGGACAGTAACACTAACAAATCAATCACACGCTTTGTCCCACTTTTGGAAAGAGTAATGATGTTACAACGGCAAACATTAAAAGAGAGAATGAATAGTTGACAAGTCTACGCACCGACGTAAGAAAGCAAAAACAGAGAAATCGAAGAGCTTTATGAGCAAATGGAACAGTTACTGAGAAACATTAAAAAGCATGGAGTTCTAATTATCATGGGAGATCTGAATGCCAAAATTGATAAAGGAAAATGTAGACATGATTGGAATACATGGACTTGGATAGCACAATGAGGGGGGAAAGAGATTAGTCGAATTTATACAAGATAAAGAAATAGTAGTAACAAATACACTTTACAAACTGCCACATAGAAGACTGTGCACCTGGAAGTCGCCCCAAGACACGGAAATAAAATAGTAAGAAATCACATTGACTACATTATGATCGGAAAAGACACATAAAAACAGCCAAAACATACCCAGGTGCAGACATTACCTTCGACCATAAGCCAGTAAACACAACGTTGAGCCTAACCTTAAAACACATTAAATAAACCCATAAATACAACAAGATTAACATCCTAAAACTGAAAAACAAAGAAATCAGCGATAAGGATGAATAGTAGATAGATAACTTGCACTGTGTGTACTTACACACAGTGCAAAGAAAGGATCAAGACGAAGATAATGTGAAAATTAAATGGAATAACATTAAGAACGCAATGCTGGCGATAGGTAAACGAGTACTAAACCAAGAAGCTGAAAATAATAAAAGAGGTTGGATGACAGAGGAAATTTTGGGGTTGATGAAAAAACCAAAAGAAGTTAAAAACTGTGAACAAGCAAAGATACAAAGAGCTACATCGACAAAAACAAAATAAGGCAAGGGAAGCAAAGGAGAGGTGGCTAAACGAGAAATGTAGTGAAACATAAAGGCTGCAAAAGATACCCGACTCTTTTAATATACATAAGAGGGTCAAAGAAATGACCGGAGGCTTTAGAAGGAAACAGAACAACATACTGATGGATGAGAATATAAGTGTGATTCCAGACCTAAAAGACAAACTCAAGCCATGAAAGGAATATACTGAAAGACTTTCAACATGTTAGAAACAGACCTCAGTTAGTGGAGAATGTAGAAACAGATAGCCCAGAGATAACAAATATACACACTTATAAACACAAAAAATGGGAAAGCGCCTGGCGCAGGCCAATTGCCTGTGCAATTGCTCAAAGAAAATACTGACGCGCCCGCGGCAGAGCAGAATGGAAACATTCACCTACCAACATCATTGTGTGAATCTTTCTGATGGAGGTATGGAGTAAGTTCTGGTACTCCAGGGAGTGGTGGAAAGGGGAAAGCTTCCCAGATATGGGTGGTACCGGAAAACTGAAATACCCGGGGCGGATCGAAACTAGCAACTGAGCAGCGGCAGCATGCTGTCTCAGAAGTGTTCACAGAAAAAAAGATCACAAAGATTGGAATGTCTGTGATAATAGACAACAAACGGCATACTGGCAACCAGTAAAGCTATGTTTGCACAGCGATGAAGAAGGCAACGGGAAACCACCCCATTAATAATTTCCTTAGTATAATCATGATGAACACACCAAAAACAACGGCCCTCAGTCCCCGGCAGACCTTAAATGATCAGAGGGTGCGAGTAATCTCCGGGAGGACTGTAAAAATTGGAACGTGAAATGTCAGAAGCCTTTTTCATGCTGGTAAATTGTAGAATTTAGCATTGGAGACAGACTAAGAATCAATATACTTGGAATTAGCGAAGTCCGATGGCCAGGTAATGGCAAACTGACAACGAAATATTATATTTCTCAGGAAGTGACGACCAACAGAAACACCCGCACTGAGTCGGAATCTTGGTGAACAGTAACACTAACAAATCAATTACAAGCTTTGTCCCACTTTCGGAAAGAGTCATGATGTTACAACGGCAAACATCAAAAGGAAGAATGAATAGTCGACAAGTCTACGCACCGACGTAAAAAAGCGAAGACAGAGAAATTGAAGAGTTTTATGAGCAAATGGAACAGTTACTGAGAAACATTAAAAAGCATGGAGTTCTAATTATCATGGGAGATCTGAATGACAAAATTGGTAAAGGAAAGTGTAGACGTGATTGGAGAACATGGACTTGGAGAGCGCAATGAGAAGGGAGATAGTCTAATTTATACAATAGAAAGAAATAGTAGTAACAAATACACTTTACAAACTGCCACGTAGAAGACTGTGCACCTGGAAATCGCCCCAAGACACGGAAATGAAATAGTAAGAAATCAAATTGACTACATTATGATCGGAAAAGACATATAAAAACAGCCAAAACATACCCAGGTGCAGACATTGCCTTCGACCATAAGCCAGTGGATGCAACGTTGAGCCTAACCTTAAAACACATTAAATAAACCCATAAATACAACAAAATTAACATCCTAAGACTGAAAAACAAAGAAATCAGGGATAAGGTTGAAGAGTAGGTAGATAACGAAGTACACACAGTGCAAAGAAAGCATCAAGACGAAGATAATGTAAAAATTAAATGGAATAACATTAAGAACGCAATGCTGGCGATAGGTAAACGAGAACTAAACCAAGAAGCTGAAAATAATAAAAGAGATTGGATGACAGAGGAAATTTTGGGGTTGATGAAAAAATAAGAGAAGTTAAAACTGTGAACAAGCGAAGATACAAAGAGCTACATCAACAACAACAAAATAAGGTAAGGGAAGCAAAGGAGAGGTGGCTGAACGAGAAATGTGGTGAAATAGAAAGGCTGCAAAAGATACCCGACTTCAATAACATACATAAGAGGGTCAAAGAAATGACAGGAGGTTTTAGAAGGAAACAGAACAACATACTGTTGGAAGAGAATATAAGTGTGATTCCAGACTTCAAAGACAAACTCTCGCCATGAAAGGAATATACTGAAAAACTGTTTCAAGATGATCGAAACAGACCTCAGTTAGTGGAGAATGTAGAAACAGATAGCACAGGGGTAACAAATGAAGAAGTAACATAGACACTTAAAAACAAAACAAAAATGGAAAAGCGCCAGGCGAATTGCCTGTGGAACTGCTCTAACTGCTCAAAGAAAATAACATAACAATACTTACAGAATTTTCCAATACAATCTAAACCGGAGTTATGCCCAGGGAATGGTTAATATCCACATTTGTTGCAACACCAAAGAAGAACAATCAGAAAAAATATATAGATCACAGTACCATAAGCTTAATGAGGCACACACTAAAAGTGTTCTTAAAAGTCATACATAACCGGATATAAAGAAAACTAGACAAGGACATAAGCGACTTTCAGTTCGGGTTTCGTAATGGAGTGGGCACGATAAGAGGCACAATTTGCTGTAAACGTACTAACCCACTGCTGTTTGGACGTTAACAAGGATATATACACTTGCCTGTGGACTACCAAACGAAAGTTGACAGAGTCCGACATGACCAGCTCATAAAAATCCTAAGAGGAAAACAACTAGAGAGTCAAGATATAACAATTATAGAAAACTTATACTACAACCAGGCAGCAAACATTAGAATAGACAATGTACAGACAGAGGATATAGAGATCACGCTGAGTACGACAGGGATGTGTTCTTTCTCCCTTGTTACTTAAATCTTTATTTAGAAGTCATCATGAGAGAGGCATACACGAGAAAAGAGCTGCAGTGCTGGTTAACGGGATACCTCTTTCAAACATAAGGTATGCAGACAACACGGTGTTGTTAGCCGAAAATGCTAACAACTTACAGAGAATAGTACAAAGAGAACATGACTTAAGTATTCGATACGATTTAAATATGCATCTAAGCAAAATGAAAGTTCCTTCAACTGATAGTGAACAATCAGAGCATAGAACAAATGTACCAATAAAAATATCTGGGGACATTAATTAATATCAATAACGACTATATTGTTCCAAAACGTCAAAGTGTTTGGGGTTGACATCTTTGGGTTAGTTGGATAAAAAGGCTTTTTCTTTCCAAACAAAAAATATTGTTTGGAATATTTTGTTGCAAATTTGTTACCATTACGCATTTGCTGCGCCCACACTTTTTTGTTATTGCGAATCGACAAATCTTATCAAGTGCCTTTTATTCATTCTTCTCAAGTATTGGAATAAATGTGTGCTTTTCTGAAGGCTTCACTATATATGTATCAAGATTTTTGAAGATTCTAGCTGAATGGGAAGAATTTAAGATTTGAAATGAATGAAAAACGTTGTTAATACTTTTATTTACTATTTGATTACCAATTTTTTTATTACAACTCGTACCAAAACGTACATGCTGCGTCAACACTATTTTGTTATTGCAAATGGATAACTCTTATTAGGTGCCTTTTATTACTATTTTTTCAAATATCAGAAAAAATCTGTTGGGCGATTTTGGTTTGCTTTAAAATGGTCTTATAAATCTTAGACAAGGGTTATTGTAACTTAATCATAGGTATACTATATCAACACGCAAAGGTGTTAAGCAAATTTCCTATTGCATAAACTTTCAAGACTTCAGTGAAGAAATACACTCGTCAAGTAATAAATTATTGAACGTCCGCCTAATTGAATTGGTTTATGCATACATGTAGGCGCTGTCGGTCGCACGATACGCACTCCTTTTTACTAATATACAAGTAGAAAAATAAGTTTTATTACTTATGGAAATTGAAATACCGGCATTCACAGAAAAAACATCTTTGAACGATAAGTAAAGTTTTTAGTTGATTTATTTAGGTACTTACTTGTCACATTTTGGAACTTTTTTGGCAAACTTGAATGCCCTGTTTACTCTGGAGATAGGTTCGATGATTTCCATGTTTATGGTATCTGTTAATTTATTCGACAACTCTTGGTGGCTGTCCCCCATTAGGTAGCCTTTAGACTCGGCTAATCGGAACAGTTCCTTAAATGAAAAAAAATAATTAAAATCATAAGATACAAAATTTAAACATTATTAATAGTGATATTAGTGTCTGCCTCACAAGCAAACGTTACGTGTTTCAAGTTTTTTCGACAAAATATTTTCCTGGCAGTTATGGCTGCCGGCTCGTTTTCAATGGGCCACTCTGTATGTATATGTATACAGATGTCCCAAAAGTCGTAAATCAAACGTCACACGAAGATAGGCTAGCTCAAGCCCTTTCAAAAAAAAAAACACTATATGATCTTATCAAAAGGTTTACGGTTTTCAAGATATTGACAATTTTATGAAAAAAATGAAAATTGTCAAATTTTAAGGTATTTTCCGCCCCACATGCGGAAAGAAACATTTCCGGAATGTATTTATTGTGCATGTTAATCATCAATAATGGCGTTATTGACTCAGTCTACTTTTGGTGTTATTATTTAAAAAATCTGGAGAAAAAAAAAAACGGACTTTTCTTCCCCAATTTTTTAAATTTGGAATAAACCTCGGTACTGAAAAGAAAATTAGTAAAATTTACTGGCTCATAATTTCAAAAACTTCCCTATTTTATGGAGAGTTTAAAATGGTATAAAACATTATCAATATCTTTTAAAAGTAATTCACTGTTGACGATTGAAAGTAAATTTGGAAGTGAAATCAGGTAGCTAATAAATAAAAATAAACAGATTGTGACATTTACAAAAACTATTCTATTCATAACATATGCTCTATTTGACGGCCATTCTGTCTCATATATAAACGATATCGTCTTAGGAACGATCCTCTTAGTCCTCTTAGAATGATTCGTGAAATTTCTTGAGCTGCTGTACTCATTCTTTGACGTTCACCTGGCTGGGTATGTCTGATTCAAGTATTGCCTTACTGCTAAGGCAGAGTGGGCTGGCCATCCATCATTTTGAAGCCACATTGGTCTCCAAAGTTCTAATGGGGCGTCTTCCAGCAGTTCTGGCAAATTGTTTTTAAAAAACGCCAAATATCTTTGGCCATTTAATGTAGGGTGCAGTTCCACTGGTCCCAAAAGTGTTCCGTTAAAAATACCGGCCCAGAAATTTATCTTAAATTGATGCTGGGACCGATCCTCTCTGAACTCATGTGGATCTTCAATTTTCCAACTATGAAAGTTATGGAGGTTCATGTAACAAATCATTTGTACATGCTGACTCGCCACTCCATAAAACTTTATCGAAGAAATTGGGATCTTGTATGAATTTTCTTAACATAATTTCGCAAAATCGCTTGCGCCTTGAGTATTGACGCAGTTCGAAAATTTGGACTGTCTGAATATGGTACCCATACCTTTTTATAATTCTATGAGTAGACGTTGAGACACCAGTTCGTCTCTGTACTTTCCGCGTCGAGGTACCAGATTCTTCCATGACAGCGCTGTTAGAATGCCTAGCATCTATCGTGTTGATCGAACTGGACAACAGGGAACTGCAGACGAGGATGCTATTATCGAAAAACCCTCTGAGCTTGCGAATTTCCGTCGGTTTAATAAATAATTTTCACGACAAGTGCAATTGATTCATCGTCCATGTTGATTATTTCCTACTAAAAACTCGACAAATTAAAGTTATTTCGCAATAATATAATAATACTCCAAGGTCTCTGTATCCCATTCTATAAGAAAGGTATAGACATATTTGTGTAATTCAATAACACCACAGCTGATACAGACGCTTCTCATGCCCTATGATCAAAGGTCAATTTTCGTAGACACCAGGCGGGACGTAAAGTGCCAGTTAATGTGTCTGCATCTTGAGAACTCTGGGATATCGAAAGGCAATTGAAAATGAGTATAGTTGCTCGAAAGTCTAGAGATACCATGAGAAACACGGAGGGCTAGATGACACCGGCTTGGACATTCTTACAAAGACAACAATGTAATTAGAACAATGCTTGCTATTTTAGGTATTAATCGCCAATGTTTTATGCAAATCGTTAGCAACAATCAGCTTAGAGCTATGTGGTTTGATTGTGTTGTAATTATAGGGATATATTTTTTTAAAAGGAATAGCTCTCCGCGCGTTTCTACGTCAAATAAATTTTTGCCATTTACCCTCGTATTTTTAGCATAATGAAGGAGTTAAGGTATTGTAACTACTCACTCAAGCTGTAATACAAAAATTCATTAGTCAGGAAAAACATGCTATGTACCAATTAATCGAACAGGAAGTTGAATTATGATTTGCTTAGCGAATGTTATACATTAATTATAGGGTGTCTTGAGCTACATCTTAATAAATTATTTCTACAACCCATAAGTCGTTGGTGATACAATCTTTTTAATTTTTTTTTAATAAACCACGCCTTATGTTATTGCAGTTTTGCATTTTCGATCCAAATATAATGCATGTTTGTAAGAAAAGAAATTCGGGACGCCGCAAGCACGTTATGGTAGCAAATTTTCATTAAATGCTACAAATTTGGATAGCTCAATTTGCTATTAACCTATAAGGTTGACCAAGAAACCGGTTTTTTCGGGAACACTTTAAGTTTACTTTCGGAAATTTTTGTACATTTTCAAACAATAACGTTATTTTGATGAAACATGGCACATTGTTTTTAGTATATAGGTTATACTGGTAACCAAATTTGATGCCTGCTTTCTTAAAAAAAACACACATATTTGGTATTAAAAACAATTTTATGAAAATTCACAACCATAACACACTTGCTGCGTCCAGCCGTTTTTTAATCGAACACGTCTTATTCTATTTTCCATCGAAATATAATGCATGTTTGTAAGAAAAGAAATTCGGGACGCATCAAGTGCGTTATGGTAACGAATTTTCATTAAATGCTTCAAATTTGATGTTGCAATTTGAGCAGCATCTTACAAATATTATTTCGATAATCACAGGTCGCCCGTAAGTCGTTGGCGATACAAATTTTCTTTTATGCATCGAACACCCCTTATATTATTGCATTTATTTTCCATCGAATTGTAATGCAGTATTGTTTTCGAGTTATTTCAATTGTTTAGCAACTTTTCACATTTTTCGCACATGTAAAAAATTTTTTACCAACAAAAATCGGAGTCTAATGCAAATGACGCATTCAGACAGGTTTTCGTTTATGTTATTTCATGAAAAAATCGAGATGCCATGCACCGGCCTTATTCAAATAGTGACTGAATTAAAAAATATACCTTAAACTGTGATAACTCAATTATTTCAAATAGAACAGTTTATATTTTGTGTTTCAGAAGTGAGGGCATAATAATAAATGTTTAATAAGTTATTTAAAAAAATGTTTTCGGATTTTCGTGAAAAAATTGTTTGTAAATTTGTATGCAAAAAACTTTTTTGGGAGTTTGGTCGAACAGCTTATTTTATGAAACATGGTACATTGTTTCTACTACATAGGTATACTGGTAACCAAATTTGATGCCTGCTTTCAGTAAAATAAAACATATTTGCTTTTAAAAACATTTTTATGAAAATTCACTACCATAACGGACTTGCTGCGTCCCGAATTTTTTCGTTTGTTTTTTAACATATTTTTAGGGTGTTGACATAATATACTATGACTTTGACAGCTTATAGTGTAATAATCCAGTGAAGTAGTTAGAAAAGTCAATTTATACCGTTTAGTGCATGACAACTTAAAAAAAAATAATGTATTTTATTTTTTTACTTTTTAGCCTTCAAGTTGTATGAATGCTTTTTTTTGACACTTATAGAAAATCACTACATAGGTACTTTATGCTTCGCATCCTGATAATTTCACCTAATGCCTCTTTATTGCAGCGTCTCTTCGCGTTAACTTTCCACAGCCAATTTTCCCTATCCTAAGTCCACCTGAAGATCTAACACGGCTTAAAGCTGCATAAGCTTGTCCTTCCTCAAATAATTTTGGGCCTAAATATAAATGTCATTGTCTATATGGTGCCTTCCTGCATTTTGTGGACAGTAGCTGTAGCCCATGACAGGATCAGTAAAAGCACAAGTCAAATAAACCTAAACTCTATGGACATATCGTTAGTCACTGAATAAGTTTGTAACATTTCAAATCGGTCGGACAATCGGAAGTGACATAAAATTCGATTACAAGATTTGATTGTCAGACAGCTGTGAATCTAAATAAAATTGTTCAAAAAGAAACAAAAATATTACCTGGACATATTCTACAGCTGGTTGGACATACTGTTTGGCATCTATTTCTGTTTCAAGCCAGTGCTTTGAGAAATGTTCAAGTGCTGTCGATATTGAAGCAACAGGCCTTTTAATGTCTAGTTGTGCGTTCTTTGGATATCCCTTCTGTTCTAAATAACTATTAATCATGTACTGGCCAGTTAAAAGGTAGCTAAAAGAAAAGTATAACAATACAAACTTGCATTACAATACACGTTTATGTCACCATTAACCTTGAAAATAAATTTTAACTGCTCTTAACATAATCTAGACCGAACGCGAAAGACTCGGCTGTTGTGTGTATGTGGGGGGGGGGTGTGTCTGCCACCTTGATTTAGCTATTTATGGTTTTCAAAAACAAACACAAGTATCTACCAAACAAATAACAAATGTAAACATGGAAATGTCAGCAATAGACATTGCTGTCAAACATTATCAATCATCTAGACACTGCTTCGTGAAATCATTTCAGTGTCATTTTTGATGAGGCAAAGATGTTCTCCAACGAGGAAGGCTTCGATATGCACATAGTGTTAGACGAATGTCTACAAAATTACAGACAAGCTGAACGAATATATGCAGAGTGGTACCCTGACCGTGTTCCGCAATCTCACAACGTTTTCAGGCAGCTGGTGCATCGAATTTGAACAAAACTGGTCAAACTAAACCCCAACACAATAAGAATCAGTTAATTAGGCGGCCGGTAAGAGACAAAATGGTACTTGACATTTTGGCTGGTGTTGCTATGAACCCTCATGTTTCAACCAGGAGGATCGTAGTTGATTCCGGTGTGGGTCAAATGTCAATACGCAGGATTTTAAAAGATATTTATTATGATCCCTACCACATCAACCTGCAATAGGCACTTGAACCGAGGGATTATCAAAAACGTATCAATTTGTGCCAATGGCTATTAACCAAAGATCTTGAGTTCCATCGATCGATTCTCTGGACCGATGAAGCCACATTTAACAGCAATGGGGAGGTCAACATTCACAATGCCCATTACTGGTTTTAGGAATCCATTGACTGCGAGAAGTGGACAACCTGCATTTGTGGAGCATCAATACAGGGTGTGGCCTCATCTAGACCGACTTTTTCGATGGCCTCCTAACTGGCCATGTGTGTACGCTGACTTCCTCTACAATGTCCTCTGTCAACTTCTGGAAGTCGCCGTCCCGCTCAATACACGAGAGACGATGTGAACACAGCAGGATGGTTGTCCAAGTGATTTTTCACTGTCAGCCATTGATAACCTGTACCCTGGACGGTGGATCGAAAGCGAAGGGCCTGTAGCGTGGCCGCCTCTATCCCCAGACTTGACATCCCTGGATTTTTTCTTTAAAGTCTGGTCAAAGGCATCCTTTACGGACATCAACCCACAACAAAATATGATACGAAGGTACGAATTCGGGAAGCCTGACAGTCATTGAGCAGCGTAGAAATCTTGCAAGCTACCGACAGCGTTCGAACACGGATCCAGGAATGTGTGAATCAAGGTGGCAGACACTTTGAACATTCATGAACGCTTACATTTTCTGCCATCCATTCATCCACATACAAAAGCCACTTCTTGTCGTTGGGTCTGGTTTATGTTAAGAGCAGTTAAAATTTAGTTTCAAGGTTAATGGTGACATCTATCGGGAAAGTGTTTCAGATAAAAGTTTCTACATGGGTATACAAACATGTTTTTTTCTTTGGAGCATTCAGTAGGCTTATAAACGACTGGGACGGGTGATCAGATTCATCCTGTATATCTAAAACTTAGTTGATCTAACAAGTATGTTATCATTGTCAAGAGTAAGCCGAAAGGGAATAAGCTTGAGTTTCAAAATGTATTTCTAACCTGATAAAATAATACTTACTTCTGACGTAATACTGGATCTGTCAAGTACATGATGAGTGAAGTAATCCTGCCGGTAACTATACTAATCCAGTGCCTTCTGAAGGAATGATTCTCCATCAATTCCACATACTTACGGTAACTAAATCTTCCGTTCTCATCTGAGAAAATTTTAAAAAACTTCTCTGCACCGACAGTACTTATCACTGTCTTGCCTATTTCAGAATTTACGAAGTGGTCAAAAAATACATGCAATCTTTCTAAAATTGGTGGTATAAGTGAATCATGATCCTTATGAGATGCTTCTCTTGCTTTAGCATCTGGACCGGCAAAATCGTTGAACATTCGGAAAAGCATGTACATATTATTCACCATTGAACCCCCTTCTCCATTTGCTTGGCCCATGAAGCTCCCCACCATTGATAGCAGACCGCCTAAATCTAGCTCGGAATCTTTTGAATCAAGACTACCACTGGCTTGAGTGATCGCAGAAAAAATAGAGCCTATCATAGATGGGTCTATCCCGCCATCTCCCTTTTGGTTCGAACTGAATGCTGAACCTATATTTTTCAACAGTTGTCCTGCATTTCCGTTAGCAACCATTCCCATTAACATGTCGCCCACTTCTTTCCCTCCACCAGACTGCATCATGTTGTTGACCATGGAACCTATGTTTTGTAGATTTGGGTCTTTGAGCAGTTGCGATGCCACGTCTGGAAACGGATGAGCGTCGTGGTCTATCTCGTTTTCTTTATTGTTTATTTTTTCTCTGTTGTATATTTTTTCTTTGTTGCCTATTTTTTCTTTGTTGTCTATTTTTTCTTTCTTGTCTATTTTTTCTTTCTTGTCTATTTTTTCTATGTTATCTATGTTTACTTGTTTTATGTCTTCTACTAATACTTCTTTGAAGAGAACTAGGATGACTAGAATGTATAGCATGTGACTGTTTGCCATTGTGTTTGTGTTTCTGAAAAATAAGCTGCGTTTTAATTTATTGGAAATAAAGATACGTTGTAATAGTAATAGGGTATAGTGGTATAAAAGTCACACCCCAATATTTGGGTAAACAATGAGACAAGTTTCGAAATTCTAGTTTAAGTTTTATTTCTGCAGTTCTGTTCTTATAAACTAGCATATATGCTACATAATATAGGGTTGGGTTTATAACAAATCTGCATATAGAAATTTATATTGAAAAGATGCCTGTTGAAAGCCTGTGTGAAACTTTATAATTCCGGTCAACAACTTTTCTACTCACAGTAAAACTACACGTCGCTAGAGGGCGCTGATGCAAGAAATTGATTCAAAATATGTCCAGGAACATTACTTTTGTTATTATACTAGTTGCTTTCAGGTGTTGTGAGAATGAAATTGTTTTTTTTTTTGTCATCGTGAGGCAACTTGTTTTTACTATCTAATGAATAAATGAAAATTAAAAGGTACTACATTAAAAAACGGTACCTACTGAACATACAATGACTCAAATATATTTGTAAGGCTATTGCCCAGTTTCACAAAGCGCGATTAGACATATAACGGCCGGTTAGTTAATGGAGGCTTCAGACGACCCATCACAGCCACAAAATATTTGGTTGTCACGGCGAAAATCCTATTCATAGTCCGTGATTGGTCGTTGAAAGCCTTGATTATGAACTAACCGCCCGGCAAATATTTAATCGAGATTTGAGAAACTGGACAATATATATATATATATATATATATATATATATATATATATATATATATATATATATATATATATATATATATATATATATAGGGTGGCGCATTGAAAACGAAACAGACCGATTTGCGTCCAGAGAAATTTTTTTTGTAAGAAACGCTGAAACACGTCAATTTTAATATTGAGGGAGACATGTTTTGACATAAAACTCAACTTTGTCACATCAACCCCTTAAGGGTGGTGATAACAACCCTTATATTTTAAATAGGAAACATGGCAACATCGAGTGTTACATCATTTGAAAACTCTTTCTTTTCTGAATTCAGCACACTAGTTTTTTTTGGAAGTTTTATCAACTCGTTTAAAAATTATTCACAGTTAGAGTTGCAAGAACGTATTTCATTCATTGTGATAAGAAATGCACTAATTAGTCAATTTTTCGTTAAAAAAAACTAAAAAACAAAACCAAACGTTCAAAAATGTTTATTTAGTTAAGTAAGTGTTCCAATTGTTGACCACCAGCTTCCATACAAAAGTACAAATTTTGTTCAAGACGAGCTCTGGCATTCTGGAGCATTTGTGGAGTTATAAGACGGCATTCATCAACAATGCGTCGTCGTAATTCTTCCAGAGACTCCGGTTCTGTTGCGTAAATTCTACTCTTTAAATGGCCCCATAGAAGGAAGTTTAAAGGAGTTAAATCCGGTGATCTAGGGGGACACTCAATAGCATCTCTGCGCCCAATCCATTGTCCTGAAAACTCTCTGTTCAAAAACTGCCTAACACGTTGTGAAAAATGCGGAGGATCTCCATCTTGTTGAAACACTAATTGATTTTTTTTTTTGATAGCGATCATCATTTTCAACAATGTCAATTAGTAGAGGGTAAACGAAACGAAACTCCAAATACGTTTCGCCACTCAAATTGCCGTCAAGAAAAAATGGTCCCATTAAACGGTCTCCAAAAATGCCAGTCTAAATATTCAATTTCTGTCGAGTTTGAGTGTGGACTTCGTGAAAATTTCTTGGATTATTATCTGCCCAATAACGACAATTATAACGATTGACTGTAGAGTTTTATAAAAACGTACACTCTTCTGAAAAACAGATATTGAACAGAAAGTTCCCGTTATCAGCTGTTCGTGCAGTTATAACTTCACAAAACTCCAGCCGCCGATCAAAATCATCTTCATTCCGTTGTTGTACAAGATGAATTTTATACGGGTGAAATTTATGCTGCTTCAATATATTTTTTTAAAACAGTGGCCAATTTTCTCGTGCTCAAAGTTGGGTCTGCAGCAATTTGTCCTAAAACTTCAATCTTAGTAGTCTCATTTCTAACCGGAAATTCACGTTCAGGATCCCGCTTTTTGTTGGCTACTGAACCATTTTGTCGAAACTTTGCAACTAACTCCAAAATGTATTTTCTGTTAACATGTCTGTAAGGATGTCGTTTATTAAAGAAGTTTGCGGTACGGTTTGCACAGTCATTGTTTTTGAAAAAAAGATTAATTATTTCAACTCTTTCTTCTACAGAATACACCATTGTGAAATTAATTTTCGGTAGTACTATCAAGTATCAAACCGACCGATAAACTGAAATAATAAACCGCATTTCTCTCATTCCAATAAGAGATGTTCTGATAGTCAATTTTTTATTTACAGACCAACAAAACATTGACTATCAGCACATTTCTTATCGGAATGAGTGAAATGCGTTTTTGCATCTTCAACTGTAAATAATTTTTAAACGAGTTGATAAAACTTCCAAAAAAAAATAGTGTGCTGAATTCAGAAAAGAAACAGCATTCAAATGATGTAACACTCGACCCATGTTCCCTATTTAAAATATAAGGGTTGTTATCACCACCCTTAAGGGGTTGATGTGACAAAGTTGAGTTTTATGTCCCCACTCAGTATTAAAATTGACGTGTTTCAGCGTTTCTTAAAAAATTTCTCTGGGCGCAAATCGGTCTGTTTCGTTTTCAATGCGCCAGCCTATATATATATATATATATATATATATATATATATATATATATATATATATATATATATATATATATATATATATATATATATATATATATATATATATATATATATATATATATATATATATATATATATATATACCAATATATACAGGGTGATTCCGCAACTTGGTTAGAAACATTCGAACTTGTAATAGGAATTTCGACCTGAAATTTTCAGGATAGACCTAGTCCAATGAAAATACTTTCAAGATGGCGGCACAAACGGTTATACCGGAAACTTCAACCAACTCATTTATTTTAAATAGAACATTATATTATTATTGTATATTTGGTTTCGCCGTTCAATTTCAGATCAACTTTCAACCATGGTCTAGTTTTCAACGATTTCTGAGATATTCGTGAATTTCCGTTATTTTTGACGTATCAACAACTTCATAGAGACCACGGTAAAATACCAGTATTGTAGATTCGTTCAGTATTCCAGCCCCTAATCTTCACCCTATTGTGTCATTTTCCCCTTTACAAGTGGGAAATATCATATTTACGGGTGTTCGTCCGATAATCCGTAAAGTAATAAGTGGTGAAATTTACACAAACTCTATTTATTTATAGAAAAACTTTGGGAAACTTAAGTGAAGTACTTAATTAATTCAGTGAAATTTATAAAAGGCTGATTTATTATGATTTATTCAAAAACTATGCAAGATAAGTATCGTATAGGGAAACCTAATGCAGTTAAATGGACATTACATTTTACCATAAAATAATGTTATAAAATACAGGCTGTTCCATTTGAGAATTGTGAGATTTTCTAATACTGAATTCAAGGTTAATTTGTGAACACCTGTATATATCATCGGAAAAATTGGCATTAGGGTAGATACCTTGATGTTTTTCTAATAATGTCAGCAAGTTTTAGATTTATAGCAATTATCATTTGGTAGATACCGTGGCCTCTATGAAGTTGTTGAAAAATAACGGAAATTCACGAATATCTCAGAAATGATTAAAAATTAGAACATGATAGTTCAGACAAAGTTAACTTGAAATTTAACGATGAATCCAAATATACAATAATATATAGGGTGGTCTATTTAAAATAAATGAGTTGCTTGCGGTTTTCGGTATAACCTGATGTTACGCCATCTTGAAAGTATTTTCATTCGAAAGGTAGACATTGACTAAGTCTATGCTACAAATTTTGGATCGAAATTTTTATTATAAGTTCAAAAGTTTCTAACCAACAAGTTGCGTGAATCACACTATAATATATATATATATATATATATATATATATATATATATATATATATATATATATATATATATATATATATATATATATATATATATATATATATATATATATATATATATATATATATATATATATATATATATATATATATATATATATATACAGGTATACCACGAAATGCGTTGGTTTAGACATTTTTCTAATTATTAACGTATTTCAATTCTGAAAATTCGCATATATAAGAGCTAAGGCACTTTCCATGTAAAATAATTTAGAGCCAGCTTTGTTATTTGAAATGAAGCACGCTGTATATTTTTACATATTTGGATTGTAAGTAAAATTATGTGTGCACCAACGTCAACTATCCTTAACTACCTTAAATTGTTTCACAGTTATTGTGATTTTTCAAAATGTTTATTCATTTGTATTGAAATATTGAAGCCATTCGTTCTCATTTATTAGTGAATTTTCATTAAGAAAAATTAGCTAATAGAGAGGTTACGATGAAAAGCTTTTGAAAAAAATTCTTCAGGCGCGAATTTGGGTCTCTAGAACCCAAAACCAAGGTCGGTTAGAATTTTTATATGTTTATATATATATATATATATATATATATATATATATATATATATATATATATATATATATATAAATATATATACATATAAATAAATAAATATATATATATATATATATATATATATATATATATATATATATATATATATATATATATATATGTATATGTATATGTATGTTTGTATCTATCCGAGCGATAACTTAAGAAATACTCAGCTGATTTGAACGAAACTTGGCACATATCTTCATTGCATTAAGACCGCGGCCGAATTCGTATATCAGCTATAACGGACATTTTTTCCCCCAAAAATATACAAAAATACTTTTGAAACGCTATATTTTTGTAAGTACCAGAGTAACTGGAATGAGACTTTACATGTGGCTAGAAATAGTGCAAATAAACCTATGTTGTGAATCTTAAATACTTTGGTACACAATATTTAGAGTTTTTTTTCCAAATTAAAAATAAAATTCCAAAGGCATGCATTGAAACGACTTAGTGGGTAAAGTCCAATGCCTGACACACAGAGTAGTTAGCTTCCAGATTGATTCAAACAACAGGTATAAACCACACATCAACGGTCACCAAACTAAATATATACCTGGCATGAAACATACTGCCCGAACCAACAATCGTGAAATCTTGGCCGCAATTATGGAAAATGACATACGACATGAAATTTAAAAAATCACAAAGCTTTGAAACAATCCAAATATGTAAAATATATAGGGTGTTCCATATAAAATAACAAAGTTGATCGCTACTTCCGGTTAAACCGGAAGTGATATCGACTCCAAATTATTCCACATAGAAAGCGCGTTATGTCTTATATATCAATGCAACTTTTCTGAATTGAAATACGTTAATAACTAGAAAAACTTCTAACGAATGCATTTCGTGGTATACCCTGTATGTTTGTATATATATATATATATATATATATATATATATATATATATATATATATATATATATATATATATATATATATATATATATATATATATATATATATATGTATCCAACCGATAACTCAAAAAATACTTCATCGATTTAGACAAAATTTGGGAATTACCCTTATTTTGTTAATGGCTTCGTTCATCAGATCTTAACGCCCATTTTTTCTTAACAAACAATTAAAAAATATTTTTTAAAACGCAATATCTCTCAAATTCTTTAAGTGATTGAAACGAAAATCTACAACTTAAAAAAACATAGAGACGTTCGAGTCTTTTGTTTAAATAAAAATAAAATTATCCCAAATTAAAATTAAAATAATCTTCGACATCGCTTCAGATTCTGTAATGGAATGTCTACAATGTTGGACAAAGACGGATGAGGTTACCTGTACTGCTATGCTATTTAAATAAATGGTGGATACAAATCTAAACAATGGAAGTTACAAATATTATTGCAAGATGTCAGTCAATAACATTGTGAAATGTACGACGGAGACGCCATCTCGGTGCGGAGCCAGGTAGTATCTAGTTAACACAAATGTTATAGATTGAGACTGTGTACAATCAACTAACAATTTTGTAAATTGTCAGCCCTGGCCCATTTCTTTCCTAATGCCGGGGCAATGTTTGCTTTCAAAAGCGCTAAATTTTACCATGCGACTGCAAGCGGCTTGATAGCTGGCTGACGTTAGACGGCACCGCTGATCTTTAACAGCAGCAAGTAGCTTGCGAGCTTAACAAGCGCATTATTTCTACGCTTCGTCGCGTGCGCTTGTTATGTAGTCTTGTTGACATTTTACAACTGACTTTTAACTAACCTAACATATTTAAAACATGAATATAAATATTGAAAATAAATATTGGACAGTAGTTATAAATAAATATTGTGAGTTAATGACTTAAAACAATACAATTTTGCGTTAAATAGAAAATAAGTATATCACTCGGTTTTGAATGCTTCTTAATTGAGGCACGAAAACGGGACCCCATAGCCATTACTATTATTGTATAACCGGGGGAAATAACTAATGCATTATGTGGTGATCGTAGGTAACAGTATGGGCACTGAAAAGCGTATTTCTGTATTGTATGTTGCGAACAGGTACAGTCTCCCGCTTAAAATTAGACCAACCTACGCTTGTTAATTCTTCAAGCCTATCGATCTTAATTTACAAGCTGCTTACTTGTGGCGTCGACCGAATTTCAGTGTAGTTTTGGTCAAAAGCTAGATTCATACATGCGCGAATTGCGAAATCGCTACGAAACGTATTCCTATTGGTTTATTTAAAATAATATCGTAAAACTGTTGTTTTTTATCAGATTTTGTAAATGTATTTTACAAATTTTTGTGTGCACACAATTAGAGACGACCTAAATGTCTTCTCTACTTTTAATTTTGTGTAGCCCCAATGCTAATTAAGGGTCCCATCTTTATTATACTTACTTAGCTTGTGAAAATTTATATAAAAATAAGAAAGAATGAAAATAGCAAGTAAATTTATTGACTCTAGTGCTGTATTCAATATTATCTGAACAAGACATGCAGTGGAATGTAATTTCAGTAAATAAACAGTTTACTGTATGGAGGGTTTTTAGAAAAAAAATCAGAAATATGCTTAGAACCCTCCTTGGATGCACAATTTACAAGGCAAATTTGTTACAAACAACCCCCAAGAAAGTTAAAGTACCAAGACTGTATAGGGGTGCTGGGCGGGGAGGAAATATGTTAAAAAACCAATTAGTCGAACTTTGAAAACACGCGTTTTTCAGATTTTGCAGCAATACATCCTTTAAACCCTGCCTAGTCCGCATAACACCCATATTCGCCCAGGTCCAGTAACTTTCTTAGAGGTTGTTCGCAAGAAATTTTTCGTGTGCTTTAAGCTTTGAAGGTAGTTGTATGCATGCACACGGGGAAGGAGAAGCCCCCGTGTTTTTGGGTGAGGGGACAGAAATTCTCTTCCGCCTGGGGGTTCTTCTTCCCCTTCTGCATGCATACAATCACCCTGAATGCATGAACCGCCGGATTTTTTTTGTATGTTCAGCTTTCTGGTGTTATTTTGGTTGGGTATATTTCCTGTTTATCAATTGTTTCGTTTGAGTTTTGTATCCAAATGACTGTATAAATGTTTATGTTAGAGATCATGCTTTTTTGGTTGCCCTTCTTTACCCTACTTTTAGTGTTCCTAATTAAATAAAGCAATGTTTTATAATTTTTAATATAACAGTACAGGCAAAAGAGATTTTTTTTCTGCATTAAACTACAGGAGTTATTTTTTTTATAGATAGGTTCAGAATTACGTACTGAATGTAAAAACCCAAAAACCTTACAAATTAGGAGGGCGGAAGTGCCTCCATTTTGAGAAAAACCGTTTCGGCATAAAACTCCGTAACCGTGCACTTAGACCAAAAATGGTAATGACCTTTATTGTAGATAATTGCATTTTTCATCTTTTTTGTTAAATATTTTTTTGTATCACTCACCGTTTACAACTTATAGGACTATTAGCATTCATTTATTGACTTTTTTACCCATATCTTTGTTAATAATTGTTTAAAAAATAAAATGCTGATAACTTAACTTTTCAATCGACAAATTTTCTAGAACTTCCACTTAAAACTTTTTTCATAAAATTATTATTAGTGCATTTTCTTTTAAAAAATTCACTTATATATATATATATATATATATATATATATATATATATATATATATATATATATATATATATATATATATATGTATGTATGTAGCACACCGATAACTCAAAAAAGAATGGGCCGATTTCTATCAAATTTGGTGACTACCTGCCTTTTGCAAATGACTTGGATAAGTTCGTTAGCCAGGAAAGTGGGCCTAGTTTAAACTTTTTTCATAAAATTATTATTAGTGCATTTTCTTTTAAAAAATTCACTTATATATATATATATATATATATATATATATATATATATATATATATATATATATATATATATATATATATATATATGTATGTATGTAGCACACCGATAACTCAAAAAAGAATGGGCCGATTTCTATCAAATTTGGTGACTACCTGCCTTTTGCAAATGACTTGGATAAGTTCGTTAGCCAGGAAAGTGGGCCTAGTTTATATATATATATATATATATATATATATATATATATATATATATATATATATATATATATATATATATATATATATATATATATATATATATATATATATATATATATATATATATATATATATATATATATATATATATATATATATATATATATATATATATATATATATATATATATATATATATATATATCACACCGATAACACAAAAACTAAGGGGCCGATTTTAATTAAATTTGGTTCCTCTTGTAAGTGGCTTGGATAAGTTCGTTAGCCAAGAAAATCGGCCCAGGTTTTCCCGGAAAACTTTTGTGTTTTCTTTCGAAAAAAAATCATATCTCCGGAAATAATAAAGTAAGGGCAATTAAATTTGGTACATAGTTTTATGTCATTATAGGTAAATTATCTACCAAAATTTAGGTCTGTAGGTTCAGAGACAAAAAAGTTATAGGCATTTAAAGAAAAATAAATTGGGGTTTTCCTCAAAACGTCAAAGTCGCGAATTAAAACGTCAAAATTGGCAACATTTACGCAAAGAACCTGAAAATAATATAAGCTATGGAAAGAAAATGTCTCAAGAAGAATGTTTTACAAACCCTGAAGTCTTAGTTTCAATCGTCATTGTCCTTTATTTTACTAAAATATTTCCAGAAAAATTTGTCGATTGAAAAGTTCAACATTTAACGCGTTATAACTTTGAAAATATTGATTTTAGAAAAAAAGTTTTTTGTAAAAATTGTAGGAAATTTGTCGATTGAAAAGTTAAGTTATCAGCATTTTATTTTTTAAACAATTATTAACAAAGATATGGGTAAAAAAGTCAATAAATGAATGCTAATAGTCGTATAAGTTGTAAACGGTGAGTGTTACAAAAAAAATTATTTAACAAAAAAGATGAGAAATGCAATTATCTACAATAAAAGTCATTAGCATTTTTGGCCTAAAGTGCACGGTTATGGATATATAGGCCGAAACGGTTTTTCTCAAAATGGCGGCACTTCCGCCCTCCTAATTTGTAAGGATTTTGTGTTTTTACATTCAGTACGTAATTCTGAACCTATCTATGAAGAAAATAACTCCTGTAGTTTAGTGCATTATGGACAAGAGTAACGGGCTCCTCTATTGCCTGTACTATAAGGCTAATCACTACAATATATTTTATTCTTATGAAAATTCCCTACCATCACGCACTTGCTGCGCCCCGAACATTTTTTCCAATTTGCTTTATACATTCACTTAATAAGAGAAGTAAAGGTAGTTTGTTGTTTTGTTATTGTTAACATACACCAGCAGCAGGTCGTCTGATAAGTTATCAGTCTCTCGTTATTGTCACCAAGTTATTAACATAGATAAGGTATTTCGTGGACGCATATATTTGTTAAAATTTACACTTATGTAGATACTATAAAAATAAAACACTGATTTTTTTATGGATTTGTGAAACAGAATTACCTATGTAGTTTAAATCTGCTAAGGTGTCATTAAAACAATATTTCTATTGTCTTTTTAATTACATGTCACAAGAATATACATATTATTTTAAATGAACAGTTACAAGACCATTTTCTATTGGTGTTGATTTACTGAAGAAGGGCAAGAAAAACATTTGGAAATAGAATTCGACGATGTTGACCACTCCAAAGTAATTTTGTATTTGCAAGACAATGACGCTGCGCACAAATTATATGTCGCCTTGGAATTAATTGGTGATTTGGAGTTCGAATTACCTGAACACCCTCATATTTAAGAGATCTGACCCTGCCTCGCTATTATATCTTCACTGAACTAAAAAAAGATCGGGACGCAGCAAGTGCGTTATGGTACTGAATTTTTATTAAATGCTTCAAATTTGAATAACTCAATTTTCTATAAACTTAGAAAGTTGAATTTTGGTATGTAGTAAGGTCTTTCCTAAGGCAACGTATTTACTAAATTTCATTAAAATAACTTTGTAATTTTCGGAGAAAAAAAAATTATCGAAAGAAAACTAAAATAACTCAATTTTTTTATAAACTTAGAGAGTTGAATTTTGGAAAGACCTTTCACAAGACAGCATATCCATCAAATTTGATAAAATAACTTTTTAATTTTCGGGGAAAAAATTGGTTTTCAAAAGAAAACTCAAAATTTTCCGGGAAAACCTTGTCGGATTTTCCTCGCTAACGAACTTATCCAAGTCATTAATAAAAGAAAGGCACTTGCCGAATTTCACTGCAATCGGTTAATTATTTTCTGAGTTATCGGTTGGATACATATATATATATATATATATATATATATATATATATATATATATATATATATATATATATATATATATATATATATATATATATATATATATATATATATATATATATATAAACATATAAAAATTGAAACTGACCCCGGATATGGGTTCTAGGGGTCCTAGTTCGCGCTCATTTGAAAAATTTTTTGTAAAGTCTCACCATCGATACCTCTCTATTAGTGCTTTTTTTAAAATAAAAATTTACTAACTGGGTTTAAAAGTCTTAAATGATTTCTAGCGAAGAGTAGATGAAAGCTGGGTTACAGGGCAAGATAGACATTTTTTATCAAAGAACTAGAGACGTTATACTCTTAGGTTCGCTGTAATAAATGAATTTAAAAAAAAGTTCGGGACGCATCAAGTACGTTATAGTAGTGAATTTTCATAAGAATTGTACACCATTAGTAAGATATACGATTAAAACTAATTCTTTAAATTTAAATGGACCTTGGAGACCGCTTTTAGAATCCCAGTTAGCGATTACTTGAAAAAAAAAATTATATGGAGTTAAAAAATTAAAAATTGGTCTTAGATATAATATGTAAAGCGCCTCCGTGGCCGTGCGGGAAAGTCGATTCAGACTTTCCAATGCGGACTCGGAGGACGACGGTTCGAGTCTCACCGGCGGCGGATGATTTTTCAAATCACTGTCGTCGTTGAGATCGAGCTCAAGGTGGAGGGTAGGTTAGTTTAGATGAGCAAAAAGGGTCAGCAATGGCCTAATTGCCAGTAAACATCTTACCTTTACCTTCTTTTTAGATATAATATGTCTTTAAAAAAATTGTGTTGCAAATTTCATCAGTTACAAAATTTTTGCAGAAAAAAACTTAATATTTACAAAGGGAATGTACCTGTCAAATCATAAATATGACAGGTATTTTTCCATATTAATTGCTTGGATCGTTTTGTTTTAGTCAACCCATCAAATTTTTGCAAACAATAAACAACAAAACAGGTTTTTTAGATCAAATTTGTAGTTATCCGTGAAGCCCATTATGTTATTTTTCTTTAATTTACCCACGTGCGCATGAAGACATTTAATTTGATACCCATGTCAAGGGGGTTGTTGAAAAAGAAAATATATATTCCGTCATCTTACGTCAGCCGCCATTTTAAATTTATAAAAGCTCCACCGGGCCGACTGCATTTTTATTATGAAGTTCTTTCTTTTGAAACTTTATCAAAGAGGTTGTCAAGTAAAATATATTCCGCCATTTTGCATCGGCCGCCATATTAAAACTATGAAAGCGTGACCCAGCTTACTGTATTTTACTTCTGAAGTCCTTTAATATGATACCGATTTAAGGGGGTTGTTGAGAAAGAAATATCCCGTCATCTTGCGTCCGTCGCCATTTTGAATCCATGAAAGCGTTACCTTGCCTACTGTATTTTACTCGTAAAGCCCTTTAAGTTGGTACCCGTGTCAGGAGGGTTGTTGAGAGAGAAATATTCCGCCATCTTGTGTCGGACGTCATTTTGAATTGAAAGCATTAGTTTACCTACTGTATTTTGCTTGTAAAGCCCTTTCCTTTAACATCTGTGTTAGGAGGATTGTGAGAGAAGAAAAATCCGCCATCTTGGGTCATGCGCCATACGGAATTTATGATAATGACAGATGCCTATGTTGCATTGTTACTTGACTTATACACACGTATCAAATTTCAGCCAAATCTGATAGGGGGAACTGGTAAAAACAACCATATTAACAGGTGAAGCAGGGGCGGCTCCTCAATAAGTGCGCCCGTGCGCGCGCACTGTCGCCTGCCGGGGAAAAATAATATTTTTGCTATATTTTAATTATTTTTTATTTTTTTACCTCCTGCATTCTACAAATACAGAATAACTATAGTGTGTTAATGGTTGCCGACGTTATATACATCCATATACACTGAGTCGCGCGTCGGTGTGTATTCTTCGGCGCTCTGACTAAATGGGAAACTTCAATGCGAAATGATCGACTATCTTCGTCAGAAACGACCGAATAAGCAATCCCGTTATGCGATTTAAAATTCCACACTTGCATCACAGCATAATAAGACCCAGCACTGAATCTTGTAGGGCGGCCCTTTGATGTTGTGAGAATAGAATATTTGACCTTGGCCACATCGCTCCAGCTTAACGGACCAGGGTGGCACTCGGCATACAGTTATGCTGTTCTGGAATCACAGGCGTAAGCGCTCATTTTATCGCCAGGACCGTATTATCTTTCTTAAAGCAATGTTATTATTGATTTGTATACAGCAAAATGTTACGTAATTGAAACAACGATAATTAAATATAGTGTAAAATATAGTGTTAGAAGAAGGAATATAACTACGATAGATTAGATCCTCGTGAATAGCATGTCGAATGATCGACTTAATGCGCTAGCAATGTTGGAAATAAACAGCGACTTTGTATTTGAAATACTGAACTTTGATGAAAGAGTTTTAGAACAGTTTGTGGCTATCAAAAATAGACGTATGGATTTTTCGTTTAAGGAATAAGTTACTTTGTATTTGAAATACTGAGCGTTGATGAAAGAGTTTTAGAACAGTTTGTGGCTATCAAAAATAGACGTATGGATTTTTCGTTTAAGGAATAAGTATAGGTCTGTTATGTTATAACTTATAAACTAAAGGGAATGCTGAGTGTTGACAGAATTGTGATTTGTGTTAGTAATTATCAAAGGAAAGGAGTTTTTATAAATAACTAGAGGAAAACTTGGTAAGTAGTTAATAATTATTAAGTTTAGTAAGTAGGTTTTTTTTTATAATACTTTTTCGGGGAAAAAAGAGGCGTACCCCCAATGCATTAAGGCACGAGCCGCTACTGAGGTGAAGTAAAATAAAAGCTTGTAATAAAAATTATAAAATAATGGATCTTCAGTTACAAATCGTTTACCGTTATAGAAGGCCAATAACTTTTCAACACCTCCTGGTATCTGTAGCCTGTGCCTCGTAGTGTTAGATATTCCTGTGGTATAAACAGGAATAAAAATCTAACTGTCTATCTCTTTGGAAATGTAGACTTCAATCATTTTTACAAAATCCATACTTTACAATAAAACAGTCTTCTAAAATAACAAAAGGTTATTTATTATTTTACGGTCATTAAGTTCAATAATGAAAGTGATAAAACCTTGTCTTGCAACTGATTCATAATATGCTTTATTTTGTTCTATGAGAAATACCAGTCGAGTATAAATTATTGTAACTGTCAAAATCATAAACCGTAATATTTGCGGGATTGTATGACGTACTAGCTGCCGAAAACATAAATGCAACGCCTGCTAGTTGTTTGTAAATGTACCAGCATTGTAGTGAATTATGTACGCAGCAAGTGTGTTATGGTAGCGGATTTCCTTAAGAATGGGCTTTTATAAAAAATTAAAATTGTTAGTTGGCTATATAATTAATAAAAGTTGAAAGAAACAATAATCAAAAGTTTGTGATAAACAGTAAATATAAATAAGTACCTACAGAAAGAATAGGATGCATTTCACGATATGTCAGAAATTCTAAGGTTATTCAATCTGTCAATTTAAAGTTAGATCTGGCGCTTGTAATCACGAATTATATTAGTATACACACATACGTACATACATATATACTAATATATATATATATATATATATATATATATATATATATATATATATATATATATATATATAATATATATATATATATATATATATATATATATATATATATATATATATATATATATATATATATATATATATATATATATATATATGAGAAGCTTGTGAAGATGCAAAAAAATAATCTCTTGACAAATATACAAACTGTCCCATTTAAAAAACTAAACATTGGTCAATATTTCAAAAACAGTAATATTATTTGGAAAAAAACTAACTACGCCACTAGATTATCCGTAAAAAGTTCTAAAAGGATTCCTTTTTAGTGAATTTTCGTAAACAAATTCACTAATGAGGAGATCGAGACTTTCGAATTTGGAAAAAATTCTTCAAATGATCTGAGATCAGTTTCAATTTTATATGTATATATATATATATATATATATATATATATATATATATATATATATATATATATATATATATATATATATATATATATATATATTTGTAGTGCATTATTACCTAATTAAGTATTGTAAATTAAATCACAATATTTTTCTATCGTGAATCTTTACGGAAAATTATGTTAAAAGTAGAAGTCTATTGTTAGACTCATGGCCTACTGCTTTTTGAACACTTTTTTTTTGTCATTTGTTTTCTGCTTTTGGATTTCATAGCCTACTATCCTCAAAACGGTTTTCCTCAAAATTGTTAGTGCAATCACAAGATTTCTCAAGCATGTTGTACATCATTGCAAAGCTGTTTTCACAGGCTATCACATCAAAAAATCCAATATGGCTGCCATATTAAAAACAAACGTTGATACATGTAGCTCAAAAACAAATGACAATCCAAAGTTGAGAATAGCACAAAAAGATTACTCTGTAAAAAGTGTCGTGATAATGTGCAAGTCTTGGACATGTCAGATTAACGCCTACTTAGATATTGAAGAAAAAGAAATCGACAAATTTTGGTTTTTTCAAAATAACTCGAAAACGAAAAGATGCAGGGCAAAATACAAGTCATATTTGGAATGAGCATGAAATTCTACAAAACGTTGCTAATTTAACCGTTTCCCTATCTCTAATAATAACGGAGATAGCAATACATTCCCATCCCGTTTGGGATATACTGTATATCGTTTCAGAAGTTTATGGGTACAGGAAAAAAAAATTGTGGTCAAGTTATGGACCCTAAATTCGGAATATCTTTCTAATGAGAGTAAATTATCACAGCTATGTGGAAGTTATGATTCAATTTGTAGCACTATTTTTTATCAGTATGAAAAACTCTACCAATTTTCAAGAAAATATTTTAGGTTGAATACTAGATATCAAAGAAAATCAAAGTTCATAACTTTGGGATCATCTGTATTGAATGTTGATTGAATTCCTCATGTGTTTCGCGAATGTTTGGATGACTAAGTATATTTTAGTTATGGTCTTATAGACAAATTATAACATATCCCTTTCCAGCAAAAAATGTATAATAATGTGGTCGTTATAATATATTATTCATTCAATTTTTTGGAAGCTATTCAATACGACGGGTTTTTCCTTATAGGTATGTTCCTATCTTAAAACAGTCGATGCAATCATAGTGCACTAGTTTCATCTACAACAACCTTGAATTTGGTTACGCTTTCTCTGTAATTATTTTGAATACCAAAAGAATGTTAGACGAGGCTACTTTTCAATATCAAGTTCAAGTATTAGTACAGCTGTCCATAAAGTTTGAAATTAATTCAATATTTCAAGAACGGCTTGCTATATTCAAGAGCAGCTTGCTATATTTTGATGAAATTTGCATAAGGGTCGCAAATTGTGACCAGCCAATGAAGGCAGCGGTGTTATCAGCTTTATCGTTTTTTCTCAGTTGGTAGTTGGTACCAACTGTGTTTTTTTTTAAAGGAACACTACTGTAGATTTTTTTATATTTCAACAACACACCACGAGGGCTTAAAGCCTAAATACTATCGTACCGTGGCTGTCGACAAGGAGGAAAGGGGCAACTTGTTAATTCTGGACCTGAAGCTTTGGAGGTTCGGAGAAGGAAAAACATGTGCCGGCAAGGAATTCCACAGCTTGGAAGTCCTCGGGACAAAAGATCGGGCATAACAAGATGTGCTATGTCTGGTGACCTCTGATCAGTGCCCGTGCAGATATCTATAAAAGAGAGAGAGCGGTCACCAACCGCACGTTGGTGGGCAAGGGGTGGCAGCCTTTGGGTGAGGGTAGGGTCACCGATGAGTCGCATAGCTCTATTCTGAATGGAGTCCAGGATAGCGAGTGTAGAAGCGGCAGCGGCACCCCAGACGTGGTAGCAGTATTCGAGGTTTGGCCTTATTTGTGAAGTATATAAGGTATAGGGATTAGCTGGTGAAAAGTATTTGCGAGCCCGGAAGAGGAAACCTAATTTCTTAGTAGCCGCTTCTGCAATTGATGTGACATGTTGGTGCCAATTGAGATTTCGATGCACAGAAATGCCAACACGTGAAAAGGACTCATTACTTTGAATAACTTCTAGGGCTGGTGTATCTCTTATGAGATAGAAAGCAAGACTGAGATTTGGTGGAGTTGAATTGCACAAGTTATCTACTTCCCCAGTCTAATATTTTTTGGGGATCCACAGAGACAAAACCCTCCATGAGTCTGCGATCCCCATCTAATTGGGCTAAAGAGACAGGCTTAGAATATTGTATATTTGAGTGGAGGGTGCTGTCGTCCGCGTAACTGTGAACTGGGTTGGATGTGCTAGAGAGGAGGTCATTGATGTGGAGAAGAAACAAAGTAGGGGCTAAAGCTGAACCTTGAGGGTCTCCTGCAGTAATTGGATACAGTTTAGAGGAATGACCATCCACGAGAACAGAAATGCTCTGATTGGAGAGGAAATTCGCTGTCCAGGTACAGAGTTTTGGTAGTATGCCATAGGTCGGAAGACCTTGTCGAATACTTTGGATATGTCTAGAGCGACAATCTGGGATTCACCGTGTAGTTCCATAGCCGTGTTCCAAGAATGGGTAACAAAGGAAAGAAGGCCGACAGTTGATCTGCGCTGACGGAATCCATACTGCCTGTCGTGGATTAGACTGTGTTTTTCAAGAAATTTTAGTAACCATTGAACGGAGTTCTTTAAAGCAGTTTTGAAACTTTGCCATGTCAGCATGAAAAAATAACTTTTGAAACAGAAAAAATATTCAGAATGTAATAAAAACATGAAAAACAACTGAAATCTATCCAGATGATTAAGGTAAATGTTCAAATTATCTACCTATTCAACTTAGCAGTACCCAAGTCACCTATAAAAAATCATCAATTTCTGTATCATTGAAAGAAGGCAATATAACGTAAAATATACAGGTGGTCCATTTGAAAAAATTATCTTTTTGAATTTTAAGTTTACCAGTTTTGAACATACATATGAAATGTAAAGTAACACACGAATACGAACTGGTCTTAATAAATTACAAGCTTATCAGCTTGTACAATGTTACGTTTTTTTTTTACTAAGGATGATTTATAAATGATATTTTTTTACCTTAATAAGATAATAAAAATTTTAATTTACTGTCACAGTCAAGTTGACAACCAGTTTTTCCGCCTTTATTGGTCAAGTAATATTGAGTAAAGTAACACACGAATACGAACTGGTCGAATGGTCTTAATAAATTCCAAGCTTATCTACTTGTATATTGTCACGTTTTTTTATCATGCTGAGGATGGTTTATAAATGATATTTTTTTACCTTAATAAGATAATAACAATTATAATTTACTGTCACAGTCAAGCTGACAGCGTGTGCTTCCGTCTTTATTGGTATTTATAAGTAATATTTAAGTGTTTATGAAGTAATTTTTCAATTTGTCGTATAAGATATGGATCAATTAAGTGAAAAGCAGAGAATATAAATTTTAATTATACGAGGATATGGAGACAGACAAAGACCTCACGAGGAGGTTTGTCGGATATTTAATGAATTGTATCCCGAAAGACTCCCTATTAGTAGGTGAACTGTGGGCAAAACTATCCAGAGATTTGAAATTTGAAGATACGGGCATTGTTAAAAATAAACCAAAACTAGGTAGACCAAAATCTGCAACAACTGAGGAGAAACAGCTAGATACACTATTGACTATTGCCGAATCTCCCCATGTCTCGACTAGGTAAGTTGCCCGAGATCTTGAGATCTCGCAAACGTCAGTTCGTAGGGTGTTGAAAAAAGAAAAATACCATCCCTATAAAATTCAACTTGTGCAGGAATTATCTGATGATGATTTTGATAGAAGGTCAGAATTTTGTAGTGTCATGATGGATAGGTGTGTAAATGATAGCCAGTTTATTTATAAAATTTGTTTCTCCGATGAGACAACATTCTGTTTAAATCGCCAAAACTGTAGGTATTGGTCCGATAATAATCCTCGCTGGATGAGGGAAAGTCATATTCAACATCCTCAAAAGGTTAATGTTTGGTGTGGAATTACTGAACTGCATATTATTGGGCCTTTCTTCATAGACGGAAATTTAAATGGCGACAGATATTTAACACTTCTAAATAACTCCATATTACCATTTCTTGCAAGATTATATCCAAGAAACAATGGAACCATTCACAAAAGAATTTGATTCTAACAAGACGGTGCACCACCACATTATGTGAGAAATGTGCGAGAATTATGAAATGATATTTTTCCTGGACGATGGATTGGAGTGGCCGGCTAGATCGCCGGATCTAACTCCTTTAGATTTTTTCTTGTGGGGATACCTCAAGACCAAGGTTTACAAAAGTAAGCCAAATGATCTTGATGATTTGAAAAATCGAATTTCCGAGGAAATACATGATATTAATACCAACAAGCAAATTGTTTAAAAAAATTCATTGCATTCTTTTATAGGCAGATTAGGCCATTGTGTTGCAGTAGGCCAACAGTTCGAACATTTGGTATAACAATTATCTGATGCAATTGTTTCAAACCAACTAGAGATGATTTAGTTGTTTTTACATTTATGTATGTTTCGATGAAAATAAAAATTTGGAAACTTAATTTTTTGTTTTTATACCCCAACAACTAATGTTTGTATACAAAAACAAAAATTTTAAAAGTTAAAATATTTGGGTAAAATACGGATAATTATTGTCCATTTCGTATTCGTGTCTTACTTCACATTAATTTCTTTTTCTGTAATTAGTGAATTTCGAAAAAAATTCTTCAAATGAGCGCTAATTAGGCCCCCCAGAACACATACTTGGGGTCAGTTTCAATGTTTATATATATATATATATATATATATATATATATATATATATATATATATATATATATACATACATATATATATATATATATATATATATATATATATATATATATATATATATATATATATATGTATCACACCGATAACTCAAAAAATAATGGGCCGATTTTGATTAAATTTGGTGAATAAATTCCTTTTGCAAATGGCTTGGATAAGTTTGTTAGCCAGGAAAATCTGCCCAGGTTTTCCCGGATAATGTTGTGTTTTCTTTTGAAAAAAAAATTATAGCTCCGAAATTAACAAAGTAAGCGCAACCAAATTTGGTACGCGGCTTTACATCCTTATAGGTAAGTTACCTACCAAAATTTAGCTATGTAGGTCAAAAGACAAAAAAGTTATAGGCATTTAAAGAAAAATAAATTGGGGTTTTCTTCAAAACGTCAAAGTTGCGATTTAAAACGTCAAAATCGGCAACATTTAGGCAAATAACTTGAATCTAATAAGGGCTATGGAAATCAAATGTCTCAAGAAGGATATTTTACAAACCCTGAAGTCTTAGTTTCAACCGTCATTGTCCTTCATTTTACTAAAATGTTTCCAGAAAATTCATTTCAAATAGACCCTTTCTCTGATGTTTGGCAGTAGCCTTAGCTATAGAGTTTATCGTTTAATGGTATATAATTTTTGTCGAATTTTCGTAAAAAATCAATAAAGCTCAATATATCTGTTATTATACAAGATATGAAAAAAATCTTTATACATTAATTATAGGGTGTCTTGATCTACATCTTAAAAAAATATTTCTACAATCACAGGGTGGCCCATAAGTCGTTGGTGATACAAATTTTCTTTTTTTTTTTAATCAAACACGCCTTATGTTATTGCATATTTGCATTTTCCATCGAAATATAATGCATGTGTGTAAGAAAAAAAATTCTGGATGCAGCAAGTGCGTTATGGTTGCGAATTTTGATCAAATGCTTCATATTTGAATATCCCAATTTGCTATTAACCTATAAGGTTGACCATGAAACGAGTTTTTCCGGGAACACTTTAAGTTTACTTTTGGAAATTTTCGTACACTTTCACACAATAAAGTTATTTTTATTAAACATGGCACATTGTTTTTACTATATAGGTTATACTGGTAACCAAAATGGATGCCTGCTTTCTTAAATAAAAAGAAAACACACATATTTGCAATAAAAACATTTTTATGAAAATTCACTACCATAAGGCACTTGCTGCGTCAAGAGTTTTTTTTCTTATGCAACCCCCATCTTGTGATACATTGATAGAACCAGAAAATATTGTACTTTCAGAAATTAACAATTACTGGCCTTGTTACCAGTTTAAAAAAATGACCTGCACCCTGCATATTCTGTAATAAAATGGGTAAATACTTAGAAATTACGTTATAATATGCGAAAATACGTCCCATATGCGCATATCGAATTTCAATTTTTTTGGCCGTTTACCGGTCCATACATTTGGTGCGTACTGTATAAACGATTTTTAACAAAATCAAGTAAGTCCCGTAAAACGAGCCTGTTTCGTTTTCAAGTGACCGGCCTGTATATATTTTATTTAAAAACTTTACCCCACAAACGACAAACTTACTTTATTGAATCCTTGACTCACCCTGTCCATGTACATATAATTCCAATCAGATGCGTAAACTCATTTAATATAATATATCACAGTATAGTAAACTATATGCTGTGATATATAGGTAAATCCAGTCAGGTAAATCATGAAATATTTCCCAAATCCTCTGTATGGAGATCAAACAATAATCACAGATTTTTCTCACTGGTATGATAACATTATCTCTTATCAGAAAACCAAATATTTACAATAAAATAACTTACTTTTCAAGCACAATTAAAACCTAAGATCAGTCAGTCTCTCTACAGAAATAGGACAAACAGTACATCACATGTCACTAGCACCAGAAATTAACACACTTCCTCTTCTTGGAGTGGTATTCTACCGCAATGGATTATTTACCTTGCGTCTTGCGTCCTCACACGATGACGTGCCTAACTGTTGTAACGGTACCTTCTTCTGGCTTCCAAAGTCGAATACCTACACTTGAATATACCTGTCAAGAGTTTGCTTTATTTAAGAGGTAACCCAGTAGTGTATCATACTTGTAACATTTCTACTGGTTCGGCTTAAACCCTAGCGATAACAGAAATGTGACGCCAATTAGTCGAAAACCGTACTTAACGTGCATAATGGTTAGCTAGGTAATTAGGTAAAAAACTGCAAGTTTTAGTGATACCAAGCATTAATACAAGTAGGTGATATATCCTACAAAAATGTTAGATACACTTCACTTTTCTGTAATTATGTATTCTTATTTAAAAGTCAAAGTTAAAGTTATTTCTACAAAAGCTCCCTACGAATATTTGATTCTGAACTTTTAAATGGCTCAATTTTTATCATATTATACATATTTTTTTTTTCAGGACTTGCGATTAGCAATTTAAGATTGTAAAAAGTTTGGACGCAACAAGTGCGTTATGGTAGCGAATTTTCCTAAAAACTTGTCAAAAAACTAAAAATTCAAAAAAATTGGTATAAAATTGCATGTCTAGAATCATAAATTTGATATAATGAAAAATCCTTTATAAAGTCTACACACTTACGTTATTAAAATTTAAAAACTAACGGGACGCGGCAAGTGCGTTATGGTAGTGAATTTTTATTAAATGCTTCAAATTTCAATAACTTAATTTTCTATAAACTTAGAAAGTTTAATTTTGGTACGTAGTGAGGTCTTTCCTAAGGCAAGATATTCACCAAATTTCATTAAAATAACTTTGTAATTTTCGGAGAAAACATTTTTTTTCAAAAGACAATTCAAAATTTGAATAACTCAATTTTCTATAAACTTAGAAAGTTGAATTTTTGTACGTAGTAAGGTCTCTCCTAAGGAAATATATCCGTTAAATTTCATTAGAACAGCTTTGTAATTTTCGGGGAAAACTTTTTTTTTTAAAGAAACCTCGAAGTTTTCCCGGAAAACCCCGTCCGATTTTCCTGGCTAACGAACTCATCCAAACCATTAATAAAAGAAAGGCACTTGCCGAGTTTAATCGAAATCGGTTAATTATTCTTTGAGTTATCAGACGGATGCCTATATATATATATATATATATATATATATATATATATATATATATATATATATATATATATATATATATATATATATATATATATATATATATATATATATATATATATATATATATATATATATATATATATATATATATATATATATACATATAAAAATTCAAACTGACCCCGGATATGGGTTCTAGGGGCCCTAGTTCGCGCTCATTTGAAATTTTGTTTGCAAAGTCTCACCATCGATACCTCTCTATTAGTAATTTTTTTTAAATAAAAATTCACTAAAAAAAAAGTCTGCGCGCAGCAAGTGCGTTATGGTAGTGAATTTTCATAGAAATATTTTTTATTAAATGTTTATAATTTTTTTTTCTAAATCTAAATTTTGGTATGTAGTTTACTTTTAGTAAATTTTCGTAGAACAAATTCACCTATCGGGAGACCTTGCGAAAATTTTGAGTTTTCTATAGAAAAAAAGTAACCAAATTTGGTAGATATGTTGACGTTATATAATTTTTTTACATCCAAATTTTCAAAAAAATTTCACAAATTTTCCGCATTTTGTTTACAAACATTGGCTTAAGTAATGTTACACGAAAATTTTATTACAATATTTTTCCGAAAATTTGTTAAAACAACTTTTTTTTCACGAATATTCGGAAACGATTTTTTCACGTGAATACGCAAAAAAGTTTTTACAATGACTTATTAAACATTAATTATTGTTATTTGATAACATTTTACAAAAATTTAGCAAAAAAATGATTTCTACACAGACACTAATAGAAAGGTTTTGAGATTTTTACATGAAAATTTGTTGATGAAATACATAGAATCTAAATTATATAATCTGCAATTAAAATTTAGAAAAAAATAAAAATGTATAAAAGGTATTAATTAGCTTTTCACGGAAATGTGAAAGTTATTTCGGTCTGTCACTTTGAAGTTTCGTTTGACATTTGCAAAAACAATGCAATACAATGCAAAGAATTCAGGGGGTTATGCTACTCAAAAAATTAGTGCCACTAGTTCCTATAGCATCTTTTTGAAAACTCAAAAAAGTCTGGACGCAGCAAGTGCTTTATGGTAGTGAATTTTCATAAAAATGTTTTTAATAGCAAATATGTGTTTTTTTTCAGAAAGCAGGCATCAAATTTGATTACCAGTATAACATATATAGTAAAAACAATGTGCCATGTTTTATCAAAATAATTTTGTTTGAAAACGTACAAAAATTTCCGAAAGTAAACTTAAAGTGTAACCGAAAAAACATGTTTCTTGGTCAACCTTATAGGTTAATAGCAAATTGAGATTTTCAAATATGAAGAGTCTAATCAAACTTCGCTACCATAACGCACTTGCTGCGTTCAGAATTTCTTTTCTTACAAACATGCATTATATTTCGATGGAAAATGCAAAAATACAATAACATAAGGCGTGTTCGACTAAAAAAAAAATTGTATCACCAACGACTTATGGGCCAGCCTGTGATTGTAGAAATAATTTTTCAAGATGTAGCTCAAGACACCCTATAATTAATGTATAATTTTTTTTATATCTTGTATAATATATATTGAGCTTTATTGACTTTTTACGAAAATTCGACAAAAATTATATACCATTAAACCATGAAACCATAAACTCTATAGCTAAGACTACTGCCAAGCATCAGAGGGTCTATTTACAATGAATTTTCTGGAAACATTTTAGTAAAATGAAGGACAATGACGGTTGAAACTAAGACTTCAGGGTTTATAAAACATTCTTCTTGAGACATTTTCTTTCCATCGCCTGTATTAGATTCAAGTTATTTGCCTAAATGTTGCCAATTTGGACGTTTTAAATCGCGACTTTGACGTTTCGAGGAAAACCCCAATTTATTTTCCTTTAAATGCCTATAATTTTTTTGTCTTTCGACCTACAGAGCTAAATTTTGGTAGATAATTTACCTATAACGAGGTGAAACCGTGCACCAAATTTGGTTGCCCTTACTGTTATTTCCGGAAATATAATTTTTTCCAGAAAGAAAATACAAAATTTTCCGGGAAAACCTCGATTTTCCTGGCTAACGAAATTGTCTAAACCCTTTGCAAAAGGAAGGTATTCACCAAATTTAGTCAAAATCGACCCATTATTTTTTAAGTTATCGGTGTGATATATATATATATATATATATATATATATATATATATATATATATATATATATATATATATATATATATATACATATATAGATATATATATATATATATATATATATATATATATATATATATATATATATATATATATATATATATATATATATATAATATATATATATATATATATAAACATATAAAAATCGAAACTGACCCCGGATATGTGTTCTAGGGGGCCAAATTAGTGCTTATTTGAAGAAATTTTTTCAAAATTTAAAAGTCGAGATCTCCTCAATAGTGAATTTTTTTTAAGAAAATTCACTCATAACGGGTTACGGGGTCTCAAAAATATTTTTTTTGTTGATAACTTTTTGTGTCGTAAATCGATTCTCTTAAAATTTGATAAACTTGTATATAATACAATTTTGTATTTATATTGTAAATTTTATGCGGATCCCTTGGAACCTAAGGGCCGAAACTGCCCTTGACCAACAGATACTGACTCATAACTTTTTGCTCAAATTTTTATGTCAAATCTGACAATACACAGTTGAAGACGATCACAAAATCTTCAAAAAACATCCTCTTGTTGCATCTCGATAAACCTAACCGTTTTCGAGAAAATCGTTCTTAGAGATTTGGTGGTATTGATTGAACACGAAATCACTAATTTCATTTTCAATGTTAATGAAAATGAAAACATTTTCGGTAAATAAGATCATGTGGCGTCAGTTTTCACATATACTAGATTATTGTGATTTTACTTGCGAAATAGTCCAGGTTAATTACAAAATCAGATAAATAATAATGATAATAATTTTTTTAGACCCTGTAACTCAGTTTTTTTTATAGTTTTCAAAAAAATGCTATAGAAACTTGTAGCACTGATTTTTCGAATAGCATAACTCCCTGAATTTTTCGCTCGTCATTTTCGGATACATGTATATTATGAAAATGTAAACACAGATAATCCTATCAAATTATTTCTGGAACACTATGAGATGTACAACAGGGTCGCTATCTCAGTGTGGAACCAGGTAGTATGTTGTTACGACAGCTCCAAATAACACAAAATGTTATAAAATAGAGACTGTGTACAACCAACTAACAATTTTATTTTATATTGTCAGTCTTGGCCCATTTCTTCCATAATACAGAGACAATGTATGTAAGGCTAGATGTATTCTTACCGTAATTAGAAACACAGACCGGTTTCGCTCTAATTAGAGCTCGTCAGTGTGCTATACTAATCACAGCGAGAACACACCTATAAAGTAATACGGCTATTGTAGCCAGCCTCCTATAACATTGTGAGATGTAGGACAGGGTCGCCATCTCGGTGCGGGACCAGATAGTATGTTGTCACGGCAGCTCTAGCTAACACAAAATGTTATAGAGGCTGGCTACCATAGCCGTATTACTTTATAGGTTTGTTCTCGCTGTGATTAGTATAGCCCATTAGTATATATATATATATATATATATATATATATATATATATATATATATATATATATATATATATATATATATATATATATATATATATATATAGCTTTTCTTTTCTGGGGAGAAGTAGGGGGTGTACATACATTTTAATATTTTTCTGTGATTGTATATATGTTGTGTTGTGTTTTTTATTCCTTTAACATCGGCCTATTACCGCGACTATGGCCAATCACCGACGCCAGGGAGCAGTTTAACCTCACTATCCTGGAAATTTTGCCGAACCCCTGTCTTTCTGTAAGGATGGTAGGGATCTTTAGCGTGCACAACCTCCCATGGACAAGGGACCGACGGCTTTACGCATCCTCCGAAGAGCCGAACGAGCAGACATTAAACTTGGTCGAATACAAGCCACAACCTCGGTTGTTGTTAATTGTACAGTATGTACTGAAAAAGTGAAAGGAATACCCTGGGATCTAACCCAGTACCCTTCGGTTCAGAGGCACAACTCTCAACTCAATAAACTTTATTTACAATAAGAACAATATTTACAAAAATACATACATATTCTTGCTACAGGTTATAAAATCGTGTCAATGTGAAACTCCTATAATTAATATATTTTCACTGTACAATCTACTAATGTGTATACAATTTATACTTATAATAATGTGTGAGAAGCTTAGAGCTGTTATAAAGTTACATAGTAATTTGTGTGAAATTATAAGGAAAATGTAGCTGTTTAAAAAACCTAATCCAGATGATTAGTTGTGTGGGTGATTGTTTTGGACTTGTGTCCTTCTGTGTAAGTAGGCATGTTAGTTGGAGACAAAGTCTTCGTTGAATAATTCCAAATGCTGGTATATCAATTTGGATTTAATTTTAATATTACTGTTTTGTCGGATGTTGGTTAGGTTTTCAGTGAGTTTACTGTTATTAATAGAAAAGTTGTAGAATTTGTCAGAAATGTTATTTATGTGGTCTTTTAAAGTGGGTAGAGTTGTTACGGAATGTAGGGTGTTAACTCTTGTGTATCTGCTTAAACCTGTGATTAGTCTGAGACATCTATTTTGAAACCTTTGGAGAGGAAGAAGTCTTGTTTTAGAGGCACCACCCCAAACCTGACATCCATAGGTGAGTGTCGGTCGGAGTACCGCCGTGTATATTAGTTTTTTATTTACAAAACTCATGTTTCTATTGATCAGGGTGGGGTATAAATAACGCATTGTAGAGAAAGCATTATTTTGTAACGAATTGATGTGTTTGTGGAAATTTAGGCTTTGATGGAGGTGTGCGCCTAGGTATTTTACATTATTCGTTGACTGTATTTGCTGCTGTTATATTTTTAGTGGTGTAAGGATTTTAATAGTGTCAAGTTTTTTGCTAAAGATTATGTTCTCGGATTTAGAGGCGTTTAATTTAATTTTATATATGTCATAGTATCCTTGTAGTATGTCTAAATGGATTTGTATCAGTTTGTTGGCGACATGTCTGGAGAACGAGTGTGCGTATATGGCAGTGTCATCGGCGTACACGGCCAATTTAGTTAATTCAGAGGAACACGTTCTTACCACTGAACCACCGAGGCTCTGATTGTATATATACATAAATCGGATAATCTATGATTACATCGCTTGTATTAGTGACAAATGTCAGATGTAACTTCAAACTATTTAATACATCTACGTTTCTCTGACTTATCGTGAAATGGACGATGTTGTTGATATATTTATTTATATTTACTTTTACACCACAAACTTTTTGGTGAATTTTCGTAAATAACTAACAGAGAATTCTCAGGTTTTGAATTGTGAAAAAATATCTTCAAATGAACGCCAACTAGGTCCCCTAGAACCCAGAACTGGGTCGATTTTGATGAAATTTGGCAGGTACCATTCTTATGTAAATGGCTTGGATAAGTTCATTAGTCAGGAAAATCGGGCCAGGTTTTCCGGGAAATTTTTGAGTTTTCTTTCGGAAAAAAAATTCTTGGAAAATAACAAAACTATTGGAACCAGTTTTTGTACGTAGGTTAACGTTATAAAAACCAAATTATATATGAAGATTAATATCTTCTTTTACAATAAAAAAAGTTATAAGCATTTAATTTAAAAAATGTTTGCTGCCAGATGATTTCTATGAAAATTCACTACCATAACGCAATTGCTGCTTACAGAGATTTATAATTATTTATTTCAACCTTTATTAATGAGTTCTGTAACATTATTTTGAAACCTTTTTTATACAAATTCGTTACTATAACACAATTGCTGCATCTTCACTATTTATGATGTATCTTCAGCAGCTTGTTTTGGTGTTCAGATCATTCGTAATTGTAAATCTTTGCTGCAATAACATGTCAGTAATTGTATGAAAATTACAATGGAATTTTCTACCATCTGAAATATATGTGTACTGTCTAGCTCACTTAAATCATTAAAACTAATTACTGCTTATGTAATGGATTCTCCATTCTATTGTATTTATGTACCGTGCCAGTTATTGACCGAGAATAACGTTATATTTTTTGCTTATATGAAAAGGTAATTGCAAAGATTTTATTTGTTACGGCAGTTTTCTTCATTGCATTTCTTGTAGTCTATTTAAAATCCAAAGGATTTTAATGTTATTGATGTTTTGATGTACACACATGTCTGTTCAATTACATAAAGTCATCATCATCATTAAAGTCTAAAGGCGATGTCCCCTTGTTGTCAAAATCATGGTTCTCTGTTTACAGCAACTCTTTTTATTTCATTTTAGATCCGCACCTTATTAATTGTGTCAGGTTTTCCACAGGTTTCCTTCTTGGCCTACTACCTCTTCCCTTTTTCCAGACGTGTACTTCAAATAATACTGTCTGAAACTTATGTCCCATAATAGGCACCAATAAATTTCGCCTACCTCCTCACAATTTCTTACAACAAGCATCTTCCTTTTCTCGCCTCTTCTAACACACTTTTATTATCGATGTATCTTGTCTTTGTCTCCTATCCTTCTTGTCCACGTTGCAGTAGCTTCTCTTTTCTTCGTGTCCTATTTATTCAAGTTAGGTTAGGCCAGGTTATATAGTGGTTAGACTATTGCAGTCTATACACTGTGGCCTTAGTTTTTTTGTGGCTTACACCTAATTATTTGAAATTTTACCCATCTGGTTAAGCTTCTTACAGAAGTCGATTGTTTTTAATGTGAAAGTTGGTTCAGATTTTCTGGTGCTTCCTCTTGAGGTTTTGGGGTCAAGATGTGTCCTCCCCTCCCCCCCCCTCCCCATCCCTTCCTTTAGAGAGGCCAGAGCTGTAGATATCTGCCTTGAGATGGAGCTTCTAGAGGGCTTAGCAGGCGAATGTGTTTTCCCTCGCTTCCGAAAAGACTTGTTCCAGTGTATGTGGGTCGACTGGTAGTAGTGGCTGTAGGTTTCTGTGACTCTTGGTTGGAGTAGTACCTGCACAAAACCAAGGTATGGTCTGGAGGTGATTGCCCTGAGCGTGACCGTCAACCGAAAATGTTCCGCTTCTTCTCGGTCTAGAATAGACCGCCCCTGAGTGCTCGGACGGTCATGCCAATGTTTTTTTCTGATTCTGGTAAGTATCTGTTCGGACGTCAGTCGCGTATCAACGTCGTCCGGGGTGTAAGCCAGCAGTCCCAGTTCACTATCCAGTGCAGAGGTGGCACGCTTTAGGTGGATGATATCCACTGACCCCTCAAGATACCGCACTAAATCTCGCTGTTGCAGGAGCTTTTTCGCCCGCTGCCATCTAAACGTATTCGCTTGCCCACTGTGTGGAACAGCCATATTTATAAAAAAAATCTCTGGACGCAGCAAGTGCGTTATGGTAGCGAATTTTCTTTAAATTATTTTTAATAGCAAATGTATTTCTTTGATGAAAGCAGGCATCAAACTTGGTTGCCTATATAGTAGAAACAATGTACCATATTTCATTGAAATAAATTAATTGTTTGAAAATATATAAACATTTTTCAAAAGTCCAGATGCAGCAAATGTGTTATGGAAGTGAATTTCCATAAAAATGTTTGTAATAGCAAATGCGAGCAGGCGAACAGTTTTTTGAGAATAGTTGGGGAGCTAATCTGCAAATTTACCGAAAATTCGCTACCAAAACGCACTTACTGCGTCCAGATTTTTTCTTACAAACGCATCATACTTCGAACAAAAATGCAAAAATGCATTAACGAATTTGTACTATGAAATTTAGCTAAAAAAAATTATGCACCCCTACTCACTCCTGGTTCCGTAACTTCCTTGGGGGGTGTGAACACGAAATTTTTCTTGGGGTTTGTGGATTCAGAGGGCCTTAGGCAGGTTTCTGAAAACAGTTTTTTGAAAATAGTTCGGGAGCTAAACTACAAATTTACCGAAAATTCGCTACAAAAACGCACTTACTGCGTCCAGTTTTTATCTTACAAACGCATCATATTTCGATAAAAAATGCAAAAATGCATTAACGAATTTGTTCTACAAAATTTAGCTAAAAAAATTATGCACCCCTACTCACTCCTGGTCCCGTAACTTCCTTGGGGAGTGTACACAAGAAATTTTTCTTGGGGTTTGTGGATCCAGGGGGGGGGGGCTGTTATTTGAAGGTCACATGCTTGAAAAAGAGTAGATGCAGATCAAAGAGATCACTTTTGGAAAACCATCATTAGATAAAGTGCCAAAGTTACAGCAAAATGAAAAGAACTGCTGAAGACGGAGTGTGGTGATTACAACTAGGCGACATCGCTCTTAGACTGTGATGATGACATAAAAGTCTAAGAGTGCATAATTCAAAATTTCCACGAGCTAGAATCCCATTACCAAAAATATTTGTCATTTCTGCATACAAAGTTTTCAGAAAAAACTAGATTCTCTGATGAAAAACCTGTTCAATTGTGCTGGCTGACCAACACACCCAAGCTATTAACTGGAAGAAAATACTTTACAAATTGCCTATTGCTTTTTGAGTTATTGTGGCGATTATTTTAATGAATGTTGAACTATGCATTCTAGATAAAATAGTAGGATGATTTATTATAGAATATAATCGATAAAAGAATGCATATCATATCAGTGGGATAATTTACTTTTACTACGTTGTAAACTTTGGCGGGTGATTTACCGCAAAAATAAACTAATATATAGTAAAAAAAATCATTATATTTTTACGTACTAACATGACTCATATAGTCTACAAACACCCAACATTCATATGAACGTGGGTGATCTAATTCTTTTGTTTCTACCATAACAATAGAATGTGTGGTTACTTTTTATTGTTACCCTAATTATACTTTCTACAAAGTTTGCAAAGAAACCATGAGATATCATGTATTTTATTTCGCATATAATATTACCCACTCTTTAGGTATCACAATTTAATTGCTTACATTGTCAGCCAAGTAATTTAATATAAAGTACAAGGTTGTCAAAAAACATATTGATCAAAGTGGTCATGAAATGCAAAATGATTGTTTAAGTTGGCAGGTACCATCGTTTAAAATAGCTGTTGCTCACAATGCAAAATTTTGATAACTTCAGTTGTGCAGTTGGGAGAGCGTATGCCTCTGAAACAAATAAATTCAATTTCGTCCTACCTGACGATGCCGTAAAAGGCGAAACCGTTGCAGGGAAGGAAACAGGGACTTGTGATGCCAGAAAAGAAGTCTACATCCGTATTTAGTATGGTGCAGTTTGATCAAGTAAGAGCAACAACAATTTAAAAAAAAGTAAGTGGTGTAGCAAAATCTCCAAGATGGTGAGGTGAAACTGTTCCCTTGCCGATTAACCATAGTCGGGGAAATAGGGGACGTTAAAGAGCAAATATACATAAAATACATAAAATGTGAAATTTGTAGATGTGTGTGTGCGCGCGCGCGCGCGCGGGTGCGCATGCGTGCTTGTGTGTGCGCATGCTTGTGTGTGTGTGGGTATAGCAGACAACCGCCTGAATTAAATACCTGGACGCAGCAAGTACGTGATGCTAACGAATTTTCATAAAAATCTTCAAAATCGCGGAAAAGTGCAGAAAAAATTCAAATTAAATATATCTTCAAAAATAATAAATCTGATGAAATTTGGTGTATAACTTGCCTTGATAAAAGTTTTGTTACATCTCAAAATTGAGTTGAGTTATGTTTCTGGATGGCCTTGAACTTTTCGTTCTTTGGCCACAGAATTTAATTTTTTACTTTTGCAGCCGGAAATTATTGCTGCTAAGATCAAGCATTATAGCTACTTATATATATATATATATATATATATATATATATATATATATATATATATATATATATATATATATATATATATATATATATATACACGCATATGCCAAAACATATTGTTTTTTATGTATACTTATTACTTTTAGCGAATTTGTATTTTAAAAAAATTCACTAATAGAGAGGTATCGATGATGAGACTTTGCAAAATTTTTTTCAAATGAGCGCGAATTTGGGCCCCTAGAATCCATATCCGGGGTCAGTTTCGATTTTTATATGTTTATATATATATATATATATATATATATATATATATATATATATATATATATATATATATATATATATATGTATGTATGTATGTATGTATGTATGTATCCAACCAATAACCCAAAAAATAATCAATAGATTTTGATGAAACTCAGCAAGTGTCTTTATTTTATTAATAGCTTGGATGAGTTCGTTATCCAGGGAAATCGGACAAGGTTTTCCGGGAAAATTTTGAGTTTTATTTTCAAATAAAGTTTTTTCTCCGAAAGTTACAAAGCTATTTCAATGAAATTTGGTGTACATGTTGCCTTGGGAAAGACCTAACTATGTACCAAAATTCAGCTTTCTAGGTTTACAGAAAATTGAGCTATTTAAATTTGAAACATTTATTTTTAATATCACCGCGTTTCATTGACAAAGGCAAACCTGACTTATAGCTATATGAGATCAAGTCTGAGCTGTTGCTTGGCAACGGAACATTTGATATTATTGCGCAGGTCTGTTACACGCTGTAACTGACGTTTATCGTATGGTATTAGATTGTTTATCTGTTTCAGTTGATAAATTATTTGTGTTATTTGGGAAGTTTTACAAAAAGGGCTGATATGCAACAGGTTAATTATTTTCTCTCTGATGTTTTGGCGGTAGTTTTAGTTAAGTTTATGGTTTAACGGTCCATAATTTTTAGCTAATTTTCGCACTAAAAATTCGTCAATGAGGAGACCGCGACTTTAGAATTTTAAAAAGATTTCTTCAAATGAGCGCAAACTACGCCCCCTGGAATCAATATCCGGGCTTACGTTCAGTTTTTATCTGTTTACATATATACAGGGTGACGCATTTCTACGGTAAAGCTCAATATAATTATTATTATACAAGAGACGAGAAAAAAATTTGTATAAGTTAATTACAGGGTGTCTTGAGCTGCATCTTATAAAATTATTTTGACAATCACAGACTGGCCCATAAGTCGGTGGTGATCGCTACAATTTTTTTCGAACAGCCTTATTTTATTGCATTTTTTATCGAAATATGTTTGTAGGAAAAAAAATCAAGACGCAGTAAGTGCGTTTTGGTAGCAAATCTTCATTAAATGCTTCAAATTTCAATTTGCTATTAAGCTAAGGTTTGTTGGCTAGAAAACCAACATTTAAAGTTTATTGTCGGAAAATTTGTGTACATTTTCAAACAATAACTTATTTTGATAAAATATGACACATTGTTTGTACTCTATAGGTTATACCGGTAACTTAATGACTGCTTGCAGTAAAAAGACATATTTGCTATTCAAAGCATTTTTATAAAAGTTCACTGCTATAACGCACTTGCTGCGTCCAGACTTTTGTTGTTGACTTTGAGGTTTTTTTATTTGTTTTTTTTTGTTTTTTTTTTCAACGAACTTAGGAATTCACTGGGGCACATATCGCCAAGGGAACCACCAAGGCTCATCGACACTTGGGCCACGGAAAAATTAGGTGAACGCAAGGTGCGACAGTAGGAACCCTAAATCTATTAACATTGATTATATAATTTTACAAAGCATTCACTATTATTGCTACATTTAACTATTACTTTACATTACTCTCACATACATACATATAAACACATATATTATATTAGTTTATCTTTATAAAATAACTCATATTTTACTGAAAAATACCCACAACACGTACACCTCCTTACTTTTTAAGTATAACAGGTAGCTTAAGTTTAAGGGACATTGTAGAAAATGTGGAACGCTTCAGGATTTTGCGTCTCATTTTTGCGCAGGGCCCATGCTAATCTACTCTGTGTCATTCCAATTTTAGTATACATATGTACCGCCGAAGCCAGAACTATCAAAATTAAATTTTATAAGTTATTAAAGTTTGAAAAAAAGGTTTATGAAAACGTGCTACCATCATGTACTTACTGCGTAAGAACTTGTACAACTGGTTATTTATGGTTTGTCCGCTTCTAGGTTTATTGACTGAAGAGGGAGACAGTGATTTTTTCAAGTTTTTTTTTTCAACAACACATCACGAGGGCTCACAGCCTAAATACTATCGTTCCGTGGGTGTTGATAAGGAGGAAAGAGACAACTTGTTAATTCTGGACTTGAAGGTTTGGAGGTTCGGGGGAGAAGGAAAAACATGTGCCGGCAAGGAATTCAACAACTTGGAAGTCCTCGAGACAAAAGAGCGGGCATAACAAGATGTTCTATGTCTGGTGACCTGGACAGTAAAAGGATGCATTCGCTCTGTTCCCCTGGTAGATCTGTTAGGGGCAGCAGGTGGAAGAACTATGGAAGAAAGCTCCTCTGAGCAGTGCCCGTATAGATATCTATAAAAGAGAGAGAGAGAGAAAGAGGTCACCAACGGCACGTCGGTGGGCAAGGGATGGCAGCCTTTGGATGAGGGTACAGTCACCGATAAGACGTATAGCTCTCTTCTGAATGGAGTCCAGGATAGCGAGTGTAGAAGCGGCAGCAGCACCCCAGGTGTGGGAGCAGTATTCGATGTTTGGTCTTATTTGTGAAGTATATAAGGTATAGAGATTAGCTGGTGAAAAGTATTTGCGAGCCCGGAAGCGGAAACCTAATTTCCTAGCGGCCGCTTCTGCAATTAATATGACATGTTGGTGCCAATTGAGATTTCGATCCATAGAAATGGCAACAAGTGAAAAGGACTCATTACTTTGACTAACTTGGTTGTGTCTAATATTTTTTGAAGATCCACGGAGACAGAACCCTCCATGAGTTTGCGATCCTCATCTAATTGGGCTAAAGAGACAGGCTTAGAATATTGTATATTTGAGTGGAGGGTGCTGTCGTCCGCGTAACTGTGAACTGGGTTAGATGCGCTAGAGAGAAGGTGATTGATGTAGAGAAGAAACACAGTAGGGGCTAAAGCTGAACCTTGAGGAACTCCTGCATTAATTGGATACAGTTTAGAGGAATGGCCATCCACGACAATAGAAATGCTCCGGTTGGAGAGGACATTTGCTGTCTAGGTACAGAGTTTTGGTGGTAGGCCACGGGCCGGAAGTTTATTAAGCAGTGCTGCGTGCCAGACCTGGTCGAATGCTTTGGATATGTCTAGAGCGACAATCTGGGATTCACCATGTAGTTCCGTAGACTTGTTCCAAGAATGGGTGACAATGGATAAAAAACAAGACATTTTAAAATGACAAACTCTATTATTTAAGCTTCTGCCAAAACAATGAAGGGAGGCTCTATTTCAAAAAAATCGATAAATTGTTTAGTCAAATGAAGAACAATAGCTGGTAAAGCAGAATTTTAAGACCTTGTTAAACAAACAATTTGCAATATTTGTTGTGCATAACCCGTATTCGTTTTAGAATATTTCCTCAAAAGTCACCAGTTCCAACATTTCAAATCATCACTTTGACGTTTTTAGAAGAAGAACCCTAACATTTTCATAGTTTATTTTTTGGTACTTCTTTACTTTTTTTGTGCCAAAGACACTTGATCTTTGTCTGTAATATTTAATAGATTTTGTTTGTCACATAATTTTGGTTTTGTGCCCTCCTCTGGCCTTCAATGCGATCAATTGTTTTGTCTTCAGAAGGTTATCACTTCTTTTAACATACAGATCTTAATTTTAGCACCTAGTTAGTATACCTTATAGATTATCTCCTGTTAGAACATGAAATGGAATTATTATGACAATTATTTTGAACCTAATCAAAATACACAGAGCAAATACTAAATATTTTTTGAGGTTATTGATCTTCAGAAAGACTTTCCCGAAGTATATATACCTTCATCCAGGTCGGGATTAAAGTCAGGATTTTAAACATTGTAAGAAAATTGTCAGACAAATAATGCCGTTCTTTAAATTAAAGAAAGCACATACATAACGTCTTTTAGCAAATTTTTGTAAAAAGATTAGACGTCACGACTTATGTAATTTCAGAAAATTTCCTCAATTCAGCGCTAATGCGAATTGAAGCCAATAGAACCCATATTTCAATATTTGACAAATTCCGTAACAAACGAGATGATAGCTAGAGTGTGGTGTAGAGTGAATGGCTTGAATTGGAGTGGTACGATGAAGAAGAAATCTGAAAGCCAAAGTAGACCATTTCCAATAATGACTTGTTGACATTATCATAGAGTTTCCGATCAGGGGTTCAGTGGTCTCTTCCCCTGTTGGTAACACTGGGCAGAGATCATATAATTTTCGAAAATGTGATTTTGTCAGATTGTATGCGGAGCTTGGAGGCTTGTGCTGGGATGGCATGAATGGGCTTCAGGATGTTGATTCTATGCTTGACTTTTTCTACTTCAGAATTTACGACTTGTTTGATCTGTATGTTCCCATGACTGCTCCAAGAGCATGTAATAGGCATCCCCCGTGGTTTTCTAAAGAAATTAAGGTTAGTATCAAATATAAATAGTCATTATGGTGTAAGTTTAAGAAGTCTGGAAATGTGGAGTTTCTGGATAGATTTAGGGAGCTGAGACAAAAACTTAAGAGATACATTTATTTTTCTCGAGTAAACTACTTTCAGAGGGTTGAAGGAGAGATTAGGTCTAATCCTAAAAAATTCTGGAACTGCTCTTCTCGGCGCCGTCAAAACTTTTCTATTGGGAATTCATCTAACCGGAAACAGGCAGTTGACAGTTTAGCTTCTTATTTTGCAGGATGTTCTGGTTCCACCCCCACCTCATCACCTACAGCCGCCAGCCTGGCTTCGGGTGTCATCACAATGTTTTTTGTTGATGACTTTACAGATGATGAAATTATTACAGCTGCTAAGAGAAATAGGGCTTACATGTCCTGTGGACCTGATCTAGTTCCTGGATTCTTGGTGCGCGACTGCTTAATGCTTTCCTGACTCCACTTAAGACAATTTTTAAACTGATTCTTAGATCTGGAACATTCCCCGCGATTTGTCACGGGTTTTCCCTGTCTTCAAGGCGGGTGATAGTGGTGATCCATCAAACTATCGACCATTAGCCATACTATGTGTCTTCTGTAAGATTGTCGAGGCCTGCCTTTTTCGGCGAATACTGTTTCACATCAAAAACAGACTTTCTATTTCTCAGCATGGTTTCATTCCAGGGAGATCGACTGTAATGAATTTAGTTGACGTTACACAGTTCATTGCGTCTGCTCTTGACCGCTCTTCACGGGTTGATGTTGTGTATACTGATCTATCTAAGTCCTTCGATTCTCTAAATCACTCTGTTCTGATTGACAGGATGAGGGCTATCGGATTCTCCGAGGGCTTGCTTGGCTTATTCAGATCTTACCTGGATGGAAGGAGGCAATTTGTTGAGGTTGGGGGCTTCAAATGTTACACCTATCACTTTACTTCGGGAGTGCCGTAGGGTTCCATACTCGGTCCATTACTGTTTAATATATTTATTGACCCAGTTAAACATGTTTTACATGCTCCTTTTTTAATGTATGCAAATGATATTAAGATTTTCGCAAATATCTCGAGTGTTGATGACTGTTTGCAGCTCCAGAACTGTCTTCAGATCCTTGATGAATGGTGTTGTCGGAGTGGTCTTTCTATGAATGTTTCCAAGTGGTGTGATGTCCTTTACTCGAAATAAGCACGCAGTTACTTTCGGGTACAATATAAGAGGGCTTCCACTGGATCGCCCCGGAACAGTTAAGGACCTTGGAATTGTTTTTGATGGTACTCTATCTTTTGTACCACACTATGAGCAGGCAGTTCCGCTTACAAAACTCTTGGGTTTCTGATAAGAAACAGCAAAGATTACTCACAGACTGACAGCCTCCTTCTGCTCTTTAGCTGTTTGGTTAGGTCCCGACTTGAATATGGCTCAGTTGTGTGGGCTCCTACTTATGAGATACATGTGGCAAGTCTGGAATCAGTGCAAAGGAAGTTTCTAAAATTTCTTAGCTATCGTGAGGATGGTCGATAATCCGTCTATTGGTTTTCCTAGGGAAAGTTTACTTCTTCGCTTTAGTCTGCAGAGTCTGTCGATGCGCAGGCAGTGCAGTTTCATTATATTTTTATACAAACTGGTTAATTCTGTGTTCGACTGCCCTAGTCTGCTTCAGCAACTTAATTTCAATGTGCCTCGTATTGCAGCACGTTTTCCTGGCACATTCTATCTCCTGACTGCTCGTACGCGATTGCTGCGATCGTCTCCAATTTACCAGATGTGCAATAATTACTCTGTACTGCAAGACCGCCTAGATATCTTCTCATGTAATATATTAGAGATAAAAAGGTTTTTCAAAGCGATTTAATTTGTGACTCTCTTTTGTATAGTGTGTTTGATTATTGTTTGTTATTATGTTTTGTGTAATGGCCCATCCTTAATTTGGCTTTTAAGCTGTTGGATGGTGTATGAATAAATAAATAAATAAATAAATAAATTAAAATATTGCATCCAGGTAATCTGTGAGCTGGATGAATGTGTCATCAAAATGGCAGTAAATTCACGTGAAGCTTAACTTGACCTGACCTGACAGCGACCCGACCCTGACCATACATTGACCTAAACTTGACTTAACCCCACCTGAACGAGTGAATATTGGAACCTGTGATGATTACTGATACGTACAATTTAGAGAACCCAATTCATCACAATATAGCTTTCCGACCTGACGTTCGTTTCTCTAACAAAGTTAACGTCATCACAGGGATGAATCAACTGACTAACTCTGACCCTGACATAACACTGACCTTGACATAAAACTAACCTGGCCTGACCTTTACATAATATGGCATTGACCTAATATGACCTTGACACAACCTTACCTTCACCTAATCTGACCTCACCTGGCATTGCCCTAACCTGACGTTGACCTAACCAAACCTCGACCTAGCCAAATCTTGACGTTACCTGACTATAAGTTTAATTAAAACGCATCAAGGAGAAAAAAGACCATCAAGCAAAAATTTTGAACGTGAAAATCAAAAGAAAAACTGAAAAAGCATTAAAATGGCGGACATATTATACATAGATCTAAATATTTTAATTTATATAAAATGTTAGTAAGAAAAAGAGATCTTCCATATGTTTTCTGGATTTGGAGAAGAAAATAAAACAAGATTTACGATTTTTTGACACCCAAAAACTAATTATTGGATTCTTCTATGAGATTATGAGTTTCCTTGAAGATATAAATTATGCCAACAAAATATAAAATATATAACAAAATTATTATTGTGTCTTTTACACTTTGTTACTTATTTTCAGTGTTTTATTTTTGTTATTTAACTTTAGTCTAGTAATTTTAAAAAGATAGATTTACTTATATTACGAGCTTTTATTTAAATTCATCTGAGAGCCTCGGTGGTTCAGTGGTACGAACGTGTGCCTCTGAACCGAACTGGTACTGGGTTTGAGCCCAGGGTTCTCTTTTCACTTTTTCAGTACACACTGTACAATTAGGATCAATAGGGGTTGTGGCATTGTATTTGAGCAAGTTGAATGTTTGCACGTTCCAACCTTCGGAGGGGGCGTAAATTTGTCCGTCCAGTGTTCATACGATGTTGGGCACGATAAATATCCCTATCCTTCTTTGGGAAAGGCAGGGGTTCGGCAAATTGTCGAGGATTGTGAGGTGAAACTGCTCCCTAGCGTCGGTAATTGGCCATAGTCGCGGAAATAGACCGACGTTAAAGAAACAAAAAAGTTCACCTGTTAGTATTGTTACAAAGCACTTCAATAGACGTAGGTGCGGTGTTGCCACATCTCCAGAATTTCCCCAACATCTGGGAATTTTTGCACAATCTGGCAACACCGCCTCCCCACCCCCCTGGGGGTGCCTGGGGTGACCCCCCTCAGGCGAAGTCTCAACCCTCTAGGACCAGAAATAACGAAGTTACCAACTTGTACCCCGTCGGAACGGATAACTGAGGTCTGCACATTCCGAACACCCTGTATATACACCCTATATACGCAGAGAACCCTTACACCCTGTATACGCAGAGAGATCTTATAGTTCGAGAAACACCTCTTGTGTAACATAGGAGTGGTGACCACATTTGGATCATCCTGTATACACATCACCCTGTATACACACGGGACCGATCTGTATTCACAGAACCTTCTAGTAAAAGAAGGTCCTGGAACGTTCTGGAATGGAACTCTCTAGAAAGGAGGGGAAGGTACGGCGAGTATATAAAAGCGAGAGCAAGCCAGCCCGAGTTAGTTCAGTTCAGTAAGAGAATGTGGTAGTGACTCGAAGAAGCAGTGTAAAGTGTTAAGAGAGTAGTACCAGATTAGTGACTTTTGTTGAGAGTAGTAATTGTAAGGCCAGTAAATGAAGTGTTTTGTGAGAGAGACATTCTAGAAATTTTATTGTATCCATATTTAGAGTGTAAATAAAGTTGTTTTGTTAATCTTTAAAGTCTCACTTATCCAGAACCCGGCGAAAACGCAACAATTTGGTGTCAGAAGTGTGGGATAAGTGAGTGAAGAAGTGAACAATTAAGCTAGCTGTAAATGGTAAACACCAGATCGACTGACTACGACGAGATGGCTGAAATCAAAGAGTTGATGGACTTACTGAAAAGACAACGCGAAGAAGACGAACAACGGCGACAAGAAGAAGAAAGAAGACGGCGCGAAGAAGACGAGAGAAGAAGACAAGAGGAAGAACGACGACGACAAGAAGAAGAAAGAAGACGGCGCGAAGAAGACGAACGACGGCGGCAAGAAGATAAAGAAGACCTCAAGAGGCAACGCGAAGAAGACGAACAGAGGCGACAAGAAGATAAAGAAGAGCTCCGAAGTATGTTCCACAATATAAGAGTCGATGTAAAAGAAGAAATTGAACAGATCAACGAACAAATAGAAAATGTGGACAAGAAAGTAGAAAATGTGGACAAGAAAGTAGAAAATGTAACAGAGGATTTGAATAAACGATGGGAAGAAGTGGAAGGGTTGAAAGAACAAATGAAGATGATCATGAAAGGAACAGGATGCACACATAAAGAACTGACCGAACAGTTGATTGTCCAGACTGATAGAACTGAACCAAGAGGAGTTACTGGAATGGCCCCAGTTCAAAATCGGCCGGAGGCGGATGTACCAGCCGCGCAGCAGCCTCATGGAACCTTGAAGCCGCCGACTTTTGACGGAGAAACATCGTGGCCCATGTACAGGAGGCAGTTTGAAGCGGCAGCTCTCAGCAATGGGTGGAGCGAACAACAGGCAGCAACTGCTCTAATTCTCTCGCTTCGAGGTAAAGCCCTAGAAATCCTCCAGAACATCCCGGAGTCGAAACAGCAAAACTACTTAACAGTGATACAGGCCCTAGATTTGAGATATGGTAACAAGTACATGAGCCAGGTCTACCAGACACAACTAAAGTCAAGGGTGCAGAAGCCAAATGAGACGCTGCAAGAATTTAGTGCCGAAGTGGAGAAGCTTGTGCGACTGGCATATCCCCAAGCCCCAGAAGAATTTGTCAACCAGATCACCGTCCAGACCTTCATCGATGGGGTACTTGACAACGAGATGCAACAATCTTTGAGGCTCGGAAGGTTTAAAACACTTACAGACTGCGTCATTTATGGTTTGGAATTTGAAGCAGCCAAGAATGCATCTCAACCTCGCCGAAACAGGCTGCGCGAAGTGAAGGAGATAGAGGACCATGCAGACACGACAGAGGAACTAAGGCGAGAAATCAAGTTGATGAAGGAAGCCATAAGCAAGCTCACTGCAACGGTTGGAGCACGTAGGACGAAAGCAGATTGGTCAGACATAGAATGCTACAAGTGTGGTAGGAAAGGGCACATAAGTAGGCAGTGCTTACAAACCCAACAGGTGGCTCGCAGAAGACAAGAATATACCAACAGGGAGCGCCATCAGGGAGAACGACCTGACGCCAGTGTAGGTGGGCGACACGTGGCATACGAGACCCAAGGCCCCAAGGTCAGGGTCTCCACTATCCGACGCTACCGCGAGAGCCTCGTTATACCTGGCAGCATAGACGGAAGACAATGCAGTTTCACCATCGATACTGGTGCTACTAGATCCGTTGTACGTCCAGACATGTTGCCAAACAGGTCCGCACTCACGACCAACAAACAGCCTGTGTTGGAGACGGCAAAAGGAGATAGGATACCTGTGCATGGAGAGGTCACTGTTTTCATTAGGCTGGGCAGTACTGAGCTACAGGTAAGGGCTGTCGTCGCAGAAATCGTCGACGAATTTATTCTGGGCCTGGATTTAATGGAAGATTTCGATGTCCTGTCAGTAGACTTCCAGAATAAGATCTTGAAAATCGGTAACGAAGAGTTGTATTTATCTCCAACAGCAGGCGAAGCTAATCCCAGGGTGAGACTTATTGTCGACGAGGATACACGGATTCCTGGTAACAGTGAGAAGATTGTCAGAGCCAGACTAGAGAAGAAACTTGATGGTATGTCTGCTCTCATAGCGGAGCCCCTAAAAGATAGACATGATGGTGCCCTCGTCGCACGATGCTTAGTAGACCCGAAGAGGACAATACCCATAAGAGTGGCTAACGTGCAAACTAACAGGGTCACATTGAAGAAAGGTGAGGTTATCGCCACTTGCGAGCCCATTGACCGAGTGACGTTGTCAAGAAAGGTGACACCCACGGCATTAGACAGAAGACTGCCGGTAGAAATGGTGGAGCGGTTCAAGAATTCTTGGGGCCAATTGAACGACATGGAGATGGAAATGGCCCTGAAGTTCGTATTGGAGGAGGCCGATATTTTCGCTCAAGATAAAATCACAGGTCGTACGAGTCTAGTGCAACACAGAATTAATACTGGCGACGCAAGACCAATTAGACAGCCGCCGAGAAGACTGCCTTTTGCCAAGCAATCAGAAATCGAGGCGATGGTTAACGAAATGCTGGAAGATGGTGTGATTGAGGAGTCTAATAGTCCTTGGTCGTCCCCAGTAGTTTTGGTCACCAAGAAAGACGGCACTATGAGATTTTGCGTGGACTATAGGAAGCTGAATGATGTCACCAAGAAAGACAGTTATCCCCTGCCCCGGATCGACGACACTTTGAACACTTTGGCCGGATCAAAGTGGTTCTCTACATTAGACCTGAAAAGTGGCTACTGGCAAGTAGAACTCCATAAAGACGATAAGGAGAAGACTGCTTTTTCAACCGGGAATGGGTTGTACCAATTCAAGGTCATGCCATTCGGCTTATGTAATGCTCCTGCCACCTTCGAGCGACTAATGGAGTTAGTGCTGAGAGGACTTACATGGGAAACATGCCTGGTGTATCTCGACGATGTCATGGTGATTGGAAGGACTTTCGATGAACACCTGTCGAATCTGAAGCAGGTTTTCTCCAGGCTGAGAGGTGCCAATCTGCAACTCAATCCCAAGAAATGCGTCCTCTTCCAGAAGAAAGTGAGTTTCCTCGGACATGTCGTTTCTGAGAAAGGGATAGAAACTGATCCAGAGAAAATAAAGGCAGTAAGAGACTGGCCTGTGCCGAAGAACAAACATGAGGTCAGAAGTTTTCTGGGACTTTGCAGCTATTACCGACGCTTTGTGAAGTACTTCAGCAGCATTGCGAAACCTCTGCATAGCCTGACTGAAAATAAGGCCGAGTTCATCTGGTCACCAGATTGCCAAGAGTCTTTTAGAGAGCTCAAACATCGTCTTCTCACTGCTCCTGTGCTGGCTTATCCTCAGGACGAAGGACTGTTTATACTGGACACCGATGCTTCCCAGTATGGCATTGGGGCAGTACTCTCACAGCTCCAAGCCGGAGAAGAAGTTGTGATAGGCTACTTCAGCAAAACGTTCGGAAAAGCAGAAAGAAATTACTGTGTAACCCGGAAAGAACTGCTGGCAGTTGTAAGATCCATCGAACATTTCCACAGCTTCCTGTACGGAAGAACATTCCGCGTGAGGTCGGATCACTCTGCTCTGCAATGGCTTCTGAACTTTAGAAATCCCGAAGGACAGATAGCCCGATGGATAGAGAAACTGCAGAGCTACGACTTCCGGATTGAACATCGAAGAGGAAGAAGTCACGCCAATGCAGACAGCCTGTCAAGAAGACCATGTTCAGTGCATGAATGTAAATTTTGCGAGCGACAAGAGAACAAAGAGATCGACAAAGTAACTCATCAGATCAAACAACTGGTGGCAGGACAGGAGAATAACACCGATCTAGACGTAAATCTTGAATACATCAGAGACGCACAGAAGACAGATCCAGACTTGAAAAATATTAGAGAATGGCTACAAAAGGGGAAAAGACCTGAGTGGCACGATGTGTCCCGGTTTGGGGCGGAGGTTAAAGGCTACTGGCTACAATGGGACTCCTTGTGTCTAAAGAATGACTTGATCACTCGAAAATGGGAAACTGCCGATGGTAGAGACTGTATATACCAGACCGTTGTGCCAAGTGAGTGCATAGACAGTGTTCTTCAAGAGTTACACAATAGTAGAAGTGGAGGCCACTTTGGGGTCAACAGGACTCTTGCCAGAGTGAGAGACCGCTTCTATTGGATAAACTGCCGAAGAAGCGTGGAAGAATGGTGCAAAAGGTGTGACCAATGTGCTTCAAAGAAAGGACCAAAGACCCGATCCAGAGGAAAAATGATGCAGTACATCTCAGGTACACCGTGGGAGAGAGTTGCCGTAGACATCGCAGGACCTTTTCCCATCACAGAGTCTGGGAACAGATACATAATGGTGGCGATGGACTACTTCTCGAAATGGCCTGAAGTTGCGCCGATCCCCAACCAAGAGGCAACGACCGTAGCAGAAGCCCTGATGGAAAATGTCATATCACGGCATGGCGTACCCTTGGAGATTCACACCGACCAGGGCCGGAATTTCGAATCAGAGGTCTGGAAAAGCCTAATGGACTTGCTAGGCATAAAGAAAACGAGAACAACGCCACTCCACCCTCAATCAGACGGCATGGTAGAACGGCATAACAGGACCATCAATCAGTATCTTGCTATGTTTGTCGACGAGAATCAGAGAACCTGGGACAAGCTGATACCTCTGTTCCTCCTAGCTTACAGAAGCTCTCAGCATGAATCTACCGGCTACACTCCATCCATGATGTTGACCGGCAGAGAGATGCGGTTACCAATCGACATGACGAGACCACCGCCGAACGAGGACATAGCGGACCTAGCTACGTTACCTGAGTATGTCGCCGACCTAGAAGGAAAACTGCGCACTATACACAGATGTGTCAGAGATAGGCTCCTCTTAAGCAGTGACCGGATGAAGATGCGCTTGGATCGCAGAGCAACACCCCATACATTCAAGGAAGGTGATGCAGTGTGGCTGTACCAACCAACAAGGAGAAAGGGCCTCAGTCCCAAACTTCAGAAACCATGGGAAGGGCCATACTTGGTGACTAAGAAAATTAACGACCTAGTCTACAGAATCCAGCTGTCTCCAAGAACTAAACCCAAAGTTGTTCACATAGAGAGGTTGAGTCCCTATCGGGGCAACGAACCCCCAAGTTGGCGGCCGGTAAATACTGTTCGGGACGAACAGTCTTAAGGAGGGGGGCAGTGTTACAAAGCACTTCAATAGACGTAGGTGCGGTGTTGCCACATCTCCAGAATTTCCCCAACATCTGGGAATTTTTGCACAATCTGGCAACACCGCCTCCCCACCCCCCTGGGGGTGCCTGGGGTGACCCCCCTCAGGCGAAGTCTCAACCCTCTAGGACCAGAAATAACGAAGTTACCAACTTGTACCCCGTCGGAACGGATAACTGAGGTCTGCACATTCCGAACACCCTGTATATACACCCTATATACGCAGAGAACCCTTACACCCTGTATACGCAGAGAGATCTTATAGTTCGAGAAACACCTCTTGTGTAACATAGGAGTGGTGACCACATTTGGATCATCCTGTATACACATCCCCCTGTATACACACGGGACCGATCTGTATTCACAGAACCTTCTAGTAAAAGAAGGTCCTGGAACGTTCTGGAATGGAACTCTCTAGAAAGGAGGGGAAGGTACGGCGAGTATATAAAAGCGAGAGCAAGCCAGCCCGAGTTAGTTCAGTTCAGTAAGAGAATGTGGTAGTGACTTGAAGAAGCAGTGTAAAGTGTTAAGAGAGTAGTGACTGTAGTACCAGATTAGTGACTTTTGTTGAGAGTAGTAATTGTAAGGCCAGTAAATGAAGTGTTTTGTGAGAGAGACATTCTAGAAATTTTATTGTATCCATATTTAGAGTGTAAATAAAGTTGTTTTGTTAATCTTTAAAGTCTCACTTATCCAGAACCCGGCGAAAACGCAACAATTTGGGTGTCAGAAGTGGGATGTGTATACAGGATGATCCAAATGTGGTCACCACTCCTATGTTACACAAGAGGTGTTTCTCGAACTATAAGATCTCTCTGCGTATACAGGGTGTAAGGGTTCTCTGCGTATATAGGGTGTATATACAGGGTGTTCGGAATGTGCAGACCTCAGTTATCCGTTCCGACGGGGTACAAGTTGGTAACTTCGTTATTTCTGGTCCTAGAGGGTTGAGACTTCGCCTGAGGGGGGTCACCCCAGGCACCCCCAGGGGGGTGGGGAGGCGGTGTTGCCAGATTGTGCAAAAATTCCCAGATGTTGGGGAAATTCTGGAGATGTGGCAACACCGCACCTACGTCTATTGAAGTGCTTTGTAACAGTATGTTTGTTTGTTAGTAGGTTTCGGTGCAAGTCAGTTTTAAACTAGTTGCGCTTATCGGATATGGCTGTAATTTGACACGCATGTATAAGTCAGGCGACAATGCAAAATACGCAATCTGTCATTATCATAAATTTAATAAGGCGGACGCTACAAGATGCCGACTTTTTTTTCTTTCCTCACAATCCCCCCTGACATGAATAACAAATGGAAGGGCTTTACGATTAAAATATACTAGGCTGAGTAAGGCTTCCATGAATTCAAAATGGCTGCCAAAGCAAGATGGCGGAATACTTTTTTCTCAACAACCCCCTTGATATGGGTATCAAGTGAAAAATCTTTACGGGTGCAATACAATAAGGTGGCGTTCGATTTCTCGTTTCAGTACACTAAACTTGGATGTAGGCATTAATATGTGTAACATAGTGGCGTGCGGTCCATGGAAGCAAGGGAAGCATTGCTTCCCTTAAAATAACGACTACATACCTAAACCGCATTATTTTAAATCCCTTTTGTATTTTAAATATTAAATTTCAAATTCTGAAACTAATTTAATTATTACAATTTTTATTTCGCAAGCTTACACACATAATTATTTATTATGCATCATACTGTAGTTGTATATATGCTCCTAGCAAGGACGTCGTCCCAGTAAATGCGACCGCCAGCGAACAGCATGAACCTGATACTACGAGTGGATACAATGACTTCAGTTAAATACACGTAGTCAGCAGGCAACTTTATAAGAAACCCTAGCACAGCATATGATTCCCTATACTGTGACCCTAGCTCGACGCGATGTACGCGTATTTTTAGAACGTGTTGTACTAGGAAGACCCGGTGCACGTACAAAATGAATGTCTCTGATTATTTCGTAGATATAAGCAGTTGACTAAGTTAAATACATAGGCATTTTATGATTATCAATATGGCTGCAAGTAGATCAGATTTTAACAGCGGCGGCGGTGGGGGTGGGGATTTACAAATTTTACAAACAAGTGGTAATAATAACTGTGATTGTATTGTGTGTTTTTTGATAACCAAAGGATTTTCAGATTTACCGTTTGCTGGAAAACTTGCTATTATTAATAAAAGTAGGCCGAAACCTGCTTTTAAAAACTTAAATACAACAATTAAAACATGTACTCGACATTTCAACGCGGAAAAAACCTATAAACAATATGAATGGTTAACGGGTTGTGAAAACAGGAATAAACTGTTTTGTTGGCCTGGTAGTCTATTTGTGACTGAAAAGGGCGTGTGGAATAAAAGTGGGTTTTCCGACTTGAATAATCTACATAAAGTAGTAAAAAGACATGTTATGTCTAAAGCGCATTTACAGACCATTTTAAAATTAAGTGTCTTTGCAAAAACGCGAATTGAATACGCCATTGACAAGCAGATAGAAATTAGTCATCGCCAACACAATGAACTGGTTGATAAAACAGAAACATATTAAAAAGACTTATTGATGTTGTGTGTTTTCTTGGTCAACATGAATTGGGCTTCCGGGGTCATGACGAAACAACTACATCTGCAAATAGAGGACACTTTCAAAACCTAGTTTCTTTAATAGCCAAATACCACATTTGTTTAAAAAATCTCTTGGAACAGTCTAACGTTTTTCGCGGGACATAAAATCGCATTCAGAATGACTTAATTTCAGCTGCTGCCATTATTATTTTGAACAGAATTAAATCTGAAATTAAACAGACTCGTTTCATTGCTATCGTTCTAGATGAAACAACCGATGTAACTAATTTAAGTCAACTATCTTTAGTAATACGCTACTTAAAAATGGATGGGAGTGTACAAGAAAGATTTTTAGGCTTTAAAAATGTGACAGAAGATCGTACCACAAACGCTCTATATAAAATTGTGTTTAATATTATGAAAGATATTGAGGAGGCTGATAATAAATTAATTGCTCAAAGCTATGATGGGGCCGCTGTTATGGCCGGACATTTAGGAGGTCTTCAAGCTAAAGTGCGGGAAACGTTCTCCAGTGCTCTATTTGTACACTGTTGTGCTCATAAATTAAATTCAATTTTATTACAATCTATAAATCATATTAAAGGATGTAAAGTGTTTTTTGCTACCTTAAGTAGAATGAATTTGATAAGTTCTGGGAAAAACAATTGAATAAGGAGAAGTGGAGCTACGAAGAAAGCGTCTGCGCACTGATAATGTGGGAGATCTTCAAACTTCTTACCGCCGCCTTTTCTACGAAATCATAGATGAAATTCAGCAGCAAATGAACTGCAGATTTGATCATCTCAGTGACCTGAAATTTCTTGAATTGTGTAATTTTGGAGGATTTAAAGGGATACCTTTCCCAGAAGATTCATTCAAATCATTATTTCATCAATATGGACATTATTTTGACAAAGCCTTATTACGATCAGAACTTACAGTCATTTATGAAACCGATGTTATTGACACAAAAACTAACGCGAGTGAACTTTTCACTTTCTTAAAACAATCAAAATTGGAAAATGCATATTCTGAGGTGTTCTGAGAATTACTTCCCTTATTTGAAATGTCACCGCACGCCCCTGGTGTAACATTTAGGCACCTGCAATGACTAGTGGTAGAGCAGGCGTCTTAAAAAAGCTAATAAGTACATCCCTGCACAGGAGAATCCGAGAGAATAACAAAGTCAACTAAAATAAGATCTGATATAACGGTACTTTTCGACAGTGGGCCAGTGTTAAGGTCGAAATTCTTAAGCAGGTTATAACACATTACGTTTCAATTTACGTGATGGTTCTTGTTTTTATATGTTATAAGAAATAACTAATTTCCCAATAGGTCTAAATTACTTCCTGTATTTTCTTTTCGTAATCACTCTAAACATGCAAAACATTTGTAAGTGCCAAGTTATGTGGAATGTGGAAGCAGAAGATTACGACGCTATTTTCATCGATTGTTTTAGCGAATTTTCATTAAGAAAAATTCGCTAATAGAGAGGTCACGATGAAAAGGTTTTCAAAAAAATTTCTTCACATGAGCGCGAATTTGGGTCCCTAGAACCCAAAACCAAGGTCCGTTAAAATTTTTATATATATATATATATATATATATATATATATATATATATATATATATATATATATATATATATATATATATATATATATATGTATTAGTATTTTTTGAGTTATCGCTCGGATACCATATATATATATATATATATATATATATATATATATATATATATATATATATATATATATATATATATATATATATATACATATATGGTATCCCGGCGATGACTCAAAAAATACTAAACTGATTTTAAACAAACTTGGAGAGTGTAATTTCAGGTTATATCGTAAATTATTAAGAACCTCGGTGGTTCAGGGGTAAGAACGTGTGCCTCTGAACCGAAGGGTACTGTGTTCGATCCCAAGGTACTCCTTTAACTTTTTCAGTACAAACTGTAACATTAACATCAACCGAGGTTCTGGCATTGTATTTGAGCAAGTTTAATGTCTGTACGTTCCGCCCTTCGGAGGGGGCGTAAAGTCGTCGGTCCCGTGTCCATGCGATGTTGGGCACGTTAAAGATCCCTACCCTCCTTACAGAAAGGCAGGGGTTCTGCAAAATTTGTAAGATAGTGAGATGAAACTGCTTCCTGGCGTCGGTGATAGGCGATAGTCGCGGAAATAGGCCGACGTTAAAGAAACAAAACACACACACACACATCGTAAATTATTTATTTTTTATTTGGTTATAACTCAAAATTTACTGAACCGATTAAGTTCAAATTTGGTAGAGAGGACCACTTATACGATATCTACGTGTATCTAAGTTTTAGTTTCATACTTCTAGTAATTTAAAAGATATTGCGTTTTCAAACAGTTTTTCGCATTTTTTTTTCTAAAAGTATTTGAGTGTCAAATTTGTCTAACGAACTCATCCAAGCTATTAAAAAAATTAAGGGAATTGCCAAATTTGGTTTTGATTGGTGAAGTATTTTTTGAGTTATCGGTTGGGTACATACATACATACATACATACATACATACATACATACATACATATATATATATATATATATATATATATATATATATATATATATATATATATATATATATATATATATATATATATATAAACGTTTCAACTGACCTTGGATTTGGGTACTGGGGGCCCAATTCGCGCTCATTCCAAGAAATGTTCCAAAAATCTCCACCTTTATTAGTGAATTTTCTTGATGAAAATTCACTAATAAAGACAATAACGCGAGCAAAGAAAACAGTGTGTAATTGCAAACATAGGCACGGAATCAACTCAAACATGGTGTCACGTTATGAAGAACTGAAACGCACCGAGTAAAAAATAAAAAAATAATGCTGCAAATTCAAACATAACTTTCAAATAGCGGTGATAATTTATATTCTTAAGAAAGACATCCTCGTGAAATGAATTTACGGTCCATGACTTGACCACAAAGAAAATTTTTGTATCCCTGTACCCATAAACTTTTGAAATGTTATATTACTCAAGTTTTATTGAAAAAAAGTCAATTTTTACCAAATCACCCCTTCTTTATCCCCTACCCCCTGAAGCGATCTTACCCAAAAACAATTCAAAGCGTTCCTTTGTCGGGTGCTAACTGGATCCCAAATTTGAAGAAATCTCAATTCGTTCGAGATACATTGCGCCCATTAACAGACAGGCGTACATGCCGACAGACCGACAGATCGACAGACGAAAAAATGTTCGTTCCAAAATCTAGTTTTCTAAATATTTTGAGACTTTTTACGCCGTTTTACCAAAACAAATTTCGAAATTTTTGTCAACAATATTCCACCACCACACACCCTAATTGAATTCAGCATCGAATACCAGATGTTTGGTGATAAAAGTTTTCTAATAAATAAATCCTAAAACGTTATATTACTCTATTTTAACGAAAAAATGCCAATTTTCACCAAATCACCCCCCATTCATCCCCTACCACTAAAGCCATTTTAGCCAAAAACAATGCGAACCGTTCGTTTATCGAGTGCTAACTGTATACCAAATTTGAAGACGATATCTCAATTCGTTCTAAAGTTATCGTGACTACAAACAGACAGACATGCAGGCAGACACAAATTTTCCGTTCCCAAATCATGTTTTGAATATGTTTTGATACTTTTTACGACGTTTAAGCGAAACAAATTTTTTGACATTTTTGTGGCCGATGCGATACTTCCACACGTTGTGACGATGTGGAAGTAAAACAAGTTTCAAAACATTTTTTTTTGTATTTGACGTTGACGAAGGAAACGCAAAATTTTGCTTAAGACTGGTTCATCTTACGAATTAGGCACATGTACGTAGTATAAATATAATAAAAAATTGCATTGTGCAGTGCAGTAAGTCATGGAATATAGGTAAACCACCACCACCATTTAATGTGGTTGAACTGGGACTTTGGCCTAAATGGAAACAAAAGTTAAATATATTTCTAAAAGCGTCAGGAAAACAATTCAGATGATGTGTGAAAACAGCCCTACTTTTACATATTGTAGGTGAAGCGAGGTTAGCTATATTTAATGGTTTTCCAGTAGATAAGACAAATAAACTGAAAGATGTTCTCGGTTTTTCTGATGAATTACGAGACGTAAACTAACAGCTAAAGTTTATTTTTCAATATAGTTCCTTCTAACATCAATGCACTAATTACATCGTTTCAGCAACAATTCGATACCCCTAAAAGTATTCTTTCGGTTTGTCCTCAAAATGTGCTCAAATTTCAGCTTTCACCTCTTCTTCGTCACTGAAATGGCGCACGCTAAGGTCGCTTTTCAAATTTCTAAATAGGTAGTAGTCAGTGGAGACCATATCTGGAGCGTGATCAATTTGTTCGAAACCGCAGTCACGAATTGGGGCTTGTGCACGGTTGCATTGCCATGGAGCAAAAGTACGCCTCTGGTCAAGATACCACGTATTTTCTTTAGAATATTTTGTCGTAATTTATGCAGGAGTGTTGCATAATATGAGCCGTTGACTGTGGTGTCGCGTTGTTTAAAATATATGGGAAGAATACCTTCACAATTCCAAAAAATCGTAGCCACCATTTTTTTCGTCAACTGACAGACCTTGAACTTTCTTGACGGTGATCCTCCTTTACGCCTTTATTCCATCTACTCCCTTTTGCACAAAGGTTCATAGTATAGAACCATAGTTTCATCATATGTGGCAGGAATTGTCTTCAACACGTTCACAGGGTTTTCTCCATAGAGGTCCAAAAAGGATCGAGCTCATTTAACATGACGCTGGCGCTGAACTGCTAAAAGATATTTGGGGACCCATCTCGCACTAATTTTATTCATGCCTAAATTTTCGTGGAGGATTTGGCGAACGCTTGTATCTAAAAGCCCCGACATTTTTGGTAATTCTTTCACTTACAATTCTGAATCGCTTAATACGAGATGCTCAACGATGGCTATCTTGTTGTCCGTTACCACTTCCACCGTCCTTTTTGTTCTTGCGTCATTTTCCAAGGATTCCTGTCCCATTCGAACCAGTTTTGACCAATCATTACTACATAATAAGACGGATAATTTTCTCCGTACACCCCATCCAGCCGATTTTTGATCCTTTTGAGGTGAAAGACCTTCTTGAGTAAGAAATTTAATGACAGTTCTAGAGGGGAGACCGGTATATACTGGAACGAGGTATATAGCGGGGCAGCAGTAACTATCGCCATCTGTTGAAACTTTGAGAGATTGCATATTGCCAGTATTAATCTATGGTCAACAACGAACTTTTCTACTGTGTTGAACTCTGGTGTGATAATCTTAGTTTTTTGATTACACCACACTTATAATCTTGCAGGTAAGCGTTGTTAATAATACTTGTTATGCTTAAGATTTGTTTTTTGATCCAAGTTTTTAAAATTTTACAAACTATGTAAATGAGCGTTAACGTTGGTATTTGGCGGTAACTAGTACCAAATATTAGGTTAGGATCTTCATTTTATGCCTCATATTTGCCTTTTCTTCTGTATTTTGTCTAATGGTAGATATTGGGGCAACCAACTGCGGTATATAGAGGGACATGTCCCATTATTATATTGTATCAAAAAAACCTTCCATGGAATTAACGCAAAGCATATCTTGCAGATACAAGATCTCAAGAATATCACGTTTGAAGTTTACTGAGGATTTCGAATAAAGTGTCTTAGGCCACATCGAATATAATGTGAATATGACTGATGCAATAAAAGCCGTTGAACAACAAGGTTTGAATATTCTGTATCTAAATCTGCATTACACAGGCAACTCCAAAAGTTTAGAGTCTTAAATAATGAGATAATTATCACTTTGAATTAGGACATGGATTTTCAAATGTATTTACAATGGAAGAAGAAAAGTTACTAGTCCAATATTTAATTGATGCCTGCAATATGTGTTATGGGCTAAGTGATTTAGAAATCCGTAAATTAGCTTACGACTTTGTTGTTGCAAATAGAAAAAACATATCAGTTTCCTGGCAAGAAAAAAAGAGACCAGGGAAGAATTTTTTTTTGTTTCCGAAGAAGACATCCATATTTATCATTAAGGATCCCAGAGGCATCCAGCGTGACGAGAGCTTCTAGCTTTAATAAGCATAACGTGGGGTTGTTTTTTCAAAATTTGGAGGAAGCATTGCAAAAATACAAATTTAGGTACTCCGAGCCAGATATATAACTGTGACAAAACAGCAGTCACAACTGTCCACAAGCCGCCAAAAATTATAGCAAAAACCGGACAAAAGCAGGTAGGAAAAATTACCTCTGCTGAAAGAGGCACACTAGTCACGTTGTTCTGCACCATTTGTGCCAACGGAACGTTCATACCACCATTCTTCGTTTTTCCCAAGAAAGAACTTAATCCCCAGGATGATGTACAGAGCACCACCAGATTCAAAAGGCATTCATATAGAACTGAGCATATGGTACAAAGATGCCCTGTATAGAATAATACACGTGCAACTTGTCAGAGATGCAATCACTTTGCCAAAGTTGCTTGACAACCAGAATAGCCAAGCTGTTGGTGAAAAAATCTGGCATCGATTATGGAAATAGATTTATTGAAGTCAAAATGAAGTCCGTGAGAGCAGAGCCGAGAGCAACAATACAAGAGAATACTCGAGAGGTCCGATCAAGGACAACTCTTAAAGTAGTGATTCACTCGTATGCGATTTTCATCTAGTAAAATCGCTAAAATAGAACAATACAATTTCATAAAAAATATACTTTGTACAAAAATAGGTTATTTTAGTCATATAAGTTGCTTTTATACACGGGACAAATAAATTAAACTCCAATGTCGTAAATATTTTTATTTTAATGAATTTTTTGTATTAACTCTTTTACGATACACTTAATTTTATTTTCATAAACTGATTAACGAAAGACTGAAAGTAATGACCAATTAAGTGTTACTCCTCACAGATTCGAAATCGACTTACTAAAGTTATATCTAACAGTTAATTATAACTTAGAACATACACATCGACGTTTTGGTTCCCGTTTTGGAGCCACCTTCAAGAGGTTTAAGAAATATGAAATGAAATGAACTCTGAAGGCCTCAATCTGTCTACTCCTTGGAGCAGTGGATAAGAGTAGGTTGAGTTGTTGTAGTTGGATTACGAGGCTTTAACCTGCCTACTCCCCAGATCTCACTGGAGATCGTATTTAAGGTCTCAGTGTGCTGAACCATAGACCTAAGAGAGATATCTCTTAAACGTCACTCCGTAGTGATAATGTGTTCAATTTCTTGGTCTGCATCAACAATGTGTCTCTCTATTCATGAGGAAATGGCGACGTTGTCAGTAATTTAGTTGACACCCGGTATACCTTCCTTATTGGTTCATTCAAACGCCATATTATATAATATGTATACCTCTAAAAAATTCTGCAATGTAGCCTATGTTGTGAGTTTTTACTTAAACTACTTAATTTTATGTGATGGTCACTTATTTAAAAAAACTACCATACCGAAATCAACATACGTCAGATCAAGTGGATATTCAGCATTCATCAACATCAAATGCAAGCCGCATCTTTAATTCCAAATTTTACAATCATTTAAGGAACATCTGGCATTGCTTAGATACGGCACTATAGACAGGTCACGCGTGGCCCAGCATATTTGGGACAATAATCACCACACGGATAAAGAAAACTTAAAGCTTATAAAAATGTTAGGCAACCGGCGAAATTAGACGCTTACGAGAGTGTGCATATTTCTAAGGCCAGAATGAGGCAGAATGAGGTCACCCTAATCTGGGTGCCGGGTCACCAAAGGCAATGAAGAAGCTGACAGTCTCGCGAAGATAGGATCAGCAGAACCATTTATGGGACCAGAACCGGTCCTGGGCGTGTCGAAAGGCACGGCCAGGGAACCATCAAGTTCTGGGCCAGGGAACAGCATAAACACGGGAAGTCATTAATTGGGCAGCCCAGTCCAAAGAGAGCTGTGGAGCTGCTAAATCTTAGCAGAGGACGGCTCAGGAACATAACAGGACCCTTGACGGGATACATGGCTGTCAAGGAACACCTGTATAAAATGGGGCGGTTCGAAGGGGACCTGGCATGCAGATTCTGCAGCTGGGCAGAATGAGGTCACCCTAATCTGGGTGCCAGGTCACTCGGGGGCCAAAGGCAATGAAGAAGCTGATAGGCTCGCGAAGATAGGACCAGCAGAACCATTTATGGGACCAGAAGGTCCTGGGCGTGTCGAAAGGCACGGCCAGGGGAACCATCAAGTTCTGGGTCAGGGAACAGCATAATGCATACTGGGAAGATTGTCCAGAGCTCAAACACGGGAAGTCATTAATTGGGCAGCCCAGTCCAAAGAGAGCATGAGAGCGAAATTATCTACAAGAAACTGATGAGTTACATAGCACAGAGCAGAGAAAGGAGGCAAAGCAGTTAAGCATTACAGAATGGCAGAATATCTGGGACAAAAATGACAGTGTAGCGCAATGGACCAAAAAAATTATCACACTACCATGGATTCGTTGTAAACATCGGAATGCTAACTAATTTATGACGCAGTTCCTGACGGGCGACTGATCATATCGTAGCTATACCAAGCGAATAGGAAAAACCAACGACGATATGTGTTTATACTGCGCCGCAGTAGACACACCATTGCATATAGTGTTGACTTGCCCGAAATGGAAGGGGGTAAGGCTTAAGGTAAGCGGGACCCTGGTAGTCGTACTGACGGTGGAAAATTTTGTCAAGCAGATAATGGAGACTGGACAAAAATGGCGACTTATCCACCAGATGATAAGACAAATAATTAGTGGCAAAAAGGCAGAAGCAAGAAGACACAAAGAAACCCAAATCCCCAGTCAACTAAGGAGAGAGAAGGAGGCCTAGGAAAACGAAGTTGAAGCTAAAACAAAATTGGGAAGACAGCATCGCACTCTTAATCTAAGTTCATCAAGGCATACAGATAGACACCCAGACCAAACAACTGGCAGATACCCGAACTACTAATCCTCGCAGCCGCGTGGGAGGGGATATGTAGGGAAACCAAGGTAGAAGAAAATACAGCCCTTCACCCTACAGTTATGTCGCGAGACAGTTCCGGGGTGAAAACAAAGGGAGGTACAATGGCTCGATTACCCGTGAACGGCGCCGACTATGCTCTCCAAAAAAAAAGCCTTCGCAGATGACACTGCTATAATTTACAAATCGGTCTCGTGGGAAATACTGCGACAGAAAATCGAAAATGACTTATTGCTGATTATAGGCTGGTTTGATGAAAATCTTCTAAACATAAATTTTAAGAAACAAAGTTTTTTCCGTTGTCCTGTAGTGTGTCCACGTTGCCTGCATCAGATAAACTGATCATTGGAAAACCCAAGTCAAACTATGAAATTGAGTCAGCCGGTAGTGCAAAATATTTAGGAATCCAAATAGATTTACATTTAAGATGCGATAGTCAAATAAACGAATTTGTTTGGAGGCTTCTCAGTGTCTTGTTTATATTTAGACAATTAAAGGGAATTTTTGATTCGAGTGTCATCAAAATCTGTACTATGCCCTGATTGAGCTTTTTATACAATATGGAAGAGTGGGGTAGAGTGGAGCTATGAATTTGGAGATGAAGAGTCTAGAAATTAGACAAAAGATATTTCTTAAGATAATGATAAATTATCCAACTGCTCTGTCGTACAGAGAAATATGCAACAAAATATCTAATTTTGGCTGCATAAAAATCCACAAATTATGACAGAAATTGAACATAAATACTGCACGAGATATAGGAAAAGGGTGACATTTAAAGTCGCAAAAGCTGACAAAACTCTGTAACAGAGATGTGCCAGTTTTATAGGTCCTAGGTGATATGGCCATTTGTCTCATGATATAATGTCATTGGTTTTTAGCAGATTTAAAGTCAAGTTAAAAAGAATACTGATTGAATACTTAAGGCTGAAATCGCATGGCCTACTTAGTTTGAATGTGTTGTGGCGAAGAACAGTGACTGAAAAACTTTAGAGGTATCTTCTTTAAAGCTGAAATAGAGATGTGTATATTTTGGTGCAACTGTTATTTTTCTGCGATCCCGTCAATAAAGATTATGAGCTTGGGTGGATGTATATGTGTAAGAGATTGTGTGTAAGAGAGAGAGAGAGAGAGAGGGGGGAGAGAGAGAGAGAGAATGAAAATGCAAGAAGAAAATAATCTACAAATTATTATTATCTAAAAAGATCTAGTGAGTGTTTTGATTTTGGTATACATATATTGTGTTTAACTTGAATTTTTTTGGTTTATGTGCGATGTATTTATTTTTTGTTTAACTTTTTTTCGCGGCTAATAAGCAGATTTATTAGACACTAAAATGTTGGTGGCAAATGTGTTGTCGTATATTTATAAAACAATTTTGGGTTAGTCTGGTCGTACTTCGAAACCATCTAGAAAGTTTGGGATTTTTATTTCTAGATTCTGTGAATGCTAAAATAGAAAGTCATATCAATTCCAAAGTGCCTAGGGCATGTTTTTTGGGATTAATTTTTTGCAAATGTCATATACTGCATAGTACCAAAATAACCACAAATGCCCTTTCTGACTCCCCATTCCAGATTCACTAACATTGAAATTATACTTTTTTAAAGATTTCTAAGTGCCTAAAATTCCTACTCTAAATTTCTCACCAGCTCTTGCACTATAACAATATTGCCGGAAGTACGCCAAGAGGCTCAGAAGTAGTTTTGCAGGCTCCGCAAAACCCTTGTAAATGGTGGGCAAGTATCGCAAAAGTAGTACCAAATGCAACAACTGTGTCACATGCTTCATGTGTTAAAATGTTAAGGAGCATAAAATATTTGTCGGAAAACTAAATAAATTGTAGTGAAAATGAAAACAATACAGGTGTATCAAGTGAAAAAAGCCGGGACGCAGCAAGTGCGTTATGGTAGTGAATTTTCATAGAATTGATCTGGCACAATATATTTTATTATAACTTTTTTTTCTTGTAACATAAAATCTAAATTTTGGTGTATAGTTTACTTTTTATATCGTAAACCTACCTACCAAATTTGATTATCATAGCTTTTTTATTTTCTGGGATAAAAATTTTTTTCGAATGAAAACTCAAAATTTTCACGGAAAACCTCGTTCGATTTTCCTGACTAACGAACTTATCCCAGCCAGACAAAAAAGGAAGGTACACGCCAAATTTTATCAAAATCGGCCAATTATTTTTTGAGTTATCGGTGTGATACGCATATATATATATATATATATATATATATATATATATATATATATATATATATATATATATATATATATATATATATATATATATATATATATATATATATATATATATATATATATATATATATATATATATATATATAAACATATATAAATTGAAACTGACCTCGGATATGGGTTCTAGGAGTCCTAGTTCGCGCTCATTTGCAATTTTTTTTTTCAAAATTCAAAAGTCGAGATCTCCCCAATAATGAATTTTTTCTACGAAAATTCACTAATACAAAATCTCCAACGATTCACGATAGTATAGCTCCATATCAAATAGAGATAAGATATCTGAAAGAGCTGCTCACGCAGAAAGAAATTATTATTGAAGGCAGGACCAGATAGTGAAATTGAGTTCTTAAATATCATATTGGTTTATTGAACGAAAATGCAGAATTGATAAATAAACTGATTGAAAAGGAAAAACTCTGGACGCAGCAAGTGCGTTATGGTAGTGAATTTTCATAAAAATGTTTTTATTGCAAATATGTGTGTTTTCCTTTTAAGAAAGCAGGCATCAATTTTGGTTACCAGTATAACCTATATAGTAAAAACAATGTGCTATGTTTCATAAAAATAACTTTATTGTGTGAAAATGTACAAAAATTTCCAAAAGTAGACTTAAAGTGGAAAAATTCGTTTCTTGGTCAACCTTATAGGTTAATAGCAAATTGGGCTATTCAAATATGAAGCATTTGATCAAAATTCGCCACCATAACGCACTTGCTGCATCCAGAATTTCTTGTCTTACAAACATGCATTATATTTCGATGGAAAATGCAAAAATGCAATAACATAAGGCGTGTTTGATTAAAAAAAAAAAGAAAATTTGTATCACCAACGACTTATGGACTTATGTGATTGTAGAAATATTTTTTAAGATGGAGCTCAAGACACCCTATAATTAATATATACAAATTTTTTTCATATCTTGTATAATAACGGATATATTGAGCTTTGTTGATTTTTTACGAAAATTCGACAAAAATTATATACCATTAAACGATAAACTCTATCGCTAAGACTACTGCTAAGCATCAGAGAAAGGGTCTATTTGATATGAATTTTCTGGAAACATTTTAGTAAAATGAAGGACAATGACGGTTGAAACTAAGACTTCAGGGTTTGTAAAACATCCTTCTTGAGACATTTGATTTCCATAGCCCGAATTAGATTCAAGTTATTTGCCTAAATGTTGCCGATTTTGACGTTTTAAATCCCAACTTTCACGTTTCGAGGAAAACCCCAATTTATTTTTCTTTAAATGCCTATAACTTTTTTTATCTTTTGACCTGCAGAGCTAAATTTTGGTAGGTAACTTACCTATACGGATATAAACCCGCGTACCAAATTTGGTTGCCCTTACTTTGTTAATTCCGGAGATATTTTTTTTTTCGAAAGAAAACACAAAATTTTCCGGGAAAACCTGGGCAGATTTTCCTGGCTAATGAACTTATCCAAGCCATTAGAAAAAGGAATTTATTCACCAAATTTAATCAAAATCAGCCCATTATTTTTTGAGTTATCGGTGTGATACACACACACACACACACAGATATATATATATATATATATATATATATATATATATATATATATATATATATATATATATATATATATATATATATAAACATATAAAAATTGAAACTGACTCCTGATATGTGTTCTGAGGGGCCTAATTAGCGCTCATTTGAAGAAATTTTTTCAAAATTCAAAAGTTGGGATCTCTTCATTAGTGAATTTTTTTAAAGAAAATTCACTAAAACACACACAAAGCGTTTAAATAAAAGTGAATACTAATCGTGAAATTCAAAAATTAGTTAGGACAAATATATAATCTGACGTACAGTACCTCTGTGAGAGTAATTTTCTGTTTATCATGGGTTATATTGTTTAATTACATAAGTCATATTATTATACAGACTTTGTAAAGTGATTGACAAATAAAATTTATTATTATTAGGGAATAATGTCAAATAATAATTTTGTTTTAATATTGAATTTAACGGGCTGTCACTTTTTACGGGTGCATTTTGGTTTATAGCCAAATTTGATTAATCTACCTATTTCGACGTCTAGTTTCTAGTGTACAAATTTGTCTACACATTATGGAAAGAGCATGTATATATATGTATGTATATATATATATATATATATATATATATATATATATATATATATATATATATATATATATATATATATACATGTATATATATCATAGAATAGGGGAAGCATTGCCAACATTTTATTCTGGTATGTCATCATTTAAAGTACTTATGTCACTCAAGAGGGCGAGGTCAAACAATCTTAGACAAAACATGTTTTAAATTATATTAATATACTCACAAGTCCTAAGAATTATTATATAGATACATTCTAAAATTATAATTCATAAATTAGAAACAATAAATAAAAGTATCTGAAAATACAAACTAATATTAGATGATTCTAGACAGACATGATTTTGAAATATCAACTAAAATTCTTGTATTCACGAATAATTAATAATTACATAGTCTAGAAACTTGCTCCAGTCTTTGTACCACTGTTTTATGGCAAGATCTTTTTCTTTATCCGACATAGCACTGTAATTTAACGAGTTAAGAGCTAGCTGTTTCAAAAACCTAAGATCACTATGACGACTAGCCATACCAACAAAAGCAATATACCAATCATAACTCAATCCTCTGCTTCCCCACATACCTGGATCATCACAAGACACTACAACTGGAGCATTTATATTGAAGAGATACACTGCAGGGTGGTTCCTTAAATCCTCGACTAATTTTAAAACTTGATTGGAAATTGGACTAACTTCAATCGCTATACCACGTTCAATTATCATTTGCAGCACCTCAGGGTGTTTTAAAACACCATATCCGTGACCAATGCGACTACTGTTCAACAAAACTGCATCGACAATGTTTATGTCGGTTTTCTGACCGTTCCAATCAGTTTCAGCAGCATGGAAAAAGAATTTCGTTTTACCAGAAAGTTTCAACAACTCTGGAACATACATTTTCAGTGAATTCCCAGGATCTTCTTGTCCCACTAGATCAAACCCAACCACAAAATCAGGATATAAAGCCTGCAGGTGTAAAGTAAGATTTGTGTGATACTCAAGTTGTGAAGCATTACATGTTCGCACAGCCGAATATATCATTTTTGCACCAATAAAATCTGGATATAATTTTTTGAACTGATCTAAAGTTTCTATGTATAGTTTCACGTTTTCTTCTGGTCCATATACGGTCCCATTAAGATCGTATACAGATGGCAAAATAGTTCTGAATTCAAGATATTTGACATTGTCTTCATAAAATTCCTCTAATACCTTCCAAAAGTATTGTTGATACGCTTGTTTATAAGTGAGATAACCAATTAAAGAAGTGAACGTTTGTGAAAATTTCCTCCACACTGTGTTTATATCAGGATACATCTCATCAGGATCACTCACTACAATACTTAACTGTCCTTGTAGAAAAGATTCAAAACTGGCATTTCTTCTTAAATCTGTTAAAAGCTTCCAGTCGCAATCACTTGTTGGCTTATCAAAAAACCTGAGCTTTATTCTTTCGTCGACAACACATCCATATAAATTTTCAAGATATGTCAAACCATACGCAGCTTCAAAAGACGCTGATGCAAAGTCGTGTGAGTGTAATGAGGCTCCCTTTGGAAGCTTCTTAATTATTTTGAAAATCGTGGAGTTCTCCACAAGCTCCTTTGTTTTAAAAAAACTATGAGCGGGTGCAAAGTTCTTGACGTTGCTGAAGGCAACATCCAATTCTTTATCTTTATATTGCATTATAATTTTGTTTACCTTGTCTTCTTTTTCATTGAGTTTAAGTTTCCCACCCAACAGAACCTGCTCCTCTTGCTCAAGAATGCATTGTCTTGTAGACCAGTAATCGCCAAGAACTAGCTGTCCAAAATAACAAATGTAAATCAAAACACTAAATGACTTCATTTTCATAAATTCACTTCAATCTCAACACCAAAATACACTGAAGTTTTAAATTGACAACATTCGATCATGCCTCTTGATTTTTCATATAAATATTTTTATCCATTGCTTATCGGCTTAGTATTTATCAGCCATTAAATTGCAGATTTAAGTGGTGATTATTCCTGGATTTTATTTTCTTAGAGGGTCGCGTTCCAAAAATATTACCTCCACGTATAGTAAAAAAAAAGTAAAAGGATATACCGACAGATTGCACCAAGAGATATCCATACACATAAAAGCCCAGAAGCAGAATGTGTGTTATGACACCGATTTTCATCAAATTTTCTATAAGCTTTTAACCTAAATCTTTATTACCTTGACATATAAACGATTTTGATGAAATTTTACATAACCACGTAGTTTTGTGCGTAGATGACGAACATGACAAAGAAAATGAAGGCACATGTTTATTACCGCGAGATATCGTCATTTTTCCGACGAGAATTTTCATCATTTACATAATGATGTTTTTCGAACTTTGACATCATGTTCATCGCTCATTATCAGTATAAACACAATATATCAGCCAATTGTAACGTATCTGTTTGATATTTTCCATAGTTTACATAATTTCCTCAAAAAATGCACATGAGAGTGCATTTGGTATACAAATGTGAAATTTAACCAATATCATCCATCAAAATCGCTTATATGTCACGGTACTAGACAATTACCAACCTTCAAAATTCCAAACACCTTCAGATATATATTTTTTTCTTTAACGTCGGTCTATTTCCGACGACTATGGCCAATAACAGGACCAGGAAGTTGTTTCACTTTACCGTCCTGAACGTTTTGCTGGACCCCTTCCTTTCTGTAAAAGGGGAGGGATGTCTAACGTGCCCAACATTGCATAAAACACGGAACCGACGGTTATACTCCTTTTCCGAAAATTGGAAAGTGCAAACATTTAACGTGCTCAAATACAATGCCACAACCTTGGTTGTTGTTAATTTTACTGTATGTACTGGAAACTTGATTTGATCCCCTACTAGAAGTCAAACCCAAGACCCTTGATTTCAATTAATTAGGCATCATACATACACAAGCAGATGCACACCCATTGTACTATTTATGCGCTAAATATACTTTATATACCCAAGTGTCCTGGAATTCGATTCCCGGCAAAAGGGTCAAATTATTTTTCAGTACGTACTGTACATTTACATCAACCAAGGTTGTGGCAATGTGTTTGACCAAGTTGAGTACCTGCACGTTTCGCCCTTTAGTGGTCCTGCGGTGCTGTGTACTGTTCGATATTAGGAACGTTCAAGATCCCTACCGTTCTTACAGGAAAGCTATGAAGGAGATAAATAGAGAGAGCCTCATCAAAGGACAACGGATTCCAGGCTTGGGAGCAACATGACACGGGCCGCATTGGAGGAAATATTAAACCTGCAGTACGTTAAAAGTGTAGCAGCAAAGGTAGCCCTAAGGCTTAGGGAGTCAAACCTGTGGAAACCAACTAACTACGGACACTCTAGAATACCGACAGAAATTTAAAAACTAGGTGGTAACAAAGGACTAGGCCTGATGACTCGGCCAACGGACTATATGGTTACCAGGAGCAACTTTGGAGACATCTCCTCCAGAGAAGACTGGAATAGCAACTAAATAATAAAATAACACGAGACGTCAGTCTACATAGTCGCCTCTGTAACTCAAAGGGGCAAAATGACATTTAATATCACATAATTATCTCTGATAACTTCTGAAATAACTCAGAAAATACTTAACTCATTTGAACGAAACTTGGCACATCTTCATTGTATTAAAATCGCAGACGAGTTCGTATATCAACTATAACGGACATTTTCCCCCAAAAAATATACAAAAGTATTTTTGAAAACGATGCATTTCTATAAGTATTATGCCCGGTTTTACAAAGCCCGATTAAATATTTAACGGCCGGTTAGCTAATCAAGGCTTAATACAACCAATCACGGCTTCAAAATATTTGGTTGTCATGGCAAAAACCCGAATGATAGTCTGTGATTGGTCCTCTGAAGCCTTGATTAACTAACCTTCCGTTAAATATTCAATCGAGCTTTGTGAAACTGAGCGTTAGAGTAGCTAAAATGAGATTTTACATGTGGCTAGAGATTGTGTAAATAAACCTATGTTGTCAATTTTATGTAATTTTGTTCATAATATTTAGAGTTTTTTCCAAATTAAAAATAAAATCTGAAAGACATGCGTTGACACGACTGTTTGCGAAAAAATTTGGGGTGCTGCAGATGACCAGAGAAATGCACAAAACCAAAATATTTTATGTGGATAACAAGATCTATTGTATATTACAGACAAAGATTAGGTCTTCTTGGCGCAAAAAGGTCAAGAAGTAACATAAAATTACTTATTTTATAGTTTTTCTTCTCCAAATGTCGAAGTCGCGATTTGAAACGTCACAATTTGCAATTCTTGGACGGAGAACCTGAAATAAATAATCGCTATGTAAAGTAAATGTCATAATAAATGTGTTTGACAAAGCCTTAAGTTACAGCTTCAACCATCATTGTCTTTCATTTTACTAAAATATTTGCAGAAAACTCATTTCAAATAGACCCCTTCTCTGATGATTTGGCAGTAGTTTCAGTTATAGAGTTTGTGGTTTAATAGTCTATACTTTTTCAGGAATTTTCATAGAAAAAAATGGTTTTTTCGAAGACCGCGACTTTTTTTTAATACTTTTTCAAAGGAGTGTGAACTAGGCACCTCCGGGATGAATTTCAGTTTTTACATGTTTAGATATATACAGCGTGATGAATTTTTACTGTAAAGCTCAATATGTCGGTTATTATACAAGTTACGAGAACACTATAAAAGTTATTTATAGGGTGTTTTGAAGTACAGCTTATAAAATTACGCTGACAATCACAGGTTACCCATAGGTAGTTGGTGATAAGGTTTATTCTTTTTTTTTGTAATAGAATAGGCAATTTATTGTAGCATTATTGCATTTTACATCCCATTTCAATGCATGCTTGTAAGGAGAAAACATTAGCTGTCACGCGTAGATTGATTCATGCAACATGTATAAACGATACATCAACGGTAACGAAACAAAATAAATAACAAGCATAAAACATACTACCCCAACCAACAATCGTAAAATCTCGGCCACAAATATCATAAATGACAGACGACATGAGATAAAACATTTGCCAAGTACCTAATTGTTATGTAACTGGTGGGGGTGGGGGGGTTCAATCAATTTTTTAAATACACTATATTTGTGGCTTGATGAATGGCCCCAAATACAGTTTTAGACTGGAAGTGTAGCATAATATATGGAAATGTAAACAAAATCAAGTCAAGTCTCTATAAAAATCTCTTAAAATAGTTTCTTTTTTATCTTTTAACTTAAACATAAGACGTCATATTAGATTGAAACAGTCATAGAATGTGCTTCAATGGCAATTCTACTAATTCTGTAATTAATTGTTACGTATACTTTTAATTATGGTATAATATATCTCGGGCATGAAGCCTGTGCCAAGTATCATGTAAACAAAACGTTAGTTAACGTATCCTTAGATACCTCAGTGGAAGCGTGCTTTTATTCTATGCAGAAGGTTGCGCGATCGATTCCGGCTCGATGAGTATATGGTTTCTTTTTGTTTTATTTTCACATCTGGAGAAGCAATAGTGTACAGATTGTATACGTTTTGAACAAGATCTCATGTTTGTTTAAAACGCCTGAATAACATTGTCACCTTTGAGTCTGAAATTATAATTGTCAGCAGACATTTCGTTATTGTTGATGTTGAAAAAACCGGTTTGATTAGGTTTACGATAACGAAATCAGTCAGGCGCTTCATAGGGAAAAATAACTGCTAGGTTTATAATTTGCAGATACTTTACTTTTCTAAATATGAATAAAGTTTCCTTCTGGGAGGCTTTTGTGACTTTAATGAAATTTGTAATAAAAGTTTCTTTTAAAGAGACTTACACAATCTATAGATATAGCAAAATTTAATATTTTAGCTTCATAGAAAATTCTGTTTTGGGCATTTTTGTCAAATGGAGTTAGAACACACGATTTTTTTTGATAATAGAGAGATATCGGTGGTAACACCTTCGAAAGAATTATTCAAATGCGCGCGTACTAGGACCTCTAAAATCGACCTTCAAGGTCTATGAAGTTTAAGATATTAATTTTAGTAATATGCCGTATAATAATAGTGCACAATTCTTATGAAAATCGCTCCTATAACGCACTTGCTGCGTCCCGAAATTTCTTTAACCTTGATCTTTTCACTCTATTATGCTACATTTTTATAACTACTTTTTCGTTACCACGATTTTACTTATTGGAGTATCAGGGGCGGCTCCTCCATAAGTGCGCCCGTGCGCGCGTACTGCCGCCTGCCGTGGAAAAAATAATATTTTTGCTAGCCTATGTTTTAATAAATTTTTATTTACTTTTTTACCTCCTGCATTCAACAAACAATATTAGTATATCGAGGATCGCAGAGAGTCGGCAGCCATTAATACAGAATACAGAATCAGAATAAGTAGTGTTAATCGTTGCAGACGTTATATACATCCATATCCATATAAAGCACTCGGGCGGTGGTGTGTATTTTTCGGCGCCCTCGTGAAATGCAATACTTCGGTGCCGAATGATCGCCGAATCTTGATCTTTGTCGAAAACAACCGAATAAGCAATCTGTTGTGCGCTATAAAATTACACACTAACAGTTTGTAGTTGACTTTTGACTGAGCGTGTGTACCTACTACTACTACCTAGTAATTTTCGTCTTCGCGTCGGATTGATTTTTAGTTACATCATTTCGTTGTTGTTTACATGTTCTAACAAGACAATTATTATTATAATGGTTACTACTTCGGGTTGCTTAATAAGTGGACAAAGTAATTGCGATACTGTGATTAATTCAGTGTATATTTTAAATTTAAAGGTTAATTTTTTAAGGGACTTTTTAACTACTATAACGTATAACTAACTAGAGCAAAACTTGGTAAGTAGTTAATAATTATTAAGTTTAGTAAGTAGGTTTCTTTATAATACATTTTCGAAAATAAAATAATAGACGAGCCCTTCATTTTTACTGAATTTTTATTTTAAAAAATTCACTAATAAACAGGTATCGATGGAGAGACTTTGCAAACAATTTTTCAAATGAGCGCGAACAAGGACCCCCAGAACCCATATCCGGGGTCAGTTTCAATTTTTATATGTATTTTATATTTATATAGTAGTTTATATATATATATATATATATATATATATATATATATATATATATATATATATATATATATATATATATATATATATATATATATATATATATATATATATATATATATATATATATGAAACTCGCTTTGATTAATGGCTTGGATAAGTTCGTTAGTCAGGAAAATCGGATAACGTTTTCCGGGAAAATTTTGAGTTTTGTTTCAAAAAAAATATTTTTCTCCGAAAATTACACAAGTATTTTAATGACATTTGGTGGATATGTTGCCTTGAAAAAGACCTTACTACACACTAAAATTCAACTTTGTACATTTAAAAAAAATGAGTTTTTCAAATTTTTGAAAAAAAAATTTTTCTCCCAAAATTACAGTTATTTTGATGAAATTTGGTGGATATGTTGCCCTGTATAAGGCCCTACTATACACCAAAATTCAACTTTCTAAGTTCGTAGAAACTTGAGTTATTCCAATTTGAAGCATTTAATAAAACATTACTACCATAACGCACTTGCTGCGTCCCGAACTTTTTTTTCTTGCGCACCCCCAATGCATTAAGGCACGAGCCGCTACTGTGGACTATATATAATGGTTCATTATTACTTCCACATCGTCATAACGTGTGGAAGTATCGCATGCGCGACAAATATTTCAAAAAAGTTTTTTCCCTTAAACGTAAAAAGTATCAAAACATATAAAACATGATTTGGAAACGAAATTTTTTTTTTGGTTGTCGGTCTGTATGTCTGTTTGTTTGTAGCCACGATAACTTTAGAACGAATTGATATATCATCTTCAAATTTGGTATACAGTTAGCACTGGACAATCGAACGGTTCTTATTTTTTTGGGTAAAATCTCTTCAGGGGGTAGGGGATGAATGGGAGGTGATTTGGTGAAAATTGACATTTTTTCGTTTATTAGGGTTTATTTATTATAAAACTTTTAATTTCATCAAACATCTGGTATTCTGTGCTGAAATTAAATTAGGGGTTGAAGGTGTGGGGGTGAAATAGATAACGTTTTCGAATTTTTTTGCTAAAAACGGCGTAAAAAGTCTCAAAACATATAGAAAACTTGATTCCGAAACGAAATTTTTTTGTCTGTCGGTCGGTCGGTCTATCGGTGTGTCGGCATGTACGTCTGTCTGCTAATAGGTGCAATAACTTTCGAACAAATTGGGTTATCATCTCCAAATTTGGTATCCAGTTAGCACTTGACAAAGGAACACTTCGAATGGTTTTTGGATAAGATCGCTTCAGGGGGTAGGGGATAGGGTGATTTGGTGAAAATTGACATTTTTCAATAAAACCCGAGTAATATAATGTTTCAAAAGTTTATGGGTACAGAAATACAAATATTTTCTTTGTGGTCAAGTCATTGGCCCTAAATTCATTTCATGATAATGTCCTTCTGAAGAGAATAAATTATCACAGCTATGTGGAAGTTATGATTCAATTTGCAGCACAACTTTTTTTCTTTATTTGGCGTTTATTAACGATTTTTTTAGAAACTAATTTTTAAATACAATTTGTAAAACCCAATTTATCACAATACAGTTTTTTATACCTGACGATCGTTTGGCTAACAATGTTAGCACCATCAGAAGGATGAATAAATTGAGTTTATCCCTCTGATGACGCTAACATTGTTAGCGAAACGATCGTCGGGTCTAAAAAAATATATTGTGATGAATGGGATTCTCCAAATTGTACGTATCAGTGCTCATCGCAGGTTCCAATCTTCACTTATTTAAACAAATGTTTATGAAAATTCGCCACTACAACGCACTTGCTACGTCTGGGCGTTTTAATTTCATGCAGAATGGAACCTTCCTCGAACTTTTCTGTTTCTCTGAACTCTTTTGTTTTGGTTAAACTGGATTTTATCGATAGCCGCTTAATATATACTAAATCGTGTTTAAAATGACTTCAACGTTTATAAATGATTGAAAGGTATTAAAGTATTGAGAGATTATTGATAATAAAAAGAATAATCCATCTAATCAAGTGAGATCTTGAATGAAACTGTTGGATCCACTCAAGTTTTAATTCTCAATATCCAACCAGAGAAAAGACATTCTTTTTTACACAAACGCACACCATAATTAATTATTATACACTGCTGAAACCTTACGAGTCCCTGCAAAGTACGGAACTAAGTTGTTTCTTTTTTTTTTAATTTCAACAACACACCACGAGGGCCTACAGCCTAAATACTATCGTACCGTGGGTGTCGACAAGGAGGAAAGAGGCAACTTGTTAATTCTGGACTTAAAGGTGTGGAGGTTCGGGGAAGGAAAAACATGTGCCTGCAAGGAATTCCACAACTTGGAACTCCTCGGGACAAAAAAGCGGGCATAACAATATGTTCTATGTCTGGTGACCTGGACAGTAAAAGGGTGCATTCGCTCTGTTCCCCTGGTAGATCTGTTGGGGACAGCAGGTGGAGAAACTATGGAAGAAAGCTCCTCTGAGCTGTGCCCGTGCAGATCTCTATAAAAGAGAGAGAGGTCACCAACGGCACGTCGGTGGGCAAGGGATGGCAGCCTTTGGGTGAGGGTAGGGTCACCGATGTGACGTATAGCTCTCGTCTGAATGGAGTCCAGGATAGCGAGTGTAGAAGCGGCAGCAGCACCCCAGATAGTATTCGAGGTTTGGTCTTATTTGTGAAGTATATAAGGTATAGAGATTAGCTGGTGAAAAGTATTTGCGAGCCCAAAAGAGAAAACCTAATTTCTTAGCAGCCGCTTTTGCAATTGATGTGACATGTTGGTGCCAATTAAGATTTCGATCCACAGAAATGCCAACAAGTGAAAAGGACTCATTAATTTGAATAACTTGGTTGTTTATTGTGATGGGTCTAAGGCTGGTGTATCTCTTATAAGAAAGAAAGCAAGACTGTGATTTGGTGGGGTTGAATTGTACAAGATTTCTACTTCTCCAGTCTAATGTTTTTTGGAGATCCACGGAGACAGAGCCCGCCATAAGTCTGCGATCCTCATCTAATTAGGCTTAGCATATTGTATATTTGAGTGGAGAGTGCTGTCGTCCGTGTAACTGTGAACTGGGTTGGATGTGCTAGAGAGGAGGTCATTGATGTGGAGAAGAAACAAAGTAGGGGCTAAATCTGAACCTTGAGGAACTCCTGCATTAATTGGATACAGTTTAGATGAATGGCCATCCACGACAACATAAATGCTCCGGTTGGAGAGGAAATCTGCTGTCCAGGTACAGAGTTTTGGTGCTGGGCCATAGGCCGGAAGTGTATCAAGCATCGCTGCGTGCCAGACCTGGTCGAATGCTTTGGATATGTCTTGAGCGACAATCGGGGATTCACCGTGTAGTTCCATAGACTTGTTCCATGAATGGGTGACAAAGAAAAGGAGGTCGGCAGTTGATCTGCGCTGACAGAATCCATACTGCATGTAGTGGATTAGACTGTTTTTCAAGAAATTTTAGTAATTCTGTGTTCATATACTTTTCTATCACTTTAGAGACGACTGAAAGGAGATAAATAGGCCTGTAGTTGCTAGGAAGCGCTTTGGATCCTTTCTTGGGGACGAGTTGTACTCGAGCAGTTTTGTAGTTACTAGGAAATATGCCTCTATTGTAAGATCTCTGAAACAGACGAGTCAGGACAGGAGCAAATTCTGGTGCGCATTTTTTGAGAACAATTGCTGAGATCTCGTCCAGGCCAGAGGCTTTCCTGGTATTAAGAGAAGGGAGCTTCTTTCGTACCTTTTTAGTTTTGAAAATGATATCAGTCATTTTATGCGCGACATTGGGGACTGTTGGTGGTTGAACATTTGGAGGTCGGTTGAGAGTAGAATTGCCGGCGAACGAGGGAAAAAGTTCAGCCTTGCCCAGGGCGGTAGAAACAATTTCATCCCCTGAGACAAGAGGTGGGAACGTGCTCTTGCAGAAATTATTCCCAATAGATTTAGCAAGAGTCCAGAAGGGTTTGCAGACGCTGGAGCTTAAGAGGACTTTGTTTTTGATGTGGTTATTAAACGAGTTTTTTGCTTCAGAAAGAATGCGGACATATCGGTTTCTTGCGTCGTTAAATGCTTGACGGTTTTCTTGACTGGGATTGTGTAGAAGCGTTTTGTGAGCTTTGTGCTTTTCAAGTTTGGCCTTGTCACAAGATTTAGAGAACCAGTGCTTTTAAGTGGCTGCAGAGGTTTTCTGTGTACATGGAATAAATATTTCCATGCCAGATTGGATAATTTAGGTGACGTTTTGTGAGATATCAGAGGGGCCAGGATGAGAGAAGCTGATAGACGCCCATGGAAATTTTTATTAAAGTTTTATTTTTTATTTTATTCAAATACCTAAGTGCGTAGGAAAATACAAATTTTTAAAATATAATCCCGCGCTGCGGATCGCAGATTATATCCACCAGGGCGGGGAACTGCTTAAAAAAATCACTTATATCGAGATCCCCACTTTTCAAAAAGTCATCAAATGAGCGCGAATTTTTTTTTTTTTTTTAATTTAATATTATTGGCAGCGGCATCTCAGGCCATTAGCACATTATTTCCCATCATTTAATATTTTTTACAAATTTTCCACACAAAGTCAACTTGGCTCGCCCGGGAATCGAACCCGGGACCTCTTGCTTTGCAGGCTGGCACCTAGCCACCTGCGCCACGAGGGCGTCAAATGAGCGCGAATCAGAGCCCCTAGAAACCCTTTTTACAGTCGTAGATTCATTCATCAGTTTCTTAATGAGGTTATAAAAGTCTGGCCGCAGCAAATGCGTTATGGAAATGAATTTTCATAAAAATATTTTTACCAGCAAATCTGTCTCTCTCAATAGGCATCAATTTGGTTACCGGTATAACCTATAGAGTAGAAACAATGTACCATAGTTTATCAAAATAACCTATTGTTTGAAAATGCACAAAAAATATCTGAAAATAACCTTAAAATTTTTCGGAGAAAAGTGGTTTCCTAGCCAACAAACCTTAGATTAATAGCTAATTCAGTTATTGAAATTTAAAGATTTCATAAAAATTCGCTACCAAAACGCACTTCCTTCGTCTAGATTTTTTTTTCTTACAAACGTGCATCATGTTTCGTCAAAAATGCAAAAATGCACTAATATAAGGGTGTTCGAAAAAAAAATTGTAGATATCACCAACGACTTATGGGCCACTCTGTGAGTCGCAAAATAATTTTATGAGATGCAGCTCAAGACACCCTAGAATTAACGTATACAACTTTTTCTCGTATCTTGTATAATAACAATTGTACTGATCTTTACCGTAGAAGTGCGTCACCCTGTATATATGTAAACAGATAAAAACTGAAACTAGACCAAGATGAGGATTCTAGGGGGTCGTGTTTACGCCCATTTGAAGAAATTTTTTAAAGTTCAAAAGTCGCGGTCTCCTCATTAACGAATTTTTTGTACGAAAATTAGCTAAACATTATAGACTGTTAAACGATAAACGTAACCAAACTATCGCCTAAGCATCAGAGAAAGGGTCTATTTGAAATGAAATTTCTGGAAATATTTTAGTAAAATGAATGATAATGACGGTTGAAGCTGAAACTTTAAAGGGTTTGCAGAACACTCTTCTTGCGACATTTTCTTTACATAATCCGTATTTGTTTCAGGTTCTTTGCCTCAATTTTGACGTTTCAAATTGCGACTTTGACGTTTTGAGGAAAACCGCGTTTTCTTTCTCTCAATGTCCGTAACTTTTTTGTCTTTAAACTTACAGAGCTAAATTTTGGTACCTGGTTCACTCGTTATAATACAAATACCCGTAACAAATTTGGTTGCCTTTCCTTTGTTATTTCCGGGGATATAATTTTTTTCCGTCAGAAAACACAACATTTTACGGGAAAACCTGGACCGAGTTTCCTGGCTATCGAACTTATCCAAGCCACTTGCAAAAGAAGGGTACTCAGAAAATTTGGTCAGAATGAGTATGTTATTTTTTGAGTTATCGGTGTGAGACATATATATATATATATATATATATATATATATATATATATATATATATATATATATATATATATATATATATATAAACATATAAAAATTGAAAATGACCCTGGATATGGGTTTTAGGGGGACTATTTCGCGCTCATTTGCAAAATCTTTTTCAAAATTCAAAAGTCGGGACCTCCCCATTAGTGAATTTTTTCTACGAGAATTCACTAAAAGTCGGAATCTCCTCATTAGTGATTTTTTAAAGAAAATTCACTAAGAAAGACAAAAAATAAATAAAAAATGTAGTCATCACTAAGATTTGAACCCGAGTTAGAAAATCATCTCTTGATATAGTAATCGTCGCTACGATTCTAATACGGGGAACATCTGACCATAATCACGAGGCCGAATGTGAGATTTTTACGGTCTCGAGTTATTTGTTGATTTAAATAATTAAATTAAGTTTGCTATTGATACTTAGGTGGTGGCGGTGGTGAAGGTATTTATCGCTTTGGAACAGTTATTTCATTAGCAACAAACTTTTGCTATTTATTGATACTTACAATGTAATTTTAAAATATTTGTTTGTTTATAGTAAAGCTTAAATATTTAATATTTCAGTACAAATCGGTGGCCACTGATACTTAGGCATAGGGCTACTGTGACCCGTAATTTTTCAAATAATAAAATTTTCTAATATACTGTAATGTGTCATTGTTTCACCTATTTAATAAGCATAAAATCAGCAAGTTAAAAAAAAACTTTAATGCAAATGACTTGCTCACCCCTACTTCTATTGTATTTGAAAATACAGATAGTTTTGAGGTCATTGTGACATCTGTTGTATACATTTAATGCCATATTACCTATTGAGATCAAGTACATACACAAAAAAAAATTCTAGCAAAACATAAACTTTAACTTTCACTACATGCTAATACAGATTCGATGAACTCGTTCCACTTTTGTTCCCAAATGGTAAAAGCTCTTTTCTTTTCCAAATCATCCATCGCACTATATTTTATAGAATTTAAAGCTAGAGCTTTGAAGAATTCAATGCCGACCTGTCTGGGTGTCATAGCCATAAAAGCCACATACCAGTCATAACTTAGTCCTGTAGCTCCCCAGATTGACGGATCATCATTTCCAATAACCACTGGATACCCTATGGAGAACAAATGAACAGCCGGGTGATTTCTTGGGTCTTGATGAACCATAAGCACTTGGTTGGAAATAGGACACAATTCGATGGCTATATCCTTCTCCTTGGCTAGATTCAAAAGCTCTGGATGTTTTGTTATTGCAAAACCATGACCAATCCTCTTTGAGTTCAGGAGAATGGCATCCGCTAGGTTGATGTCAGTGTGACCAAACCAGTTAGTTTCGCCGGCATGGAAATGGAAGTCTATATGTTCCTGGGCCTTCAAAAGAATGTCGTGATAATGAAATAAAGTATGTCCCTCTTCTTCTCTACCAACAAGATCGAAAGCAGCTATCAAACCAGGGAAAAGATTTCTCATTTGAATGATTTCGTTTAATCCTGTAACAAACATAATTTTACGTAAAAAATATTTTATAGAAATTATTAAATACTTATTTAGCGACTCTCATTCAGATTCAATTATTTTCTCTGAATAACTGTGTTGGCTTGTACCTCTTAGCAGCCATTAGGTTATTATGTGATTTCGTATACTTTTGCAACGTTTTCTTTAAAGCATCGGTCAGCTTGGATTTTGTTTTATGCTTGACGATTCCGCAAGACGAAACGCATAAAAAACGCGTGTTAAGAAGCGCAAGTAGCAAGTCAATGCAGTCATCAAGAAGGAAACCTGTTATATTAAATTGAGGAAACTGTTACGTCTCATTGTTTGCAGTTTGAGCCTCTATTACTTATTTCACTTTTAGCACACAAAATTTTACCGTTGACGGCACAAAATTTTAAAAAAATTCTGGACGCAGTAAGTGCGTTATGGTAGTGAATTTTCATAAAAATGTTTTTAATAGCAAACAGGTTTTTTTTTTAAAGAAAGCAGGCTTCAAATTTGGTTACCAGTATAACCTATATAGGAAAAACAATGTGCCATGTTTCATCAAAATAACTTTATTGTTTGAAAACGTACAAAAATTCCCGAAAGTTAACTTAAAGTGTTCCTGAAAAAACCGTTTCTTGGTCAACCTTATAGGTTAACAGCAAATTGAGTTTTTCAAATGTGAAGCATTTAATCCAAATTCGCTACTATAACGCATTGCTGCATCCAGAATTTCTTTTCCTACAAACATGCATTATATTTCGATGGAAAATGCAAAAATGCAATAACATAAGGCGTGTTCGACTAAAAAAAAAAAAAAAAAAAATGTATCACCAACGACTTATGGGCCACCCTGTGATTGTAGTAATAATTTTTTAAGATGTAGCTCAAGACACCCTATAATTAATGTACACATTTTTTTTCATATCTTGCATAATAACGGATATATTAAGCTTTATTGATTTTTTAGGCAAATTCGACAAAAATTATATACCATTAAACGATAAACTCTATAGCTAAGACTACTGCCAAGCATCAGAGAAAGGGTCTATTTGAAATTAATTTTCTGGAAACATTTTAATAAAATGAAGGACAATGATGATTGAAACTAAGACTTCAGTGTTTGTAAAACATTCTTCTTGAGACATTTCTTTCCATAGCCCGTATTAGATTCAAGTTCTTTGCCTAAATGTTGCCAATTTTGACGTTTTAAATCGCGACTTTGACGTTTTAAGGAAAACCCCAATTTATTATTCTTTAAATGCCTGTAACTTTTTTGTCTTTTGAATTACAGTGCTAAATTTTGGTAGGTAATTTACCTCTAGCGATATAAACCGTGTACCGTATTTGTTTTACGTTCTTTGCCTAAACATTGCCAATTTTGACGTTTAAAATTGCGAGTTTGACGTTTTAAGGAAAACTCCAAAATTGTTTTCTTTAACTGCCTGTAACTTTTTTATCTTTAAACTTAGAAACCTAAATTTGGTTGCCCTTACTTTGTTATTTCCGGAGATTTTTTTTCGAAAGCAAATACAAAATTTTCCGGGAAAACCTCGGCCGATTTTTATGAATAACGAACTTATCCAAACCACTTACAAAAGGAACGTATTCACCAAATTTAGTCAAAATCGGCCTATTATTTTATGAGTTACCGGATATATATATATATATATATATATATATATATATATATATATATATATATATATATATATATATATATATATATATATATATATATATAAAACGCGTCTGCTGCGTCCAGACTTTTTTGTTATATACCAAAGTTGAATTCTATTGATTGAGAGAAAATTAGTTTATAAAAATTCGAAAAAAATTTATGGAAATACGCTACCATAACGCACAGGCTGCATCCGAACTATTGCTACTAGGTGTATTTATAGTTTGTCAGTTTATTGATTAATCGACTAAAGAAATTGTTTCAATTTTTTTGTAAGAAAAAATTACAACAAATTTAAATCACAAACTATCATTTAGACTGGTGCTATAAAATCGAAGAAATAAATTATCTGCATATATTTCTGTCGAATGAAGAATAACAGCTCATAAAACAGAAATATCAGAAAATATAAGCACAGTTCCTGCAATGTTTATCGTCCAAAAGCTCCCTTCGTATTAGAATGTTTGTTTCTCTAAAAGAAAAATCATAAAATTTGGAAGCATTTGTTTGTAACTTTTTGACCCTTCTGCACCAAAAAACTTAATTTTCATCTGTAATATTCAATACATTTTTAGTCAGATGCTCGGTCGAATGTATTATTTTGGTATTTTGGCCTTCAGTGTGATCGATTTATTTTTCCTTTAAATGCTTTTTTTTCTTTAAAGCTTAAGAGATAAATTTTGGTACATGGTATACGATACATATGAACAACTTGCGTATATTGGTTAAAATATCTTTGCTATTTTCCAAGATACAAAAACTTTCAAAAGAAAAGTCAAGATATTCCGGTAAAAGTAGTCGGATAAAAACTAGTCGGATTTTCCGCCAAAGGCCTAAAGTAAAATGGTAATTGTTATAGGTTAAACAAATACATTGGAATGTGTAAAATTCTTACAAAATGGGAATATTCCTTGCAGGGTTGCTACTTGTGACGTTTTGACATATTTCTAAGTTACTTCCCCCAATTCTTTGTTTGTTGTTCATTACATTTGTTTCTCTAGCTTATAAAAACGTAATTGGACTATTTTGCTGATTAAATCCCGGTCAGTCTTAAATAAATCGATTACTGATAGATAAAGCTTTTCACCTTATGTTAACTTTAAACCTATTTAACCTTGTTATTTTCTAGGGGTCAGTAAGGTGACTGGTCAAGGGATGGAGGCGATTTTTTAGGCAGTTTCTTCTTAAATATCGGCGGGGGTGTATTATGTAGTTTTGCCTTCTTAATTGGGAGAATTGGGCGTCTTTTAGAAGGACACGCGAGGAATGACGAGGTGTCCGTTTTCTGTGTGTTTTTTTTCTTCTGAAACATGTTTGAGCCTATCATTCCATTGAACTTGGGGTTTCTAATTTGCAGGTCAGCAGGTTGACTGCAGGTCAGCATGTTATAATGTAAAAACTTTGCAGGTCAGTGCAATTTTTTGCAAGGTAGACTATGTTCCATCTATACGCGATATGCTGATATACAACTACACCAACCAACCCCCAGCCGTGTACTTGACATAAGTGGCTGCAGGTCGATATGTTTTACTTTAAAAACTCTGCAGGTCAGTGCAAATTCTTGCAGGGCAGACCATTTTCTATCTATACACTAAATACTGATATTATAAAAATACACCAACCAACCCCTACCCCCCTGCTTCACATAAGTAAGGGACTGCAGGTTGATAAGTTTTATTTTAAAAATCTGCAGCCACTTTTGTGAAGTATGGGGGTGGGGTTGATTGGTGTAAATTTGTAATATCACAATATCGTGTATAGGTAGAAAATGGTCTGCCCTGCAAGAAATTGCACTGACCTGCAGAGTTTTTAAAGTAAAACCTATCAACCTGCAGCCACTTATGTCAAGTACAAGGGTGGGGGTTGGTTGGTAAAGTTTTATGATATCAGCATATCCTGTATAGGTAGAAAGTGATCTGATTTGCAAGAAATTGCACTGATCTCCACAGTTTTTAAAATAAAACTTATCAACCTGCAGTCACTTACTTATGTGAAGTATGAGGGCAGGGGTTGGTTGGTGTATTTTTATAATATCAGTATGTAGTGTATAGATAGAAAATAGTCTGCCCTGCAAGAAATTTCACCGACCTGCAGAGTTTTTTAAGTAAAACATATCAACCTAGTGCCAATTATGTGAAGTATGGATTTGGAGGTTGGCTAGTATAGTTTTATAATAACAGCATATCATGTGTAGGTAGACAATCGTCTGACTTGCAGGAAATTGCACTGACCTGCAGAGTTTTTAAAGTAAGGCATATCAACCTGCAGTCAATTATGTTAAATAGGGGTGGGGGTTGATTGCTATATTTTTATAAAAACATCAAATCTTGTGTAGGTTGAAAATGGTCTGACCTGCAGGAAATTGCACGGGACCTGCAAAGTTTTTAAAGTAAAGCATATCAACCTGCAGCCACTTATGTAAAGTATGGGGGTGGGGTTGATTGGTGTAGATTTGTAATATCACAATATCGTGTATAGGTAGAAAATAGTCTACCCTGCAAGAAATTGCACTGACCTGCAGAGTTTTTAAAGTAAAACATATCAACCTGCAGCCACTTATGTCAAGTACAAGGGTGGGGGTTGGTTTGTGTAGTTGTATAATATCAGCATATCGTGTATAGATAGAACATAACTTACCTTGCAAGAAATTGCACTGACCTGCAAAGTTTTTAAGCTGTACAATATCAACCTGCAGCCAATTACGTGCACTACGGGGGTGGGGGTTGGTTGGTGTACTTTTATAATATCAACATATCTTGTATAGGTAGAAAATGGTCTGACTTGCAGGAAATTGCACTGACCTGCAAAGTTTTTAAGCGGTAGCATATCAACCTGCAGCTAATTACGTGAATTACGGGGGTGGGGGTTGGTTGGTGTACTTTTATAATATCAACATATCATGTATAGGTAGCATATGGTCCGACCTGCAGGAAATTGCACTGGCCTGCAAAGTTTATAAACTGTAACATATCAACCTGCAGCCACTTACGTCAATTACGGGGGTGGGGGTCGGTTGGTGTACTTTTATAATATCAACATATCGCGTATAGGTAGGAAATGGTGTGACCTGCAAAGTTTTTAGGCTGTATAATATCAACCTGCAACCAATTACGTGAATTACGGGGGTGCGGGTTGGTTGGTGTACTTGTATAATATAAACATATCATGTGTAGGTAGTAAATGGTATGACTTGCAGGAAATTGCACTGACCTGCAAAGTTTTTACATCATGACCTGCTAACCTGCAGCCAACCTGCTCACCTGCAAATTAGCTAGACCCCATTGAACTTCTGCAGGTGTGCATTCTGATGTAGTTTTCCCTTTTTCTAGCTTTTTATTGTGGCCACCCGGGGATGTGAGGGGATGGCGCCGTGTCTCTCAAAAATATGCCTAAACGTGCTTAGAGCAACTCCTGTATGTATAAACTACGAGAGAAAGGTTGTGGCTTCAACCCTCAAGAAAACTACGGGGCCCGGAGCGATTAGCAATTATTAATTTAGAATTTACTTCACGTGTTAGTATAATTTCGTTGAACAGTCCAAATATTATAAAGTTTAGTAATTTTAGATGAGTTTCCTTGCCGATATTTTCATTCAATTGAAGAGAAGTAATTCTAGCTAAGGATTCATTATAAATTCTAGTAATTACGTTCTAGTTTGTAGCCTAATTTAAAGTAAAATTTGTCGATCTGTCAACACGGTAAGTTATTTCTCATGATGTCGAATTTTTCACATGCGCCTATATTCAAGTTCAAGTTTAATCATTTCTACATTCAAAGAGTTGCGACTTCGAGCCACTTTTATCTGGCAACATTTTTTTATGGGTATAACTTTAAAAAACTCACCTTCTTTGAGAATAAAATCATTTGCCCCTCTGTATACTGAGTGAACATATTTTGCTCCAAGAAAATCTGAATGATCTGCTTTGAATTTTTCCACACTTCTATTGAATATTTCTAAAAACTGAGCATTACTGTACATAGTGCCATCCAGTTCGTATAAAGGCATAAAAGTACCTTTCACTTCAGTGTAAAAGACGTTATCTTCGTACAATTCAAGCAACAGTTGGTAAATTGTGTCTTCAAAAACTGGTCTATAAGAAAACATTTCATAACCGGTGTTGAAGATTCTTTTGAAAGCTGTCCAAACTGTATCACTGCTTTCTCTCTCTTCATTCTGAATTAAAAACTGCTCCTTTAACCAGTTGTCGTAATCAGGATTTTCTTTTCTTAGCTGGGCTAGCGATTTCCATTCTGTTCTTTCATCTTCATCGCCATTTCTAAAGAAGCGTAGTTTATAGACTCCGTTGCTCATAAAACCACCGTAAATATTATCACGATAAGTTATATTGTTAATTATAAAATCAACACTAACAGCTGCCAGCATATGCGTATGTAATGAGGCGCCTTTGGGTAATCTTTTCATTATTTTGAACACACTCGATTCATTTATTTGTTCTTTCACATCCAGAAAATTGCGAGCTGCTAAAAATTCAGTTTCATTTTTATATGAAAGCTCCAACTCTGCCAATTTCAAGTCCTTGATGATTTTATTAGCTTTTACTTCACTTGGTGTCAACGTTATGTTTCCACCCATGAAAGTATACTTCTCTTTCTTTAACAATTGCCTTCGTTTTGTTGTGTAATCATCACTGTTCATATTGTTAACAGTGACAGCAAGTAATGACATCTTAACATACGTTGCTAATAAACAAACGAACAAATATATCACACTGGATTTACTCAGGAACATTTTTCTTATAACACATTTAACTAAAAATAGGAAATTGACTAATTCACTAGTCACAGATTATTAACGTAAATTTTGGGTAGGTAACGCTCTCGCGTGATTTAGTAATTGATACTCTGACTCTGACACTATAACAGGTGAAAGCGGACTGGTTGACTGGTCAGTTTCTGGCTCGACGGGAGCTGATATACATAATATATTCAACAGGGGATTCCCCTATCTTCCAGATTTGTTGTTGTGTATTTACGAATCATTTGGTAGTTGAATGATATTAGTCAGTAATTAGCAATTAATATTTTGCGTATGGAACATCGTATGTTGATAAATGACGTATGAACTTAACAGATTTCACAATATTAAATCGCAGGTTTCTAGCCTACGCTATTTTCTTCTGATATTTATTTATTTTAAGCGATTTTTTTTTAATTCGCTAATGGAGAGATCTGTATTTATATATATATATATATATATATATATATATATATATATATATATATATATATATATATATATATATATATATATATATATATATATATATATATATCCGACCGATAACTCAAAAAATAATAGACCAATCTTGATCGAATTTGGTGAGTGCCTTCCTTTTGCAAGTGGCTTGGATAAGTTCGTTAGCCAGGAAAATCGCACCCGGTTTTCCCGGAATTTTTTTTGTGTTTACTTTCTAAAAAAATTCATATCTCCGGAAATAAAAAAGTAAGGGCAACCAAATTTGATACGCGTGTTTGTATTATAAAGAGTGAACTCTGTACGATCATTCAGGTCTCTAGCTTTAACGACCGAGATGTTATGGGGAGTTAAAGAAACAAATTTTGGAGTTTTCCTCAAAACGTCAAACTCGCAATTTGGAACGTCAAATTTGGCAATGTATAGACAAAGAACGTGAAACAAATACGGATTTTGAAAAGAAAATGTTGCAAGAAGAGTGTTCTGCAAACCCTTAAGTTTCAGATTCAACCGTCATTGCCCTTCATTTTACTAAAATATTTACAGAAAATTCATTTCAAATAGACGCTTTCTCTGATGCTTTGGCTGTCGGTTTAGTGAAGTTTATGGTTTAACGGTCTATAATTTTTTTAGCTAATTGTCGTAGAACAAATTTCGTAGAACAAATTGTTGCATTTTTTATCGTAATATAATGCGTTTGTATGAAAAAAATCTGGACGCAGTAAGTACGTTTTGGTAGCGAATTTACCGAATTGGTAAATTTGCAGTTTAGCTCCCGAACGCTTTTCAAAAAACTGTTTTCAGAAACCTGCCTAGGGCCCCCTTTGGTTCCACAAACCCCAAGAAAAATTTCTTGATCACACCCCCCAAGGAAGTTACGGGACCAGGAGTGAGTAGGGGTGTATAATTTTTTTTAGCTAATTTTCGTAGCACATATTCGTTAATGCATTTTTGCATTTTTTATCGAAATATGATGCGTTTGTAAGAACAAAATCTGGACAGTATGTGCGTTTTGGTAGCGAATTTTCGGTAAATTTGCAGTTTAGCTCCCGAACGCTTTTCAAAAAACTGTTTTCAGAAACCTGCCTAGGCCCCCCCTGGATCCACAAACCTCAAGAAAAATTTCTAGTTCACACCCCCCAAGGAAGTTACGGGACCAGGAGTCAGTAGGGTGCTGGGCGGGGTAGGTAGTAAAAAGGAAATATTAGCAGAAAATTCGAAGAAAACGGGCTTGAAAGCTGTCTTTTTCACATCTTGAGGCCATATCCCCCTTAAACCCTGCCTACCCTGCACAGCACCCCTATTCCTCCAGGTGCCGTAACTTCCTTGGCGGGTAGTAACAAGACATTTTTCTTGTGGTTTATGTAGCGAGGGTGGTTGTATGCACGCGAGGGGGAAGGAAAATCCCCACGACGAAGCAGCCACCCTCCAACCCCCCACCCCTGCCACAAGTCGAACCGCTGGGGTCTGCTTCGTTGTAGGCATTTCCTCCCCCCCTCCTGTGCATACAATCACCCTCGTTGCATAAACCACAAGAAAAACTTCTTGTTCATACCCCCCAAGGAAGTTACCTGACTTGGGGCAAATAGGGGTGCTGTGCGGGGTAGGCAGGTCAGGTCAGGTCAGGGGGGTGATCCGCTACTTCGTCATGGGGTTTTCCTTCCCGTCCTGCATGCTTACAATCACCCTCAATCTCAATACATAAACAACATGAAGAACATTTGCGGAACAACTCCCAAGAAAGTAACGAGGCCAGGGGTGAATTCGGGGTAGACATAGCTTAAAGCAGGTATGGCTGCAGAATGAGTGAAGCAGGTAGCTTTTAGAGGTCCAGCTAAGCTGTTTTTTTTTTTCATTTTCCGCTCATATTACCTTTTTTTTCTCCTCCAGCACCTCTATTCACTCCTGGCTCCGTAACTTTGGGGTTGTTTGCAAGAAAGTTTTATTGTGGTTTGTCCATCCAGAGGGGGTTTTATATAAAATATTTTTCTAAAAACCCCCCGGGAAGTAAACTGCGGGTTCACCATACCTTTGATGTCGCTGTAGTGTTCGCACCCCATCGATTACCCTACTTCTGTATATATATATATATATATATATATATATATATATATATATATATATATATATATATATATATATATATATATATATATATATATATATATATATATATATATATATGTGTGTGTGTGTGTGTGTGTGTCTGGGCTAGAGGTATGTGTGGGTCACAAGTGAAAAAACACCTTTAAACCGCTTTATATGCAACCAATTATGTATTATACCGTTGAACTGGTTACCTGCTCTAGTCAATTGAGTTTTGGCGTTAGTTAGACTTATGTTCAAGTGATGGTCAAAAGTTTGCTGTTGCTTGCAGTAAAAAGTAAAAAAAATAGTAAGTGTATTATTTTGTTTTTAACGAAAAATTACCGAAGTTACGGATTGTGTTTATATCAGTTAAGATCGTCTAATATATTGAACATGTATTGCTTGTAGGTAAATTTCTCTAAACATAAACAATATATATATATATATATATATATATATATATATATATATATATATATATATATATATATATATATATATATATATATATATATATATATATATATATATATATATAACCGATAACTACAAAAATAATGGGCCGATTTTGATTAGATTTGGTGAATACCTTGCTTTTGTAAGTGGCTTGGATAAGTTGGTTAGCCAGGAAAATCGGCACAGGTTTTCCCGGAAAATTTTGTGTTTATTTCGAAGAAAAATTATATGTCCGCAAGTAACAAAGTAGGGGCAACCAAATTTGGTACGCGTGTTTGTATTATAAAGAGTGAACTCTGTACCAAAATTTAGGTCTCTAGCTTTAAAGACAAACAAGTTATGGGCATTTAAAGAAAAATATATTGCGGTTTTCCTCAAAACGTCAAAGTCGCGATTTAAAACGTCAAAATTGGCAACAATTGGGCAAAAAAACCTGAAACTAATACGAGCTATGGAAAGAAAATGTCTGAAGAAGAATGTTTAACAAACCCTGAAGTCTTAACTTCTACCGTCATTGTCATGCATTTTACTAAAATATTTCCAGAAAATTCATTTCAAATAGACCCTTTCTCTGATGCTATGGCAGTAGTCTTAGCTATAGAGTTCATCGTTTAATGGTGTATAATTTTTGTCGAATTTTCAATAAAGCTGAATATATCCTTTATTATACAAGATGCGAAAAAAATTGTTACATTAGTTATAGGGTGTCTTGAGCTACATTAAAAAATATTTCTACAATCACAGGTGGCCCATAAGTCGTTGGTAGTACAAATTTTCTTTTTTTTTTAATCGAACAGCCTTGTTATTGCATTTTTGCATCTTCCACCAAAATATAATGCATCTTTGTAAGAAAAGAAATTCGAGACGAAGTAAGTGCGTTATGGTAGCGAATTTTCATTAAAGGCTTCAAATTTGTATAGCTGAATTTGCTATTAACCCATAAGGTTGACCAAGAAACCTGGAACACTTTAAGTTTACTTTCGGAATTTTATTACATGGCCCATTGTTTCTACTATATAGGTTATACTGGTAACCAGATATGATGCCTGCTTTCTTAAAAAATACACATATTTGTTATTAAAAACATTTTGGTGAAAATGCACTACCATAACGCACTTGCAGCGTCCAGACTTTTGATATATCTCTTTTTTCCCAAGAATAGAGAAAATTTCATTCTCCTGTCTGATGAAGCTGTCAAGCAGCGAAACCGGTTACAGAAAAGAAAAAGAAAATGCATTCTCCTCTCTGATGATACAGTCAAATAGCGAAACCGGTTACAGAAAAAAATCTCTCTTCACTCAATAGATTGATAAATGGGCAAACCATACACATGTAATATAACCAATAGTAAAAGTTCGGACGCTTCGAAAGCTTCTGGAAACTTAGCCCAGTTGGTAAATTGCGAAAGCTACAACGAATTGAAAATAAATGCCATAGACACCGTATCATAGTGGCGACGATGAGGCGACATCGGTTACCTTTAGACTTTGACGATGATGATGGTTTGTGTCACTAATTGCCTTATGATTCGTCCTTGTAAATAACAACACATAATATGCTATAATTTTTATTAAATTTTAATTTTTGATTTCATTCACATACTGCGACTGGCAACTTTTAAAAAGTCGCCAGCTACATAACTACCCAGATTATTACGTAAACATTGAACAAAGCTAATATTAATCTCAATTTAGTTTATCTAAGTATGTGCAATATCTGATTATAAAGCACAGATTATAAATGTTGTGTTTAAGAGGAGAGTCTAGGTATACTCCATTAAATATATTTTGGCGCGTCTAAAAACAGACAAATTCGCAGACCTTGCCGTCTACATCTACAGTATATTTTATAATATTAATTTGCTACCAGTTGTAGAATATAAATGGATTATTGCGGATCTAATATCCTAACAAATCTAATTTTATAATAAAATGGCTACTGATACCTTACAAAACCCATAAAAAATATTTTATACTTTGATAAAACGCACATAATTGTATGGTATCAAAGATTCAACCACCACCAGTATAACTTCTTCAGTCACATATATACCATTATTACATTGCAATTATAATTAAATATATTATAAACAATCAAATCCCTTCATTTCTTTTTCACACTCTTGCACACCCATTCCATCCCTTCTCGGACGCCTTCTCCTACAGTGGCGGTGCATGATTGAATCTGCCAAGCTCTGTCTTTGATGGAAGGCAGACCAAGGGTCTCGGCAAGTTCGGCTGCAGTCAAGGAACCTGGAAGATCTTGCTTATTAGCGTAGACTAGTAGAGGCACTTCTTGTAACTTGTCATCGGAAAGCAGCTCGTACAATTCTATACCAGTTTCTTCCAGTCGTCTCTTGTCTGAAGAATCCACAACATAAATCTGGAAATATGGAATTATGCAATTACGTATTTATAGTATAAAGGATCCAAAATTAAATGACATAATTGTTTGCTCATAGGGCATAAAAAGAGGGATCATAATCTGGTACTAGGAACGTGCAAAAACCCAATAACAAAGACAAGAGGGGAAACACAAGAACGCATTGAATATGCACAAACTATAAAGGAGTCAAAATAAGGTGAATCTCAAAAGTAGACTATTTATGTGGACAGGCATAAGAAAGTGGTAAAGGTAGCTAAGGAAAAATACTAAAGATAAAAAACTATAATCAAGGAAACATGGATTACATCAGAAATACTGGTTACTACAAGAAAGTAAAATTGTAAAAAAGTTTAGCAGAGAAGGGGTTTATATACAGTAAATATAAGAAAATTAAACATATGATCAAACAAAAATTTAGAAAAGCAAAAGAAGTATAGATGCAAAGAAATAGTGAAGAATTCGAAAATTACATGAAAAGGGAGCGGTTGTATCAAGGAGGTAAAAAGACTTTAATGTAGATAAGTAACAAAAAAAAAGCTATAATGAACAATGATAGAAACTTTATTAGTACAGAATGAATCAAACGGACGAAATTGAGAAGCAATGCTTGAAACATTATGAGAAAGGAGAACATTGTGAGATGTACGCCAGGGTCGCCATGATGGTGCGGAACCAGGTACTATGTTGCCACGGCAGCTTCAATAAACACAAAATGTTATAAATAGAGATTGTGTAAAACCAACCAACATTTTTGTAAATTGTCAGTCCTGATCCAATTTCTTCCCTAATACCCCGACAATGTATGTAAGCCTAGATGTATTCTCACCATAATTAGAAAAATAGTTTTAATTAGAGCTGGTCAGTGCGCTATACTAATTACAACGAGAACACACCTTATTGACTATTGACTAAATGAGTTCTTAGCCAGACAAGCGCCTGTGGGCCGGTTTATCGGATTGATGTGACGGACGATTACTTTACTTTGTTTGGTTTACTGGGGTTTTATGCCCCTAGGGTGTTTTAATTTACTGGTGCTAGAACATATTTCAGACTTTGTATTTGAAAGTGGTTTGCTCGTCATAAGAACACACTACAAAGTATTCGGCTTATTAGATAGCCAACCTCCTAGCACATTGTGAAATGTACGACAGGGTTGCCATCTCGGTGCGGAAGCAGGCAGTATGTTGTCACGGCAGCTCACAATTAACACACAATATCATAACAAAATCCACTATTCCCCCAAAACTACAGGTCCATTAGCCTACTCTCTACCATCGGCAAAATCTCCGAAAGACTAATTCAAATAAGGCTAGCCTCATTTACCTCTGATAATCATATCCTTCCGCACGAGCAATTCGGATTCAGAGAACAGTACTCCACCACAAACAAAGTCCTTCGAGTGGTAGAAAACATCACCAAAGTATTCAACAAAAACAAGTCAACTAGTGCAACATATCTCGACATTGCTCAGCCCTTCGACAGGGTTTAGCATGCAAGCCTTGTTAACAACCTTCTATCATTTAATTATTCGCTCCCTCTGGTACTGCTCATCAGGTCATGACTACAACAGAGGAAGTTCCAGGTCAATCATCAACGAACCAGATCTAGAACCTACCCAGCAACGGCTGGCCTCCTGCAGGGTTCTGCTATCTCCCCTCTGATGTACAATATATTTGTCGCAGACTTACTGACACCGCCCATAAACGTGACATACGCACTGTACGCAGATGGTACTACCACCCTCAGCAGCTCCACGCATTCGAAAATAATAACCCAACGTCTACAAACCGCCGTAGACGAGCTGCAAGATAGGAAATCAGGTCTAGTCATAAACCTCGACAAATGTTCAGCAGTCCTATTTTCCAAGAGGAGACACCCACCTCACGAACACGTATCATTAGACAACCGTCTAATTCCCTGGCAAGACTCCGCCAAATACGTCAGGGTTTTCCTCGACAGGCGCTTAACATGGTGCTCCCATGTCGAACATGCGCTACGGAAGGCGTCGATCTTCATCTCGAAGTTCTTTATTCTACTTCTTAACAGAAATTCCAAATCGTCCATTAACAATAAACTGTTCATGTACAAAGTCATAATCCGGCCAGCCATGACCTATGCATCCCCTGCGTGTGCCACCATGGTCGACACACACATCAAAACCCTTCAAATCATCGAGCATAAAATTCCGACCATAGTTATCTGAGTGCCATGGTTTGTCAGAAACAGTCAGATTTGCTCTGATCTGAAAATGCTTTCGATACTTGAGTTTATAATTCATATTCACCAGTCAGTTCGAAAAATCCGCTTCTCATCCAAATGCTCTTCTTCGTAGTATCACGGACTACGATGAGCAACTTCCACTTAGACATAAGCGTCCAAAGCCGATCCTTCCCCTATAACGCCCCCGCGTCAAAACAGAATGTAAACATTAAATTACCAACGCCCAACGTCATTGTGTGAAGTATTTTTGACGGAGGTATGGACTTAGCCTCGGTACTTCAGTGAGTGGCGTTTAGTAGGTAGGAGTTCCACACTACCCACCCAAAAAAATCTGTGCTCCCTCTAATTAGTATAGCACACTGACGAGTATTGGTCTGCGTTTCTAATGATGGTGAAAATAGTCTTACATGAAAAAGGAGGCTTGAGCAAATTGGTATAATTTATATTTCATTTTTACCAACGGACTACAGTACAAATGAAGTATGTATATAGTCAAGAACAACAAACAATAATAAACTTTTTCAACACAAATTTCACAATAATGATTATTTTTAACATAAAGGTAACCAGGCTAAGTAGGATCAGCTATATATTCTTCAAGGGGATGGTAAGCTTTTGTTTTCAAGGTTTCACTATTATTAATGGTAATGGTAATGTATATATTGATAAAAATCATACAAAATACGAGGTAAGCGCCAAAATTAGCCGTTCTGACATAAATCCAGAGCATCTCAGCGTGTCTAAATTTGGGAAGACACTGGTTTAAGTCTTATTAGCATTGGAAAAAATAGAAATAAATGGTATGTCAATTAGTTTTTTTATAACTGACCTTCGTTCATCACGATGCCAGAAGTCACGAAAATTTAATATAGAGCTGTTCTTAAATTCCTTACTTGAGAAGGTTTTTTACCTCAAGGCATCAAAGATCGGCTAAATGAGGTGCACGTGGAATATTATTCGTCTCATTCTGTAGGGCAAAAAATTGGCCAAACGGTTTCGAATGGGGCAGAAATTCTGGGAAGATGACGCATGAACCGGAACCGGTTGACGCTTGAAAGTGAAAGAATTATCAAAAATGTCGGGGTTTTCAGATACAAAATTCGCCGAATTCTTCACGAACCTTTTGGCATGCATAAAGTTAGCGCAAGGTGGGTCCCCAAACATCTTTCAGTAGTTCAGTACCAGCGTCATGTTGAACGTGCCCGATCCTTTTTGTACCTCTGTGGAGAAAACCCCGTGGACGTGCTGAAGACAGTTGTTACAGGGGATGAAACTATGGTTCTCTATTATGATCCTTTGTTAAAAGGGAGTCGATGGAAAGAATGCGTAAAGGAGAAACATCGCCAAGAAAGTTCAAGGTCTGTCCGCCTGACAACCTGGAGAAGCTCTCTATCTGTGTTTACTCTGCGTAAGACCTCTTCATTTCGCACTCTTGCTGTCCATGGTATTTTTACTATGCGCCGATAGGCCTACATCTCGAAATCTTCCAGTTTATTCATGCTCGTTATTTTTAAAGTCCATGTCTCTACTCCATACAGAAGGACTGACCATATGTAGCATTTTGCTAACCTTAACCTTAGGTTTATGTCGAGATGCGAATCGCAAAGAAGGCTTCGTATTTTTGTAAAGTTGCTTTTGGCTTGTGCAATAGTGTTTATCCGAACGCCATTTACTTTTATACCGTCATTAACTTTCTCAAGGGCCTTTTTGAACAGAAGTTGGGAATACAGATTAAACAACATGGGCGACAATACGCATCCCTGTCTTACTCCTTTCCCAATATTTATGCTGTTAGAAGTTTCGCCCTCTATTCGAATTTTGGCCACTTGGTACCGGTATAAGTTTTTGATTAATGTTAAGGTCTTGCCATCTAGACCTATATTTCGTAGGGCGTCTATCAATTTCGGATGCTTCACTCGGTCGAAGGCCTTCTCAAAGTCGACAAAACAGAGAAAGATGCCCCTGTGCTGATCGTAACACTTCTGGCACAACACTTGTAGGCTAAACAGCGCTTCTCTTGTCCCCATACCACTTCTGCATAAATGACGACAAAATATTCGGGAGAAAAGACGTGGTGAAGAAGAGGTGAAAGCTGCAGTTCGAGCACATTTTGAGGACAAACCGAAAGAGTATTTTTTTTTACCGAGAAGGAGCATCGGGGTGGCAAAACAGGCCTTCAATAGGTAAACCAAAGCTTCTCAATAATACAGATTTTAACTTCGAAGAAGTTTACCAAGTCATACCTATTAAGTTTTACAATGTATGGGGCGGTAAGCTGAATTTTGAATAAGCACAGGACAGATTCTGCAATGTGAACAAGGCAAAGGTTGTTGGACATATTCGCTATCATAATGACCTTCTGACAACCTATTATTTGAATACATACTTTAGAAAAAACGTTAGATCAAAGGGAAAACTTCTGAAAAATCCAGCAGATGTAATGAAGTACAAAAGCTATATGAAGAAATATAGCGTTACTGGAGACAGAGTGTCGTGGTATTATCTACTTACCAAAATATCTGTATTTTCGAAATAATTTTTCCAATAAGGCCTAATTTTCCTTTGACCTCCTATGTCCCAAACATTCAATTTAAAACCATCTGACATTACAGATTTGATGTTGAATCCTGCCGTTGGTGTAATGTGATTTATATCTTCTGAGGCTAACGTTTTTAATATTGTAGTTTTTCCAGCATTATCTAAACCCAACAGTAGAAGCCTGAGTTCTCTTTCAGGAGCTGCTCGAAGTTTTCTTAATATCGAAAGAAGACCCTGAAAAAAATAACACCTCCATACTATAAGATAATATATACATAAAGGAAATAATGTATTAAAAAGTGATTCATTATTGGAGGACAGTAGGTTCAAAATTAAAAACTAAAGACCCGAATTATATTTGGCAAATTTTATGTGCGAAGATAACAAAAGTTTTTAAAAGAAAATTTAATTTTTTTTAATTAACAAAAGAGTGGTACGTGCCACGTTTTATCAGAATCGCTTAACTATTTTTTAAGTTTTCAGTTAAAAACATATATACAGAGCGCCCATTATCTACATTGGTATAATGAGTAACTTTGTTATTTTTGAAGATACAGCTTCGGTTTAATTAGCAAAGTTGGACAGAATTTCAAGAGCAGTTTGATGACATGAAACAAACTTCTAACGCATCGCCCACTTTCTGAGATAATTTGACAAATCTGAAAACAAAATTTTTTCATTCTTGAATATCTTCGTCAGGGTTAATGGTACAAAAGAGGTGAAGACCTCATTTGGTAGGTATTTTTTTGTAGAATAGAATAGTGTAAAAAAAATCCATGACATGCTTGGTTCGAAAGAGATAACACAAAGTTGCATTTTTCTAAATGGATATAGTTTATCACATTAGTTTGATATTTATTTAACAAAAACTGTGGCGGTGGTTCCGACCGCAGTGTTTCCGTCAACACTACTCTATGTTTCTGCATAAATACTCTTGACAGTTAAACGTTACGTTACGTTATGCGACAGCCAGCTGTCAAGAACTACGGCAACTATAAGAGACACCAGGCGATCTCTCTCTGTCTCCTCGCTACCAACCGCTACATTGAACACACGTCCTCCACGCTCGGTCAGTTATCTGCTATGTACTCGTGTACTGTTGTAATTGTTATTATATCATAAAGTGTATTATAGTTAAATGTATCATATAGTTTATTCAGTTAGTGAAGTAATAAAGTTATATAAAATGTTTACGTATGGATTTAATATCAACAAGTGCAATTAACATCCATTAAAACTATTCATTATAAATTATTTGCAAAATTATGTACCAAGAATACATCCAGTCCGATACGTTTTGGGTTCTTAGGGGCCAAATTCGCGCTCATTTGAAGAAACTTTTTGCAATAAATCTAACCTCGATATCTGAAACTGCAAATTTTCTCAATGCAAAATCGCTGATTGTGTGAAATTAAATTTTACAACTGTCGGTATATATAATGATTACATTACCCACACAGCAACCTATTTTGCATTCCTATTTTTACCGAATGCTTATTTAATTGAAATGATTATTTGTCTCAGTGGTTACATTCTATTTTCATAATCGGAAAATGAGGGATTTAGAAAAAAATACATTTTTTTAAGAGGTTGGGTGAATTTTAACACAAAAATAAATTATTGGAGAAAAAGTTCTGGTAAAAAAAAAAGGAAGAGGTAGCGCTTTTCACTCCTATAAAAACAGGTTAAATAAAACTAGAACCTTTTATAGGTATTTGATGAGTACCTATATCCTCTTTCAAAATTTCATGTTTAAGTTTTGAGCTGTTTTCGAGAAAAATAGTTGAATAAGCAAATTTTTTACCCCATGAGGCTGTGATTTATATCTCAGTTTCCTCTCGGCTAATACTTAATATCAACATATTTTATGAACCTCCCCATAAATTTATGACAGAATTTTCCATCAAGTTTTCTGTATTTATAAATGAAATACCCCCTTTGTTATATCACAGAATATTCGCAAAATATAAATAGAGACGCTTATAACTCTTATGACCCAGATTATAGAAATCTGACACTCGGAACATATGGTTCTTTAAAAGAACTGCAAATTACTAAAGATGTACATGGGATCAAGCCATCGATCCACTATTATTACATGGGGTATTATATCCACTCATGTCCAAACATGATATATAAAGGAAGACTGGTTTCATCTTACCTACTTTGTCCTGAAACAATATACTTGGGTCCCAATAGAAAAATGTATACCAAAACTTGACATCAGTAAATATTCTAGGCTCAATGAAGATATGAATGTTATGGATGGAGACAAATGTACAACTAAAGGTATAGACCAAATGAAAGTTATTATCAATTATGTCTGTATGTACTACATAATGTATAAGAACAAATATGGATCAGATAGTTCTGTAGAAAGTATTGGTGCACTAGTAGGAAAGAAATGTTCACAGCAAATGTTGTTTACCATCCAGAAGTAATTGTTCATTAGCTTATTTATGTACAAAGTGTGACAAATTATATTAATATTTATTTGCTGACTTTATTTTTTAGCTTGAATTTGTAATGTAAAGATTTATTTCAAACTTTAAAAGACACATATTTTTAAACGAATAATATATAGCTACCACTTAAGTATACTTTATTACTTTGCCGATGCCTTCGAACCCGATAAACGCTACCCGAATAGCAAACAGGTATATATAATGTTAAGTACATTTGGAGAACCCAAATCACCACAACACATCTTTTTAAAGACCTGGCGATCATTTCACTAACAAGGTTAGCGTCATCAGAGGATAAAGAATGCTAAAAATTGATCTTTAAAAAGATGTGTTGTGGTGATTTGGGTTTTTAAAGTGTACTTATCAGTGCTCAACACATGTTACAATTTTTACTTAGGTATAATGTATGTAATATAGACCGACAAACAAATATATTATATAACATATACCTACCTACTTTATATTATAAACAGATCAAAAAATATCCTAAAATTAAATAGATATTCTAATCTAAGTTATATTTTACTGAATTTTTAAACGATTGCGGGGTTGGAAATTTATTTTCGTTATATTAGACACCCTGCAATGACGTATAGAGAGTATGTCATTGACACCCTGTCTAAATATAACCTCAAAATCTGTTTGAAAGTTTGAAGTGAAACGTGACAGTTACTATAGCAACGGCATGTCATTCAAGGAACCAATAATTTTATGTTCTATTTTTAATTTTTCTTTAAATTAGAGTTAAGCCAAGCATTTATTAAGTCACACAACGAATGTACTCACCATTAAGTTCACTAAAAATAACTTTTTATGTTTATTTACTTCGTTAAACTGTATAAAATGTGTATGAGACAGTCCTACAGGCAAGTAAGCAAAGTGACAACATCAACATGAATATTTTAAACAAATCAATAAGTTAGCATGCAGGTGTTTTATAGGGGCTTTAATTTATACGGGCAGTATCCCAAAACAGAACGTATTATTGATGTTTTTATTGACCAAGCACTTGAAAACTTAATCAGTTTGGAATTCAGTCACTCATTCAGTGTATTATTCAATGGCAATGTTGTCCTGTATCGAGGAGGAAATAAGGATGAGTGTAATTATGCACAAGAAATTAATGTTGATGGAAAAGACATTGTTGAAATTAAGTGTGCTGAGGATAGAATACTGTTATTGAAAAATGATGGAGGCATTTACAAGGTTAGAGTCGAAGATTTAGATGTGGTGGAAAAAATACCAAAGTTTTATGAAAGTGGGGATAAAATTATTAAACTTTCTGTAGGTTCCAAGATTAATGTTGCTTATTCAAGTAATGGAAATATTTATAACATACCAGAAAAGTTAATGCTCAGGAAAAGTGATGTTGTTGATATAAAATGTGGCAGAGAGCATTGTTTGTTACTGGACAAACGGGGTAATTTATATTCATTCGGAAGAGGAAGGTAGGTTAGTATTTTTTTATAAGTACTTTACAGTTTTTTCTTCTATAAGTATAGTTGAAAAACACAAACATGTAAGAAAGTAAATAATTTGCTTAGTTCAACATTTAATATAACGAAATAAACTTTTTGGCTATTTTGCAGATTAACCCATGGTCAGTGTTACATAAACAGACTGTTGACAGTTAAAGCTGGGTACCTTATATGTATGTTGATACTATTTTTACCATGTGGTTCCTTATCTTTATAGAGTTATTTACGTTACAAGTTTTTGGTCATGTTATGCTTCTTCAATATTTTCCCAGTATGGTTCTGTTCCTTCACACCTTTTTTCTCTTGTGAGTATTAAAATTTGATGCAATTTGACAATGGGATTCACTGGAAATTTACACTCTGAGCAGTGTCTATGGTCGTCACTATTACGGGTTTAGATTCAGTAGGCAAACTGACAGAGACTGGATAATTATTTCAAAAGCTTATTATCGGAATTGTGAATTATTTTGTTTTATTAGTGACCGTGGTACCTAGTGTTGTGTGCAGGGAAGAAAGTTTAAAAATCAGACTATAGAAATCGTACTAAGGTAGTTTTTCGCATTTTGCATTAATATTTCCTATTAATCTTCTTCCCTGTTCAGCATCCCTGGTTGCTCCAGGTCCCATAACTTTGTTAAAGGTTGAAGCAACATTTATCTTGTGGTTAATGCATACAGGGGTGGTTCAAAGCAGTCTCCTGTGCAATTTTCGATCCTGGGATAATTCCAAAATTACCAAATTTTATCTAAAGTAAAGAAATAAAAAACTGTTGTGTATAAGATATTTTGAATCACTTTCATTTGATTGTTAATTCACCAATTTCATGTTAAATAAAACAATTGAAATTTATACCGATTGGGTACATTATATGACAACAAAAAAATGTAAGACGATAAATTATGAGTCCTATATTGTTTAAATGAATTTTATAAAACTACTTATGTTGCTTTTAGTTTCCAATAATTGTAGATCATTGCTTTGTTTCTTCAATATGTTTTGCAACTGTGAATTCATTAGTACATCAAAATAGGATTTTTTTATTTCACCTGACAAGTGACATTTGAAGATTTGTAATTTTTGTTAACCACAAATGACAAAATTTTTATAAAAATGTCAATGTAAAGGATTTGGTTTGCTTAGATTACACATTGGGCGAGTTCATCAGGCACCAACAGTTATATAGTTGTGTCAACGTATGCATCCACCAGTCCCGTTGAGCTTCTGCTAGAACTCAACTGTTACAGATTTGTCAAAGCGGAATAACAGACAAACATTAAAAAATAGGGGTGGAAGTCAACTGTGCATTCATCAGTCTCCAATCATTAAAATGTACAGGGGGAAACCACCCCCTCTGACTTTGTACAACTATGTCTTCTTTGGGGAATTATTCCCCAAATATGTCCTATATTTCCTTATAAGTCCCATAATTCCATAATATTTCCCCGTAATGCCCCATAACTCTGCAATATTTCGTCATAAGCCCAAAATATTTCTTCTTAATACTCCATAATTCCCCAATATTTCCATACAGTAATTCCCGTAAATTATAGTAAATCTGAAATTTACTTTCACTTTTTTAATTAGATGTTCGCAACTGGCACACTTGAGAATATATTTTTTTTACTATGAATAAAAACGAAAAATTGCTCAGTTCCCCAGCAATATCCAGTCAAACAGTGTTTTTCCCATTCACTGATTCTTAGCCACCTTCTTTCACGATTTACTTAATAAAAAACTGTATCTTGAACATGGTGTATTTTTTTTATAGTAATGTACCATTAAAAATTACCTAAGAAGATCATAGCATAATCAAGTACTACACGGTGAATCTCAGATTGTCGCTCTAGACATATCCAAAGCCTTCGACCAAGTCTGGCATGCAGCGCTGCTTAATAAACTACCAGCCTATGGCCTACCACCAAAACTATGTACCTGGACAGCAAACTTCCTCTCCAACCGGAGCCTTTCTGTTGTTGTGGATGGCCATTCCTCTAAACTATATCCTATTAATGCAGGAGTTCCTCAAGGTTCAGCTTTAGCCCCTATTTTGTTTCTTCTCCACATCAATGACCTCCTCTCTAGCAAATCCAACACAGTTCACAGTTACGCGGATGACAGCACCCTCCACTCTAATATACAATATTCTAAGCCTGTCTCTTTGGCCCACCTAGATGAGGATCGCAGACACATGGGGGGTTCTGTCTCCGTGGATCTCTAAAAAATAGTAGACTAGGGATAGAAATCTTGTACAGTTCAACCTCACCAAATCTCAGTCTTGCTTTCTTTCTCATAAAAGATACACCAGCCCTAGAACCATCACAATGAAAAACCAAGTTATTCAAAGTAATGAGTCCTTTTCACTTGTTGGCATTTCTGTGGATCGAAATCTCAATTGGCATCAACATGTCACATCAATTGCAGAAGCGGCTGCTAAGAAATTAGATTTCCTCTTCCGGGCTCGCAAATACTTTTTACCAGCTAATCTCTATACCTTATATACTTCACAAATAAGGCAAAACCTCGAATACTGCTCCCATATCTGGGGTGCTGCTGCCGCTTCTACACTCGCTATCCTGGACTCCTTTCAGAAGAGAGCTATACATCTCATTCGTGACCCTACCCTCACCCAAAGGCTGCCATCCCTTGCCCACCGACTTGCCGTTGGTGACCTCTCTCTCTTTTATAGATATCTGCACAGGCAGTGCTCAGAGGAGCTTTCTTCCATAGTTCCTTCACCTGCTGCCTCCCAAAAGATCTACCAGGGGAACAGAGCAAATGCACCCTTTTACTGTCCAGGTCACCAGACATAGAACATCCTGTTATGCCCGCTCTTTTGTCCCGAGGACTTCCAAGTTGTGGAATTCCTTGCCGGCACATGTTTTTCCTTCTCCTCCGACCCTCCAACCCTTCAAGTCTAGAATTAACAAGTTGCCTCTTTCCTCCTTGTTGACACCCACGGTATGATAGTATTTAGGCTGTAAGCCCTCGTGGTGTGTTGAAGAAAAAAGTATTCAGGTACATAAAAGCAAATTAAACTAAAACTACACTTTCAACTTGTACGGTTATACAAAAACATAAAAAACAGAACTTAAGAATAAAATCGTTGGTAAAATCAGGCTTGTCGTTCTGGCTTTATTTGTTCAAATATTAGAATTGAACAATTTTTGTTTTTTGCCACATTCAAGATCTTGTATGTTTTGACAACAAAAGCAAGTTTTGCAGTGTGTTTCTAAAAGCGGGCATCTTTCTGATGGAATTTTTACCTCAGCAGTGAGTTTTTACATATGAATCTTGATATTTGCCCAAGAGTTCCTCAAACTTTTGTTCTCATCCATTTCTTCAACGAATTTAAAATTGATTGTTCTTCTGAGTTTTCATCTCGAGTTTTTTTCTGCACTCGTGTTGTTGAAACTACTGTAACTGATATTGTTTGCCGAAAAGTGAGTGGCAGGATTACTTCTCTTCAAAGTTTGTTTGCTTCTTTCAAAATCCAATTCCTCTGTTTAAACACCAACTGATTTACTTTCAAAAGTATTGAATTCAAGATTTAAATTTTGTTGAAAATATTGCGAATGTTTTTTTCTCAACCCAGAAAGTATTTTTAAGTTTCTAGTCTCATTGGCGTATATACCATAAAATTGTATTTGTTCAGCAGATAAATATGGTGGCAGTTCTTTTTGTGTAAAATCCTGGATCTTGTCAATGTCATCATTAGTAATTTTGGATATGATGAACCGGGAATCATATCCCTGAATAATTAGAACATCCTTGATGACATCATTTAGTTTAACTTTTAAGACATCTTCGGCAGCTTGAAAAACTTTTTTCTTTTCCTTGTAACATTCCATTGTTAATTATAACGTTGTCTGCAAGGAAAAGAGACTTTCTACAAAAAGTAAAGATGTAGGTCAAAATACTTTTTGGAATGATTGGACAGAGCATTTGTCAGGTAAATGAAAGATTCAGGGATCGTACCAAAATTTTACAGTACCCTTTACTGGACGACATTGACCAATCATACGAGATAATGTAATTAACACAGATTTTAACAGCATACGTATTACATTTAATTTAGGTTACCTGTAGCTTATTTACATAATGCATGTTGTCTTCTCTGTTTATACACACTAAAACATCCCCAGAGCTCCAGAGAATGTAATCTACCACCTCATCACTGCACGGCGCAGGCGCTACAAACAACTGCTGTGTCGCTTTGCTCGTATGTCATCCCGAGTCTTCAGCAAAAACTTCGTGCCGTTCGTTATGTTTCTTAATGGAAACTGCCCAACACTACCATGATATTTCCCAAATATTCCCTTGTGATGCCCCAATATTGCCCCATATTTCCCTGTAATTCCCCACATTTCCGTGTAATTCCCCATATTTCGCCATAATTCCTTGATAACAACTATTGTGAATAATTCCTAGGTGGTTTCCTTCTCGGAAATGTATTAGTAGTCAGCAAATAAGTGCTTATAATTGACCGTTGGCTCTGATGAACTCAGCCATTCACTGTACTGATTTTATTTATACCTTTTTTTCATTTTACAGTCGTGGTCAGTTAGGCCATGGTTGCCTTGATGATGAAGACGAACCTAGGCAGGTAGAAGCCTTGGCGGGGCTAAGAGTAGCTAGCATTGCCGCCGGAGGATGGCATTCCTGTGCTATCACCAGTGATGGTGATCTGTATACCTGGGGATGGAATGGTAACGGACAATTGGGACTTGGCACGACAAACGAGAATGGCGAAATTGAAGTTTCAGTTACAGCTATCCCTAAGGTAGTTGATTTCGATGATCCTGAATCCAACGTGACGAAAGTGGCATGTGGAAACAGGCATACAATAGTATTGTTAGGTAAGACTGCCCATTTACTGCCTTTTTTGAGGATCCTGATGAAGGCTGTATTATGTCATCTTAAATTATATCGATCTGTTACTTTTATCTTTTATTTGATATTATATTTTAGTTTTTCTCTAATGCCCAATCTGGGAACACATGATGCAAGTGATGTAGGCGTGAAAACAATTTTGTAATTGTAATTGTTTCATAAAATATGCCACATTTTCATTTTAGGAAGCCTGAACAACTGTGCAGTGATATTTTCGTCGCTCTATGAGGTTCTTTCACAAATAAATGGCTTTTGGTCTGGCAAAGTTAAGTCTGTTCAAAGTGAGCGATAATGATACTGAGCGCTTGCTCACGAGGCCAACTTATGATTGCCATAAGATTACGTGTCAGTGGACTACACATTCTTCAGTGTCTGTCTAGTAATGTGTCTCCCAGCATACTGAGAACTGCCTATTATTATGTTTTTTCACAGTTAGCTCTCTTACTCACCACTTGCCTGTGAACATGCTGCAAATGTGCCTTGTGGCCTACATTTTACGATCTTGAGGCCGATGCCCCTGCCTTCCTGTCCAAACACTTTAGGACTCTTGGCTTACAAAGAAAGGCGATCAGACTGTTTAGTGGCTTGTGCTTTGCAGAGGACTACAGGGAGGTCTTTAAATCTCTGCAAATGCTCACTCCCCCATACATATACATTCTGGATCCTCACTCCTTTTCACAAAAGCTATCATTTAATGACTCAGGCATTACAAAAAAATAAAGATTTAAAAAAATCAAAACTCCTGTATAAATACATTCCATTTTCTCCTGTCTGAGGATGTTGTAAAAGGGCGAAACCGGCTACAGTGAAGAAAACAAACACTTGTGAAGCCAGAGAATTGGTCTCCACATCTGTATTTAAGGCATCATCATAATATACCGATTGATAATCATGTCATTTTAAAATAAGGAAATAATTATTTCAGTTAAAAAAAAGTTAACAGATATGTTTTTAGTTTGTTTATGTAAGAAGACTGTTTCTGTTACTTACTGTTACTGATGAAAGAAGATTTTCCTGATACTGTACAATAGTTGAAGAAAGACTATTCATTTTTTTTATCTTGCTTTTTTAACGCTCTAATCAGGGTACTACCTCTTTTTTTTCCACAGTAATTAGCTGAGGTTTTCAAACTTGGTCTAAAAATTATACAGTAATTAATGGTATTTTAAAACCTTTAGGGCAGCGCTTGTATCTAGCTTAGTATTTACTATTATTTCTGAACGTCATAACGTCTAGGTTTGACATGATTAAGGAAAAATTAAAAGGCTTAACTACCAGACAACGGTTTTTATTCTTAACCCTACGCGTTTCGGCCCATTATTGAGCCATCCTCAGGGGTTTAGACTGTTTCCTGCCTCAGTTACAGAAAAGTGCTATATGAACGGTTGCCAAAGTTTGGTTTTTCATCCATTGTCTTCAGTTTTTGTTTGTTTGTTTGTTTGGAATCCTGAAGACAACGGATGAAAAACTAAACTTTGGCAACCTTTCATATAGCATTTTCCTGTAACTGAGACAGGAAACAGTCTAAACCCGTGAGGAAGGCTCAATAATGGGCCGAAATGCGTAGGGTTAAGAATAAAAACAGTTGTCTGGTAGTGAAAGCCTTTTAAGTTTTCCTTAATCATAGTATTTACTACTCTGCGGGATTGGGTAATAGAAAATAGAAAAATAAAATCAGTATCTGCATACATCACATTTATATAAGCCACCATTATAATGTAAATTTAAAAGTTTTTATTCAAATATTCAATCTTAGTCTTAATTAGATACAACAAACTAAGCAATTTTCACAGAAAGTAGAGTAATTATAACACCAACATATGAATATGTACCAGACCAAACAAAAATATAGTAAAGGATATGTTAACACTTTTCCCAATGACCTGCATGTGTTCACAGATGAATCTAAATTACATGTAGGTACAAGTTGTATATTCTTTGTAAAACAGCTGGACATAAGCAAGAAAATATAATTACCTGATACTGATATTCACAGTAGAGCTAACAGCTATTAAAGAGGCCCTACAATGGTTCCTAAGTAATCGAAATACTTAAGTATTTCGTCCGCGTCTTTGGTGCCCCGATAGCAGCACAGCCTTTGGCTTATTGTGCATGCCCTTTGTCTTTTCTACTCCACCCATTCCAAAATCACTGCGCCTTGAACTAATCTGCACAGCAATTGGTAGGGTGAAGTTTTATATTGCTCTGTCTCCGGTCTAGGCTATCCATAGATCAGTTGTCTTTTGCGGTCCAGATCTTTACACTCGCCGCAGAGTCTGCATGCCAGGTCCCCCTCGAACCGTCCCATTTTATGCAGGTGTTTTTTGACAGCTATGTGTCCCGTCAAGGGTCCTGAGCTTATCTCGCCTCGGCATTCACTTACCAGCCTGGAATTTACCCGTAGGCTACTTATGCCCTTAAGGGCTGCCTGGCTGTCTGTAGCTATGAGCATCCATTTGTTGGTGTAGCCTCCTCTTGTTTTCTGACATGCAGTGCAAGATGGTCTACATTTCAGCCCGAAAGACTGTTACATGAGCTCCGAGGGAAATACTGTGACTTACCCTCGGTCCTTCTGAATAAACGCCTGTCCCCGTCCAACGCTCCCCGCCAGATCCGTCCGTGCACCAGACGCGTCCCGTGGTAAGCCCAGCGTGTCCCCCCGCCATGCTTCGCGTTTGGGGATTACTACTATAAACTAGTTTTCCCTGCAGATTCGCGGGCTCGCGAACTCTGACGTCATTTTAAGCATGGGCTCCTTCACGATCTCCTGAATTTTGCAGTGGCCCCTGCAGCGTGGGCTGATCTTGAGTCTATCATTGCAGGCTAGTCTCTATAGTCCTAGCCAGACGCCAAACCCCCCCCCCCCCCCCATGATAACTGAGTGCAGGGCGGCAAATCCAGCAACAACACCTCCATGATGGCTGTTGGGGTTGAAGTCATGGCTCCTGTGATGCCGAGGCAAGCCATACTTTGGATCTTGCCTTGTTTTTGTTTGGCACTGGATTGTGTCACCTTAGGCCACCAGACCAGTGCTGCGTATGTTAACGATGGTTTGACCACCCTTGTGTACAGCCAGTCGGCCATACTAGGTCTTAGTCCCCACGTTTTTCCATATAGCCGCCTAGTGACGGCTAGGATCATAAATGCCTTACACAGTATTTTTTCAACGTGACCATTTCAGGTTAGCTTAGAGTCCAATTCGACCCCAGGACATTTTACCTCCCTGCCCATTGGGATCTTTCTACCGTATAGAGTGAGCGTTCTATGACTCTCCCACTTCATCCTCCTCGTAAACAGTATGACGGTTGCTTTCTCGGGGCTCACCCCGAGGCGTTGGCCAACCGTCCACCTTTCCACCACTTTCAGTGCTATCTGCATGCGCTCCTACACTGACCGTGTAACCTTTCCTCGGACTATGATGACAATGTCATCTGCATAGCCCTGTACCTCATACCCCCTGAGAGCCTCCCTAGCAGGCGACTAGGCACCAGAGCAGGGGAGACAGAACGCTCCCCTGCGGACACACCGCTGCGGCCCCCGCCAGCAGAGTCCCTCCCGCGAGGGAGGTGGAAACTGCCCTGTCCTTGAGCATGGAACCGATCCACCTGCAGCAGGTCTCGTCTATTCACCGCTCCCTGACAGTTGCCATTACCGATCCGAATGAGGTGTTGCTGAAGGCCACCTCTATGTCACCTCACTGTTCTCCAATGTATTCTCCAGTTTCAGCACCAGTTGGTGCAGGACTGTTCTGTTGAGACAACGGCACTGTATCCATATTGTCCGCAAACCCGTTGTCTGTTTATCATTTGAACCGCGAATTACGAGAGGTTTTAATAGCATTTTTAAGAAATCCAATTTATAGCTAACATTTTCTACCGAAAAATACATGAAAAAATTTGCTCGGTAACCCAAAGGATAAATTTAAAACCGCGGATGAGTCGGGAATCTATAAAATAGCTTGTAAAGATTGTGAACTTATGCATACTAAAAGGGCTATTGATAAAGTGCTCAGCATATTTGGGATATCTTGTAGATGGAGAAAATCTAACATTAATAAAAAATGTCATGCAGTCACGACAGTTAGCTGCTTACGAAAGTATATAACGTTAGAAATTTAAACAAAACTGTTTCAATCAATAGAGTAGGTCCGATTCTGTGTAATCCATTGTTCGAACTGTCATCTTAGTAATCAGTGTGTCTTTCTTAGAAAAAATATTTAATAACAATACACAGTTTTACAAAAGCAGGTATGCAATTTTAATTACAGGGATTTAAGACTATAAGTAGTGGTCCGTCTGTATAATTTCCTAGAGGTCGGTGGTCTCAACTGCTTGGCAACTAACATATAAATAATAGTAGTTCTAGTTTTTATTTGTTTGTTTATTTCATCAGAAGATAACGCTAACTTTGTTAGCGAAACGATCGGCAGATCTAAAAACTGTATTGTGGTGAATTCGGTTCTCCAAATTGTACTTAATATAGCTTTGATTAAAAAAGAACACAATTTACATCTACTAAAAAACAGAAGATAAACATCCGTTGTCGAGTCAAATGTTTGCTATGTGCATCCTAAAGTAACCCAACAGTAAAGAGGGGGATAGAACAGTTTAATTCTAAAAGTTGTCTAGTGATTCTCACCTTACCGATTCGGTGTTTTGTTACCACAAAACTATAAAAAAGCTTAAGTGGTACTAAAAATATTAGAAATTGCCCATTTTGTTCTTTTTGAGCTTCTTGATTCTAAAAGGTTTATTATTTTTCAGACAATAGCAAACTCTACGGCTGCGGTTGGAATAAGTATAAACAGCTACTAAAAAGCGAGGAAGCAAACATACATGCCATGACTTACCTCCATGATTTTTCAAAGTTTAATGTTGTGGAATTGAAGTGTGGTCCTTGGAGCTCAGCTGTATTATGTAAATAATGAACTGTGTAGGTGAGAGTGAAAATCATATAGTAAATATCACCATGTTGGACAATCACTGAAGATATTTCACTGAATGAATGGTTTAAAGAGTCCACAACAATTATTGAATCAATACTGAAAAAGGTATAAATTATGCTAGAGAATTGATTCTATACAAAGTTAATTTTAGTGTGTCATTTTGTAAACCCTGTTGAATAAGTAATAAGTTTATGTTTGACATGTTTTTCCTTTCTGCTGTATTGATCATTTTATAATTGATTGTAATCTTTTTAATATAACTGTTGGAAGTGTAAGGTTTATCATTGCTGTCATATTTATCAAGCTTATATAATCTTTTGACATCCTACACTAGTTTTTTTAAGCAATGTTTACACCGAATATAATTGGATTCTACAACTTCAATTTTAGTGGAATCAAGACCTTTAGAAAAAAGAAAGCTGAAAAAACTTTGTTTGCCTACCATTTGAACCACGAATCACGAGGGGTCTAGAAAGCATTTTTAAGAAAGCCAATTTGCAACTAATTTTTTTTTTTGACAAAAAATACTGTACAAAATTTGCCAGGTAACCCAAAAGCAAAGATTGTACCACTAAAATATTGGGGATATATGGTCGCGGTGGAGGGACCGGAATGGGCCACTCTCATTCAAACCTAACCTAACCTGGGGATCTATGAAATAAATTGCAAATACTGTGATCTTAAAAATGCCAGGCAAATCAAACGATCTATTGAAATTAGATTTAAAGAACACTTAGCACAACTAAGATAGGTCCTGCAGATAGATCAGTACATCAACAGAGCATCACTCGTAGTCAAAGGCGATAACAGGTAGTTACATTCTGTGGTTATTAGCTGGGAGACGGTACGATTCGATGTCTTTAGGTTGAGATGACTGAGTTTAGCGCATGTGTGTGGAGAGAACGTCAGTTGGAAGAGCTTCTGCTTCTGTCTTCTTCTGTTTCTGGTCGCTGAACTGATATGTGCTAATATGGCCGCACTGTGGAAGCCATTTGTGTGTCACTGCTGCTGCTTATGGAATCATCTTTATAGGCAGGCTGGTGCTTACTGCCAGTGTAATAGAACGTTCTTAAGGTCACTGCCATATCAGTATAATCATAGGACGGCAACAAGGGACGCTGCTGGAGGACGTTTGTGGAGTAGACACAGAGCCACCTTCAGACTGGATGCTGGCCAGAGACTCGTATTAGACGTGTCCGCTTCGTTCACCGCCAAGGTCATGTCGACTGGTTAGGGTGAGCTGGAAGAGTACGTCTAGAGTGTCGAGGAACAGTCTCTGGAGACTAGATGAGTATACAATAATCATGTAATGAGTTTTTCTTTCAGTTATCAGTGCAGTTATAGTGCCGTGAATTGCCTATGAAATATCCTTTTTGTGCAATATATTTGATCAAGTCAGATAAGCTACTTTGAAGTATAGTGACTTGTAATGTCATCGTCAGCCATGACCTAGCTTTAATGTCCGTTGAACCTGGTTGACATCTCCAAAGTGTTGTTCAATTTAACTTATGTATTAATCTGTCATTTGTTACTGGATATATAACCCCACTAGTTACGTTATTATTTCGAGTCCGCTGACCTACAGGTTCGCTTATGTTGTTATTATTTTTGGTCATAAGGACATTAATCCATAAGGGGGCTTCACCTCCGAGTGTATAGCTAGTGATTTAGAACAGCCAGTTAATCTGTTGTTGTTTTCGCTTGCAAAACGTTTCACGGGGCTTGAAATTTATTACTGGTGGACTTGTATAGAACTCAGAGTGTCACCGAACACCCAAACCCCTCTGAGATGTCTCTATGCTCAAGTTTTGTTAAGGAATCCGCTACTTATTGAGGGAATTGTGGTGATTTCCACCTTTCAGGTAGTTAATAGCAGGGAATCATAGCAAAGAATACCCTCAGAATCCCAAAAAAATCGTAGCCATCACTTTTTTGTTGATCGACAGACCTTGGACATTTTTGGCGGTGCTTCTCCATTCCATCGACTCCCTTTTGCACAAAGGATCATAGTAGAGAACCATAGTTTCATCCCCTGTGACAATTGTCTTCAACACGTCCAAAGGGTTTTCTCCACAGAGGTCCAAAAAGAACCAGGCACATTCAACACACGGTGACTGAACTGCTGAAGTGTTTTTGGGGACCCACCTTGCACTAACTTGATTCATCCATTAATGTTCGCGGAGGATTCGGCGGTAATCTTTTTCTTTAGATCCATCATATGATACATCAGTAAAATTGTGTCGCCAAGTCCAACATAATGACATTTAAATTAATTATGGCTCCCATTTGAAAAATTTAAATTGATGATGATTCTCAAAAAAGGAAACGTCAGAACTAGGTTTTGATACCATTTTCAAGTACTACTGTCACAAGTGCTTTTAGAAAGTGAAGTCCGAATTTGCATATTTTTAGAAATGAAGAGGTTGTTACTAAAATGAGAAATTCAAATGAGCTATTTGTATTGTATATAATAGTAAACTAGAGCTTTTATGATTTACTTAAAGTGAGTTTATAACATACACAAACACTTAAATAATAAGAAGTTCTTTGAATGAGGTATGGCACACATATATACAAACCTTAAAAAATTATTCCTGGAATCGTTTATGTGTCAACTATGACGGCTTCTGATTAGACAAACAAAGAGGCTAGTGGAGTGGATGGGGTATGCTAAAAAGTGGAGGGGGTTGTCTCAAGTTCCGCTATACCAACTCACGCTGAATACCGGTAGCCTGTGTGGCACCCTCTTGAATTTTCCTCGCCAAAACAAATCTGATTGTATAGTAACTTATAGCATCTTGTACTGAAATTAATTAAATAATTATGTTTTCTGTTAAACAAGAAGCTATCTTCCAGTGTTAATATATTAGCAAGAAAGCTCATAATTTGCCAAGAAAGTTGTCTTCATTGGTAAACTCTTCTTTATCAGTTGAAACAACTGATATATTGGGATAGTGTGTATATTAACTACGCGAAAAGACCGACATTGTCTACTGCAATTTTTTTTAACCTAGACCCCGATGACACTATTTTATTAGGAAGCAACGATCTGGTGACAAGAATAAGAAAATAAAAAATATTACCTAAATTGCACTGGAAAAAGCCTTTCGAATGTTTTTTTCCCGAAGCTCTAGTTGCCATAGTTACCGAGATATGAATGTCGCTGACCTAATGAATCTCCCTGTATATCTTTTTGCCTTACGTGATAGTAAAGGATTTTTTCACGCCCGAGGAGGTACCGCCCCTTACATTAAGGGGCTGGTGAAGTCCCAACGGACGTTTCCGGTTCTGGTGTATGAGTCGGTTTCCCTTATAAACAAAAATGATGATGGCACCTCCTTGCACAAAAGATTCCAGATATAAAATACCCCTGCATTCGGATCTCCAGGAGAGGGGTGTGCAGGGGGCGCCGGCATCAACATTGAACATATCCTTCTCGAATATATGTAGCCTAAATTCTAAGCTGAACTCGGTCCACCATTTCCTCCAGGCTAATAGGCCCCAACTCTTCCTCACCGAAACCCAAATCAGTGCCAAAACAACCACTAATCACCTTAATTTCCTGGGGTATGAGCTCCTTACTTCCTTTAGATTGCATGGAGGCGTGTGCGCATACGTCCGTAGCAATCTATCCTGCACCAGACTCCCCAATTTAGAAGCTGGAAGGAAAGACATATTTTGGATGAAACTCTCTCTCAGCCTCTGTCCTTGACGAGAGTCCAGCAAATTTTTTCAAAAAATGCGGACCAGAACTTGCTCCTGTCCTGACTCGTCTGTTTCAGACATCTTACAATGGAGCACTGCTCGAGTACAACCCGTCTCCAAGAAAGAATCCAAAGCGATTCCTAGCAACTACAGGCCTATTTCTCTCCTTTCAGCCGTCTCTAAAGTGATGGAAAAGTATATAAACACCGAATTATTAAATTTCCTTGAAAAACAGTCTAATCCACGACAGGCAGTATGGATTCCGTCAGCGCAGATAAACTGCCGACCTCCTTTCCTTTGTCACCCATTCTTGGAACAAGTCTGTGGAACTACTCGGTGAATCCCAGATTGTTGCTCTAGACATATCCAAAGCATTCGAAACTGCCGGCTTATGGCCTACCACCAAAACTCTGTACCTGGACAGCAAATTTCCTCTCCAACCGGAGCATTTATGTTGTCGTGGATGGCCATTCCTCTAAACTCTATCCAATTAATGCAGGAGTCCCTCAAGGTTTAGCTTTAGCCCCTACTTTGTTTCTTCTCCACATGAATGATCTCCTCTCTAGCACATCCAACCCAGTTAACAGTTACGCGGACGACAGCACCCTCCACTCAAATATACAATACTCTAAGCCTGTCTCTTTAGCCCAATTAGATGAGGAGCGCAGACTCATGGAGAGTTCTGTCTCTGTTATTAGACTGGGGAAGCAGAATCTTGTAGAGTTCAACCCCACCAAATCTCAGTCTTGCTTTCTATCTCATAAGAGATACACCATTCAAAGTAATGAGTCCTTTTCACTTGTTGGCATTTCTGTGGATCGAAATCTCAATTTGCACCAACATGTCACATCAATTGCAGAGGCGGCTGTTAAGAAATTAGGTTTCCTCTTCCTGGCTCGCAAATACTTTTCACCAGATAATCACTATACCTTATATACTTCACAAATAAGGCCAAACCTCGAATACTGCTCCCACATCTGGGGTGCCGCTGCCCCTTCTACACTCGCTATCCTGAACTCCATTCAGATGAGAGCTTTACGTCTCATCGGTGACCCTACCCTCACCCAAAGGCTGCCATCCCTTGCCCACCGACGTGTCGTTGGTGACCTCTCTCTCTTTTATAGATATCTGCACGGGCATTGCTCAGAGGAGCTTTCTTCCATAGTTCCTCCATCTGCTGCCCCCAACAGATCTACCAGGGGAACAGAGCAAATGCACCCTTTTACTGTTCAGGTCACCAGACATAGAACATCTTGTTATGCCCGCTCTTTTGTCTCGAGGACTTCCAAGTTGTGGAATTCCTTGCCGGCACATGTTTTCCTTCTCCTCCGACCCTTTAAACCTTCAAGTGTAGAATTAACAAGTTGCCTCTTTCCTCCTTGTCCACACCCACGGTACGATAGTATTTAGGCTGTAAGCCCTCATGGTGTGTTGTTGAAATATAAAATCTCGGCTGCGATGCACTTTTGAACTCTTTTTACCACTGTTACATATGTTGTTGTCTGTCTGAGAATGCTGTAGCGAAACTATAGTCACAGAAACGTTGAAGAACATCCTAGAACTTCTAGAATTCGTAAGGGCCACTTGCTCCAGTTAGCTTACGCGCTGGATACGTCCTTCACCTACAAAAACGAAAACCAACAGTGAAGCCAGAGAAGTAGTCTCCAAGTCTGTATGTACTATCAAAGTATGCTAGTTTTATTCATAGCCGCTAAAAAAAGTGGTGATCCCAAAATCCAATGTAAAATGACCATACCCCTCTTGACACAATGCGATACCCTGGGTCGACGACAAGCTGAGCAATTTTGGTGCTTACTATGCATGTATTAGTTGTTTCGCACGGGATATAGGAATTAAATAAAACAATCATAAACATTTTAATGTAGTCCACAGTATAATAAATACTGGTATACTCAGAAATACATTATAAATATACAATGTGTATGGTTTATTTTTTTGTATTTTTTTGTGGTTTTAAAATATTTTCTGAAAATAACAATTTCCCACAAAGCAATTGTTCAAACATCTAACTTTAATAAAACATGATTTACAATTCACAGATATTTACGAACAAGAATATGTTGTATTTTAGGAAAAAAGCCAAGAAATCTTTTAATACATTCTTAATTCTAGCTTTCTTCCTTTACATGTAAAAATACAACAAAGTTGATATAATATATCCATGCTAAAAAGGCATTTAATAGTCACAATTTTATAATATTAGATACTCTTTACATGCGACAAATTTTATTAAAGAAAAAATTTGTGGCACGTTCACATTTAAAATCTAACATATTGTCAAATAATGGAATATATTCAAACGAAAGGCTTCAACAAACTTTTTATAATAAAATACACCTAGAATTAAAAATGCACCATTTGGAATACAATAGTTATTTAGTTTGCTGAAATTAAAAATAAACACTCTTCACTTTGTGGTTATAGAGTTCTTCTTTTTTGATACCTTTTTTGATATTATGGATATGAACAAGTTTTTGATTTGGTCCCAGTGGTTTAAACGGAGCTGTAGTTTTTGTTTTTTTTAAGAATTTTAATACTTGGTTATGGCATATTTTAAAATGATATTTTATAATTTTAGTTCGCCAAAGACCGGTCTGGATTTATTCAATTCTACATCAACTAAAATAAATTTAGTTTTAGTCTTTGTCAGTCTTCATCGATTTTACCGATCACATTTCTGTTCTTTTTTTTAACTTTAAATATACCAATTTTAAGCACGATATTTAGACTAGATAAACCGATAATAGTTTTTAAAAAATAAATTATGCACCGATAATTACAGGTACTAAAATTTTTCTTTTAAATTAAAGCAACAAGACACTTCTTGGTGTTGTGTGCTTCCTCTTCTAAATTATCTTTCTTCTGAAACACTTTACCTTTCCCTAATTTAAGCAACATATGCAATAGCATATAAGTAAATAAACTTTAAAAATCACAACATCTCTTATCTAAATTAGGCGCTAGAAACTTATCTTTTCTTTGACAGAAAACTGTATTTCGTTTTTAGCAAAAATTCTATACAATAAATTTTTTTAATGTTAAAGTTAGTGGCAAATTACACAAAATTCAAGTGTCTTTGAAAACTATTAAAAATTTTGTTAAATACTTTAATAATTCATGTTCCAAAGGGGTTAAAAAAATTTTTAGGATCAATAAAGCATTATGTTTATTTAGTACTTTGATTTTGATGTTATACCGGCTCTTTCTTAAGTAGAGGTCCAAAATGCAGGGGGGGTTTTCTGCGGCGAACAAGAATAAGTTTTTGTTTTGTTTACACATGGGGTCTAGGGCAGCCGTTGTCGTGCTACAGGTGTCAGAAATTAGTTTCTATTTTTGATTTCTAAAACGCTTAAGGCAATTACACCAAATCATGTGTACATACTTAGGATGTCAGTGGCTATAACACAAAATTACCACCTTCAGAAACTCACCAGTGACGAAGGTATATGGGGTAACCGCCAGGCCTCACATAGATCCAACATATCGCAGCGTATTAAATTTTTGTAAGACATTGATTTAAGTCAAGAAAAGGAAGAACGGTGGAGGTGATGAAGGACCAAAAGATTGCTCGTGTTGAGGATCTCGTATTAAGTGATTGACGCTTGAAAGTGAAGGAATTACCAAAAATGTCTGAGTTCAGATACAAGTGTTCGCTGAATCCTCCACGAACCTTTAGGCAAGAATAAAGTTAATGCAAGGTGATCCCAAAACATCGTTCAGCGCCAGCATCGTGTTTAATATGTCCGATTCTTTATGGACCTCTGTGGTGAAAATTCTGTGGATGTATTGAAGACAATTGTCACAGGGGATGAAACTATCGTTCTCTACTACGATCCTTTTTATAAAAGTGAGCCGATGGAATGGACGCGTAAAGGAGAAGCACCACCAAGAAAGTTCTAAGTCTGTCAGTCGACAAAAAAAGCGATGGCTATGATTTTTTGGGATTGTGAGGGTAGTCTTCTCATAAACTTAAAAAAGTATAAAACCACAGCCAACGGGGCATATTATGCAACACTCCTGCTTAGATTACGACAGAATATTCTGGAGAAAAGGCGTGGGAAACTGACCAGAGGCGTGTGTTTACTTCAGTCCAATGCACCCGTGCACACTGCTGGAATTACACAAAGCGCAATTAGTGACTGCAGTTTCGAACAAATAAATCATGCTCTATATAGTCCAGATATGGCCCCCTAGCTATTTGGAAATTTGAAAAAGGACCTTCGCAGGCGCCATTTCAGTGACGACTAAGAGGTGAAAGTGGCAGTTTGGGCATATTTTGGGGATAAACCGAAAGAATATTTTAAGATAACGCAGTAATACATATGCCGACCTATTTTATTTGCAATACCATACAGGGTGCTATTTTATTTTTGATAAATAATTGTCGATGTTACCCATAACTCTTCCACTGCGGTAAGTTTCTGAAGTTGGTAATTTTTGTTTCGTACCCACTGATATACCAATACATCTAATTTGGTTGAATTTCCTTAAGCGATTTAGAAGTGTAACATTGCACATTGATGTTTCTTAAATTTATGAGACCCACTTGCTCTACACTGGCAGATATACAAATGCTTGTGTATACAAAAAAAAATGTTTGACCACAGAATACGCCACTGTATTTTTCACCTACTTAAGAAGAACTCTGTATGAATCTGTTATACGCAATGGTCTCCAAGTGGTGTTAAAAATGTAAAAAGTTGATTTCTTAGCCATTTTCTTGAGAAAAGGGGTGCTCCTACAAACTTTGATCTAGAAATGCCAAGCAAATTTCAGGAAAACTTGTAAACAGATTTAATAGATGATCTGAGTTACACAATATGTAACAATTCATTCTCAACAGGCCTACAAATTATAGACAAATTGTTTCAATTTAAACAATGTAGTTTGAAGTAAGTAATAAACAAAAGCTTATAAAGTTACATAATCAACCCTATACTCTCAACACATTATTAGATTTATTTGTTTTTATTAACTTTACCTCAAGAATTGTATGTGAAGTAATGTATTTTTTTTTTTGTTTTATGTCTAATAGAAGTTTTTAAGGAAGTTTAAAAATATTGTAAGTCACCTTAATCTCCAGATATGAGCTTCATAGAGCAAATAATTTTTTCTTGTTTCTTGGAGGGCATTTCTAGACTAACGTTTGTATAAAAAAATACCCCAAAAATCACCATGTGAATCATTTTTTAAACTTTTCACATTTCTTAGAGAACACGCTGTAAACATTAGCTTATGAGTTCCAATAAAATCCAACGTAAATCACCTGATCTTGGTGATTTTTTTTATATTTCAAATACAGTGCTATTAAAAATAATCTACCCAAACACATTCCGCTTTATTTTTTAGGTAGCTTTATTTTTTAAATTGGTAAATGCCACTAAGAAAATTGCTTTAGCTCTTATTTCGTTTTCTTCTCTTTGCATAAGAGACCCTTTTCGGCCACTAATAAATTCTACATAGAATTAAATCTTCAGTATTAGATTTAACATACGACCAAGAGAAGAAAAACTTTACTGTTACCATCATTAATATTATAGGACTTTGTGTTTTGGGCTTTTCAAATAATTTTAAAGCTGATAAGCTTGTTTTTGTTAAATATTTGTGAAAATTTTATTTGCATTATAAAATATGGCAAATCTGTGGCCAAAAAACGAAAAGTTCAATGCCATCCAGAAACGCAACTCAACTCAACAAAAAATGGTTCTAAATTATTTTATTAGCAAATATCCCAAGCAACATTTAAAGTCAAATTGACGTAAAATCGCCCTACCAATAGGTCGACGACCAAATCACCACAGGTCATTTTCAAGTAAAATTTAAGTTTATATTACCAATGTGGGGAATAAAGTCAAAGTAATATGGAAGTCGATAATAGGTCCAGCAAGGCGTTTCGACCAAGGCGTTTTAGTTATATTTAGGGCATTTTCACTTAACATTGGGCCAATGGACGTAATATATTGGTAAATATGTGCTACGCTTTACTTGAATCTGACATCTGGGCGCCGAGTGCCGTGACGTTCTTAACAACGAACTACGTATACGCATGTGACATTATTCGGTTCTGCAGGATCTGTGGTTATGTATGTATAAACAAACAGTAGAGTAGTAGAGATATTGTCCATCTTTGTTAGAAAATGACATCTTGAATGATCAAAGAACTTACTTCAAATATTTGCAACAATGATAAGGGTGAATCGCACTGTATAAAGAAAAAATCCACTGCGGTTATGTTTTTTTCTGTTAACATGATGATGATGCTTCGATAAAATTTGAGCGCCCTTGTAAAAGATAAAATTAGTGAAAATAAAAAGTTATTCAAAATTCTTGAAATTCTGATTTTGGAGGATTGCTGATGTAAACACAAAACTATCTTGTCGTCATGGTATACAATCATTATTTAATGTTTTTTTCGAACTAAAATTTGATTACACTATATTCAACAAAATATTATTTTTCATTTTCCAATACAATCAAGATGGATACCGCAAAATTAATTTAATATGGCTGCCCTTCTAACATTATTGACCTGAAAGTTAATTTTGCCCTATTTTTTTACCTATAAGTCACAATTCCTAATAACAGGGCAAACTAACCAAACCTTGAAGGCATTTTGTCCTATTATGGGAATTTCAACTATATGGTAAACGAATATTGTTTGAATTTATTAGAAATGAAACATTTTCGTGTATAGAAATATATATTACTTATATCCGTGCACAGCGGAGAGACATGTAGGAATGATTATACAGCGTTTTTGGTCTTTGATTCCATAATATATAAACATTAATAGAAAATAGAAACAAAATAAAATAAGTAAATAAACATAAACATGACAGCTGACCGTGTTGCCAATACTTCACTCCATTTGGCATGAAAAGGGATGTATTGAAGAGGGAAACGTGCTGATTTGATACCAGCATATAATTGAAATTCAGTTTTACTTTCATAGACCTAGTAGTAGTGGCCGATAAAGTTGTCATACTTTTTTTAGGATTGAAAAATGAGTTCTTCATTTGATGTAAGCCACTTTGAATGATCAGCATCTATCACTATTTTTCTGTGAGCATTCTTTACTACTCTATAATAGTTTGTAGTATGTCTGTAAACTTTTATTGGTTTCAAAGGGGGCATTGTAACACTATATTTGTTACTGGTGCACGCACATTAACAACAAGAATAAACTTTTATTGATGAAGTTTATCAACTGACACACCTTTAAGATTCACAAATGTATTTCACTGCTGTACACTTTGAACTTTGAGGACAATTTTTATTTCAAGTCAGATTTTATGGGTATTTTCAACTTGAAGGTAGCCAATTTGACTTGGAAGACCATTTCTGCAGTAATTATGACTTTATAGCCGATCAGAAAGCCATTTTAGGTTAGCTCAGTGCCCAAATTATTTCCTGTGCTGTATTGCAATGAAATTGGTAATATATATGTAAGCTGGACTTCATAAGAAGACCTCCAATTTACTATACCACAGAGACATATTGCAGGTTAATATTAGGTAATAAATTACCTTAAAGTAGGTATTTCAGGTATCTGGGCTTGGTAGTCGATTTTCAGTCCAATTTAGGGCACACTTCGACCTAAAAATTACCAACTCTGGAATTGAAACACAAAAGTATATTCAAGTATATTTTATGAGTAAAATTAAACCAATTTTTTCCCAATTTAGTTATTTGTAAGTTACTGACTTTGGAGTAATTTTAATAGTCAAAAATAAGCTAGTTCGGAGCCGCATTTCCAAATTTGTAGTCATTATGACAATCAAGGCAACATTTTAGTTAATTATTACCAAATTACAACTTGGTTAGGTTATTTGGACTCGAGTGCTGGTTAACATGCCTTAATTTGTTGCTTGGGATAGCTTGAGTTATGGTTTACATAACGTTTCTTGTTAATAAAATATTAAAGAAGTTACTGGATGTTTATTTTTTTGGTGCTAGATATTTCAGGTTTTCTGATTAATTTGATCAAATTGTGGAAAAGTTTTGAAAATTAGAAATGTTTTTCTATGTACAAAAAATTATTTCTCTGAGCCCCATTTTATTTTTAATCGATTACTTAATAAAGATGGAATAACAGTAAAATATATTCGCTTACTATTTTCAAAACACAAACAATAAAAGTAACACAAAACATAACGAAAGAAAAAAAAATTGCACAAGAATAAGTTAAAAGTTTCTGTACTGCGCCGACTTCGATCGGACCGTTTTGAAATATGCCATGTTTTAAAAAGACCTGTTTAGTTTGAACCTGTATTTTGCTACCACATTGATGAAGATACCGTTTGAAACTCTACAGTTAAGTTATACATTAAAATTACCTCCTAAGTAAAGACTTAAGCTATATTAGTTAAGTGCCATCACCTTCTTTTATTAGTGTAGTATTCATTTTTACAAAAATCTATATCGTGGATATTTAAACCTAACATCTTGTACTGTCACTGTCAAAAATGACTTATAAATCTAGAAACTATTAAGTATACACAATGTTTGAAAAAATCTACAACGCGGATCTGTTTATTTCTTTGTGTTTTTCGGTAAATAGCAAATGCTGTAACGGAAAAACATCACAAAAAATTCATCTATTACGTATAGTTGATCTTCATTTGTTTTTCTGGTAGTATGTGAAAACCTGAGCATTTAGAAAACAAATGAGAGTTTGTCGTTCAGTCGTCAACAAACATACAGCTTTAGTGGGTTAAAACACACAGTCAGTGCCTTGATTACTGCCCAGAAATGAAAACATTTTATTTTCTGATTAAAAAAATGTCACTCCTTATGCAAAATTTAAATTTCATAAAATTCATTTGTACTGATATACGGTTGGCCACATATATATTACATAAGTAGGAGCTCACACAACTGAGTCATATTCAAGTCGAGACCCAGACAACAAAAGAGAAGGGAATGGATGTGAGTCAGGGAGAAATTTTTGCTGGTGCTATTTAGAAACCCAAAAGTTTTGTAAGCAGAACAGTCTGTTCATAGTGTGGTTTAGAAGATAGAGTACCATCAAAAACAATTGCAAGGTCCGTAACTGTACTGGGGTGACTAAGTACAAGCACTATTAAATTGTGACTGAAAGTAATTGGGTGCTTGTTTCGAGTAAAGGACATTGCACAACACCATTCATCAAGGAACTCAAGCAACTTCTAGAGCTGCAAACAATCATCAACAATACTTGCAAGAATCTTAATGCCAACTACTTACATTAAAAAAGGAACATGTGAGATGTTTAACAGGGTCGATAAATATATTTAAACAGTAGTGGACCAAGTATGGAACCTTGTGGCACTTCCGAAGTTGTTAGATATGTTAGATTTGAAGCCCCAGCCACAATTGCTTCCTTCCATTCAGGTAAGATCTGAACAGGCCAAGCAATTACTCATAGATCCTGATGGCCTTTCAATTAGAATAGAATGATTTAGGTAATTGAATGCCTTAGATAGATCAGTATACACAACATCAAACTGTGAAGAGCAGTCGAGAGTGGATGCAATGAAGTGTGTAATGTGGACTAAGTTCGTCACAGTCGAGCTCCGTGGAATGACACCATGCTGAGAAATGGAGAGGCGGTTTTTTTATGCTACTGGCGGGGAATTCCAACCAGCATAGGAGCCATGTTCATATTTTTAAAGTAACACGCTTAAAATTAAGCCGCAGTCTTCAAGAAAGCGTTATGATATTAAATTCAAACATATTGGGCACGAAGAAAGATAATTTTGAGATTTCATTTTGATAGTTTGGAAACAGAGAAATACATTTAGTCACAGTCCGTTTAGCAAAAGCGTCAAAATATTAACATTAAAGTTTCACACATGAAGAAATACATTCTTTCGATAGCTAGTTTGCAAAATAAATGAAGAAATGATTGTGATAATGCTAACATACAAGATGTGAAATGATCTACTAGATAATCGAGATGTACACTTTAGTTTGAATCACCATAAAAAATCTAGAGTCTGGTGAACTTAACAATATTTTCTAATTACTGATTCTTCTATTAAAAACGAGATGTTCTGTAATTATGGGAATTGACTACTTAGGTAGTAACAAAAGGAAGTAATTTGAAAAAATTGTTACTGTCATTTCCAATGGGCTGCATAACAAATTAGCGGTGGATGAATTTTAAAAGATACACACTTAAGCCATGGCCATCTCCATTTCCAGATTTAGCTATCATCTATTTATACAATTAAGACTTAAACAAATATTTTTGAATATAAAACTAATAATTTTGATAACTTTAAATAAGAAATACAATAATAGATGGTCATCTCTTAACTAGACCAAATGAAAAATATTTAAGGGCGGTTTAAAAAAAGGTTTTAATGTTTTATTTTGTCCTTATTTAGCGTTCACTTGGAGGGCTGATTGGGATTGGAGAATTAAGCATATTATTTTCACATTATACAAAAATCATAGCACCATAGTTGATATTAATGGTTATGAAATTGATGGGAAACAAGATAAGGTATACCCCAAGGATGTCAATTATCACCCTTTGTTTTCAATCTATTTATATAAGATATAATGAATAAGCTAAAAGAAGAGCCAGTGCGAACCAAAACAAATGAACAGCACAAGGTATGCTGATGACAAGGTTGATCAGAGAAACAGAAATAGAATTCCAGAGGCATGTTTAAAAAAAATCAAGTAAAAATCAATAAGATGAAAAAAGTAAAAGATAGGTCTACGAAGATGGACACATAGCTAAACCACCAACAAGCTGTCAAATTATTTTAAACATACTTTAAAAACAGAGAAAGCAGCAGATCAAGAGAAAACCTGCTCAAAAACTTGGCAAAACTGGTAATTTTAGGAAGCTACAATGAATTAAAGAACTTTTGGAAACAGAGAGTCGATATTGTGATTTCAAGAAGACATCTCCTTTTGATTGTGATGATTTAGTGTCCAGTTTACAGTCGCATATTTTGTGTGTTTTTGTTTCTTTAATGTCGGCCTATTTCTGTGACTGTTGCCAATTACCGACGCCAGTTTAACCACCGTATCCTGGAATTCTTGCCGAACATATCTCTTTCTGTAAGGAGGGTATGGACCTTTAACGGACCTTACATCGCATCTTGTACACGGGACTGGACTGATTTACACCCCATCGGAAGGTTGGAATGTGCATACATTCAACTTGCTCAAACACAATGCCACAACCTTGGTTGATGTTAATTTTACAGTATGTACTGGAAAAATGAATGGGTTATAAACCTATAACACTTGGCTTCAAAGGCACACATGCTTACAACTGGGCCATTAAGGCTGCACACATTATATTTGTTAGCAGGACCTTAAATGTATCCTTTAATGTTGTATATTAAATTTCAAAACCTTTCTATTTTATTCTTGAAGATCAATTAAATTTTTGATGCCTAAACACCTAGGTACAGATATTTTGTTGTTTTTTATACTTGTATCTAGCCGAACCGTTCAACTTTCCAACCTGCAATCCCGAAAGTATACCAAGTCTGCCGATAATATTCCAATGATGCTACAATGGCGGCAAATTTAAATGTAAACGTTAATAAGTATGTAAACATTGTAAACGTGAGTATTAGTCAATTAGTTATAGAATATAATGCAAAACCGAAATATAACTTGAAATCTTTCTGACACTGACAACACTTCAGCTTTGTTTTTTTGTTTTTGTTATTTCTTTGTTTTCGGAGGCGGCCTTGTGTGTGTTAAAAAAAGACGGCGGTCTGGGGTCTGTTAACAAAATTGTGGCGGTCTTGGGATCTGTATCGCGAAAAAGCTATGAGGAATTACAATGAACGGAAGTGCTCAGCTCACTGTTTGTTTGTTTCTCTAACTGGTGGTGTTGGTGGTGAAAAAGATGTTATAGCCTCGAACGAATTGTCATTAGCCACGTTTCTGTAAGTGTGGCAACTCTTTTTACATTAAAAACCTTTCTTTCTTTTATCACGCTTGAAGGTTCCACAGCTCCTTTAAGTAACAACAAATAAATATTCTATATTGTTGGTCAATGATATATTTTCAATACTGACTGTATACTTTTATCAATGACAATGCTTTCACAGGCTCCCTCTCAGATACACATTTCTCTTACGAAACTTTTTGTTGTTGCATTCTCGCCAAGCGAGAAGTCCCGGGTTCGATCTCCGGGCAGGCCAACGAGAGGTTGACCTTGTCTGGAAAATTAAAAATAAATAAAAATCGGAAAATTGCGCTAATGCCCAGAGATTCTACAGGCATTAAGTAAAATAAAATATTTTGTCCTGAGCCTCCACTGTCTATTGTAATGTTATCTTCATAAGAAGCAAAATGTTTTATATAGTGACGTCTCATTATAAACCGAAATAAAAGTGTTTTGTCTTCAGGGCAGTAATTAATAGACACACTGTACTTTATCTGGCAAGAAAATGAGCCTCATTAACAACATGCAAATGGATACATTGAAAGACTGTACACAGATCTGATTTATACGTACTTGAACGGTGCTAATATACATAACAACAAAACGAGAAAGCATCAGAGAGGAAATATCTATAATATTGCAACATAAATATATAAAACAACAATATGTAAAATTATTATTATGCAAAAAAATCTTCATCAATGTGGTTAAATGTGGGAAATGTGTACGTTACTATTGTTTAATTATGGTTGCTGAAAAATGAAACTGTTATAAACAAATGAAAACTAAACGATAACTCAACGTTATTTTCTTTTCAGCAGGCACGCATGAACAATATAGAAAGTGTGCTGGGTTATAAGGACTATATACACGGTTTTAAAGCAAAACTTAATTAACCTTACTGACTACGCAAAATTAAAAATTAATTAACAAATACGCTGATATCAAAATTATTAAACTTAGTTACTGTGTTTGTAAAAAAATATTTAGGAATAAAAACTAGAAGTCTTGTATTTGTGAAAAGCTAAATGTGGAATGATAAATCTAGAATTCTAATAAATAATAAACCTTGGTCCATTTTATCCATTTTAATTAACGAAATACTGACACGTATAGTGCAATAAATGCAAAATATAAAAAAAAGTTTACGTAATGCATAACTGTATTATATATGTATAATGGATTGCGTTAAAATTAACTAAAACAAAAAAACTTACAACAGAATAACACAAAACATACGTACAACAGAGAAGTATATAAAATATACAACGATATAAAATAAAAATGGAGAAAAAACCGGAACTAAAATACAGGCGAGTTAAAATTAAGTATAAACGTTCCCAACGTTGTTATTGGAGCCATGTAACCAGTTAAATCAGCAAGCTTGTGTATTTTTCTGCGCTGACTACAATGGTCTAAACTAAAAAAACAACCAAACGCCGTGCTTTTGAGTTATTGGCAGAAACATAATTTTTCTAATGGAGCATCCTGTATATCTTATCAACATTTGACGGAGAATCTAATTCTGACAAATAGCTTATACCTGTGGGACCTAAGGTCGAAAATTAAGGAAATATTGTCAAATTTAAGAATCTAAATTAGGTAGCCATAGTCTGGGATTGGAAATAAAACTTTTACACATTTGACAGAGCAAAACACATACGAATTTTAAAATCTATTGAAATTTCACAAACAAGTGAACAAAACAAAACTTAACACTCTAAGTACCTAAATATTGAATTGAAGACAAGATTGTATTGGTGATAATAGTTTGTTGAGGACTATAATGGTTTTAATAACTGCCATTTGCCCTTTACGCATTTAGAAGAATGTGATATGCCAGTGGCGGCTCGTCGGATGACGCAGAAGAAGCGCTGCTTCATCTATATTTTTCGGTTAAGCTAAACATTTTAATTCAAAATCCACCATAATTTAAATGTTTTCCATTCTCTCAAATTCATTTGGTACAACGACATAAAAATGTCTTGTTACGTCGCGCCGCAGTTTATAATCTATTTTTATAGTAATTTATGGTACAATATAATTTGCAAGCCCGTCCCTGATCACCGAATTGAATGTATACATGCCCCAACGCGCAGCACTTACATATTGCGGACCACAGACTACTGTAGAGCGTCAAGCAACTGCGGACTGACAGCCAGATTCGTTTGTGTACAGCTGCTGCGTCTGCTTCGGGACGGTTGCCATGGCAACGACACACGAACTGGTAGGTTGGTGTTTATTAGTGCCACAAAAGTGATGCAGAGTTCTGAGCCTGCTTCAAAGCTTAGTTTCCGTCGTTTGTTTAGATTGGGTCGGATCGTCAGAGGGGAATTTTTGTTTTTACTATGGTGCCGTTAAATAATCTGGCATGTGTCACATTTACAGACTTTGAAAATCTGTATTTTTCATGTTTCTTTTTAGTAAGTTGTATTGATTTGTTTATTATCACATTTAAAGGAATAATTTCATAATAATAAAATATTAGATATAAAATTTCAAGTTATAAAAAAGAGAAGGGCCTTGAATTTGAAAAAAAATTATGCCTGTAGCCCGTCCATCTATAAACAGATTTTCATAGGTAATACGCGCCATATTATATTACCGTATGCGTGTACAGTGTCCTCTCATCGAATATTCATGATCATTATTCCGAAAATTATTCCTCGTGAAAGTCTATATTTTTGTACAGATGGATTTTTCATTTAAATACTGAAGTGCCAGGAGAACGCATGACCATGAAAATTTAAAAAAAATTCGCCTGCGACGCAGGGGGGGGGGGGGTGTTCGTCTCTCTGGACCCCTTTGGTGCCGCGCGGATTCTTCTTTACCCACTCCCGAAGCCACGTGTCGCCACTGTAATATTCTACATAGTATGCAGACAAAGTAAGACAACTTTAAAAAGTTATAACTGGGCGAGATCTGCCAGATATGAGATATTTTCTGCAACTGTATTACATTTGCCAAGAAGAGGATACTTAAAAGATTTATTGTGAGCTAACAGACTAAAATTGATGTACTGGCATATTTTGTCGCCCATGGAGAAAATTCAGTGAGATATTTATCTAATGAAAGGTAGGTATTATATTATTTGTTACCTGAGGAGACAGAAACGTATTATTACTTAGAAATGTTCATTCAATTTGACAAAGCTGAGAACTTTAGCGAAACTGGAGTTATACGTATAATAAAATAGTATAAATCAATTTGTTTGTTATTTAAGTTGACAATGGGTTTACATCAAGTATCAGCACCCACAATACCATATTATACATAATATTTTAAAGAAACACAAATTTGTGCTGTACAAATACCAATTGACATAAACAATGTATCTTAACAATAAGGACAGATGTGTTCAATTTTGTCAATGGTTTGTAAATAAAATTAGGAGCGACCCAAATTTTATGGGATTGATTGTATGGAGTGATGTAGCAAACTTCTCAAATGGGGGCATGTTGAACAGAAAAAAATCACTGCTACAGTAGCCGAGAAAACCTTATGTTGAGCAAGGATCAACACTCACGAAAGAGATTCAGCCTCAATATTTGGTGGACTCTTATGGGCTTCAGAATAATTGGTTCTATTTTCTATCAAGGCGACCTGACAGCCGAACGATATATGACATGGACTTGGCTAACAGGGGGAGTATGTACATGCAGCAAGATGGGGCATCTGCTCACAATTCTCGAAATGTAAGTGATGTCTTAGAAAATACGTTTCCTAATAGAATTGGGACCAGTGGTCTTATATGATGGCCAAAGCCCTCACCAGACCTTACACCTCTTGACTTTTTTTTCTGAGGTTATATTAATTGCTTCAGAATGCCATTACTACTGTTTTAAATAGAATTGATGCAAAAACCATTTTAAAAGCTACTATGAGCGTTTACGAATGTACTCAAAAATGCATAATTGAGGTGCAAGAGAGGTCTTTGAAGAATTCCTCTAAGCTTAGTAGGTAGTTATTTTTGTGATATTAATTTACAGTTATTTGTTTTCATTCCAATCTTGTCTTCATGTCAACATTTATTTAGATTGTTAATTTTGATTTATCCGCTTGTTTCTGAATTAGCAGGAGACTTTAATTGTCGTATGTTTTGCTTTGTCAGCTCTAAACGTTTTGTTTCAAATTTACGTCTACCTGATTTAAATTCTTCAATCTCTTTATTTTCGACTTTAGGTCACTTGGCGTAACAAGTTATTTGTTCAGAGCTAGATTCTCTGCCGAATGCTGATAAGATTTACAGGGTGTTCTATCTTAAAAAATCATGTTATCAATATATCAAATAAGCGATGCCCAATTGTTTTTGTTTAGATCATCGCAATCAGTGCAAAGAAATACACAAGGTTGCTAATTTAACTGATCACGTAGCCCCAATAATAACAAAGTTAGCAATAGTGCCCGCTTAACTTTGAACAGCCTGCGTATACTACCACTACAATTAAAATTATTTAAAATTTTAGAACGTCTGAACGAAAAGCTTACAACTGTATAAACGGAGTCGTTTAGAGAGACTTTTACGTAATTAAAAATGTGTATTATATTATTCACTGTTAAAAGGCGTATACTTTAAAGATTATTTTTACACTGTTGAATTTGCCGTTTGGACCACGTGTTTTTAACAGTTCAAACAGTAGAACTTGTGTCTTTATAACAAATTATCACAATAACGAACATACTAAAAGAAGAAAAAACTGAGTTAATTATACACTACTTATCGAATTGCACAAATCAGTGGCACACTTGCATAATTTTTAAATGTTCCATTTACTTTAGAAGTCTGAGCGAATTTTCACATATTTCGTACACACTACAATTTGAAGCCAAATAGTTTTAGTTTTGATCATCGTTTGTTTTACATAGCCTCGATTCTAATCAAGTTTGTTTCAATTAATCCTAAATACATAAAATATCAGATTTTTTAATATTACTAACAACAAATTACACTAAACTTAATGGCATCAGCTTGATTTCAATCAATTTTAGAGATATTGCACAATCTTCCGAAAGTGTTCATGATAAGTGGGGAATCACAAGAAGTTGTTCAAGAATATGAGACGTAGTCTTTGATATGGCATTCATATCGTGCAGTTTTTTTTAAATGAGTAAATATACACGAATGGCCAAATATACACCTTTATTTGACTGGTTATGAAACAGAAAGTAGAATAACCCTTCAAGTCACAAAAATAATAACAGAGGAATGTGATACATATGTGTTTCGACAAGTAAGTGTCAACAACTGAATAAGCGATAGCTAATGGCTTCAACGTCAAAATACGTATCTTGCACATAATGCCCTGTTATTATTTTTGTGTTTTTTGGGATAATTTAGGTTCCATCGATGGTGTCGGACATCACTCTTTTTCACTAGTTATGGAAACAAGTTTAAAAAGAAACCTTTCTCATTTACAAAAAATATTACATAAAATTATTGTTACTTGTATAGGGCATTAAATGTTTTCTCTATAGCAACATTTTTGCATATGGGACATCCTAAATATTATCCTATTTTAGATTCCATGTTCAATTTTATCTAATTTTATTTAAACTACATTGTAGGCTAATTCTGCTTTGTTTTAGAGATTATTAAAATTTATTGCAAATGTATTTTTTGTCGACATAAATTAAAACCTTTATTTATTATTATTTAGCTTGTTTTAATCCACCAAGACAGTGGTTTTAATTGTGCTCATGCTGAAATTTATTAACACAAGTAAGTGTTTATAGTAGTGTAGCCCCAAGTTAAGCCCTAGATCTATATGACCTTTTTAAGGGGTCGTAGGATCGACTCTGCCGCCTGAATTAACCACACGTTTCTCCTTTATTTTTCAACTTATGTATCACACTGATAACTCAAAAAATAATGGGCCGATTTTGATCAATTGATTTGGTGGGTACTTTCCTTTTGCAAGTGGCTTGGATAAGTTCGTTAGCCAGGTGAATCGGCTCAGGTTTTCCCGGAAAATTTTGCCTCTTCTTTCGGAAAAAAATTATATCTCCGGAAATAATAAAGCTATGGTAATCAAATTTGGTACACAAGTTTATGACATTAAAGGGAAATTATATACCAAAATTTAGATTTCTATGTTACAGGAAAAAAGTTATAAAAAAATATTTGGTGCCAGATCATTTCTATGAAAATTCACTACCATAAGGCGCTTGCTGCTTCCAGACTCTTAACTTTCAGCACCCGTCAGGTATGGCTATCCTATATGGTTTTTTTTGCCCGCTGTAACCAACTTAATACCATAAGTACACTTGGAACACCCAAATTACCAAAACACATTTTTTTAAAGACGTGACGATAGTTTCACTATGAAGTAAGCGTCATCAGAGGATGAAAAATTATGAATTGACGCAAACTTTGTTAGTGAAACGATCGTCAGGTCTTTAAAAAATGTGTTGTGGTGATTTGCGTTCTCCAAGTCTACCTATTAGTGCTCATCATAGGATCAAAACTTCACTTAGCAACTTAATACCATAAAAACTAATCTTGTGTTCTCTGAGACCACAACATCAAAGTCTGTCGTTGAATAGAAATAAAACTTTCTTATATTGAAAGAAACGACTCACATTATTTAACATTTCAATTTTGTTGAACATTACTCTTGAATTAATAAGGGTTATATAAACCAATATCCACCCTTGCAATAATACTCAAGTTTTTGTGATAAATGACATGCAGAAATGCGTAAAGTAAAATCAAAAAATAATAAAATTTGTTTACAGATTGTTATAAATTATTTTCTTTAATAAAAGTTTTGTATTTTGCTATTGTGGGGTTCAAAACCGTTCCAGATGCGTGGTACCTATTTTAATAACACTGAAACATTAAGTGAGTGGTGGACGTGCCGCCACCTAGTTGCGGAACCAAGTAGTATGTTTTCACGCCAACTCCAAATAACATAAAAAGATAGAGACTGTATACAACTAACTAACAATTTAGAAAATTGTCAGCCCTTGCCCATTTTTACCCCAATATAGGGACAAAGTATGTAAGGCTAGATGCATTCTCGCAACAATTAGAACCGTAGACCGGTTTCGCTCTCATTAGAGCTTTGAAGAGCTCTAATGAGAGAGAAACCGGTCTACGGTCCTAATTGTTGCGAGAATGGATCTAGCCTTAAACACTGAAACATTTTGTCAATGAAGACTAATGCAGAATCTGGTACTAATGTGTCAAAAAAAAAATTATTGAGTACCTAGTACATAAGCGAAATATGCTATAAACCTATGCACGCTAATTTGTTTTATTTAGAAATTTCTTGTTTAATTTCGATTTAATTCAATTGGATCGTCTTTCATGAATTATTTTTTCACCCAAAAAGTATGTTGATATGGAATTTTTTCTGTTATATAATCTATAATGGTTTTGATATAGGTATGGTTGGAATTATAAAATATTACTATGTATGTATTTTAAACTATGGCAGAAAAATGCGGATATTACTATCACAAATAGAGTGTTTGATTAAATGGACCCAGAAATGACTTGAAAACTCGCGACCTGGAATGTACCTACAGGGTGTGAGGTAAAAAAATGAGATTTTGCAAGAGATGAATGCACGAGGGGTTCATATATTGTGCATGGGTGAGACAAAATTAAAGGGGCGCGATGTGAACTAGTGGGTGAGTGCCCATAGGTATTCATATGGTCAGGTGTTGAAAAAAATGCTAGTGGCAGTCATAGAGTCGGTATAACGCTGGATGAAAGTGCTAATATGGCATGTGTAAGAAATTATAAATGTGTTTCCCCAAAAATAACATGGGTTATAATAAAGACTGGTATATTTAGAGTGTTTTTGGTTGCCTGCTATGCACCTACAAACGGAGACAGTAAGCGATAGATGGGAAACGTTTGGGAAAGACATGAATGAAGTACTAGACATGTGTGAACTAGGTGAAAGAATAATTAATTCATTGATTGTTGTTGCCCTTACTTGGTGAAACTTGTCCATTCTACATACAGACTTGGAGACTACTTCTCTGGCTTCACAACAGTGAAGCCAGAGAAGTGTCTCCAAGTCTGTATGTAGAATAATTAATTGTTGAAGACGGGTATATTTAGAGTGTTTTTGGTTGCCTGCTATGCACCGACACACGGAGACAGTGAGCGATGGGTGGAAAACTTTTGGAGAGACATGAATGAAGTACTAAACATGTGTGAACTAGGTAAAAGAATAATTAATTGTTGCCGGCGATATGAATGGGTCAGTATTTTAAGAAACTATACGGAAGCAATAAGAACCCTCTGCCGGTTGCAAGTCAGATGGAATGTGTCACTGTTGAAGTGCATGAGGTTGAACTAGTGATCCAGAAACTGAAGAACGGAAAATCAGGGAGTGTTGATAAAATCCATGGAGTTTGATAAAGAGGGAGGAACGAATAATTGCAGTGTCTTGATGAATGGTAGTCTAGTAGAGAAAAAAAAAATTTAGATATTTAGGCAGACTCTTAGCGACGGAGGAATAGACGATGAGATGCAATGTAGGGTAAATGCAAGCAGAAAGGTCCTTCGCCAAATCATCCCCAAAAAAAACTAATATTTACAAAAACAAAACGAAAATGTAACTATCCCACAGACACAAAAAAAAGACATATAGTGTATTTATTGAGCTTCAAATTAAAATTGACTGTATAATCTAAAAATGTTAAAATGTAATGCATACCTAACGAAATAATTAAAGTAGGTTAGACAGTGCTTAAGTAAAAATAATGTTGTAAGTCATTCCAAATGAGAAAGATTTTCTTAATAATTTTTCCTTGGCTTTTCAAATAAAAGCGTCAAAGAATTCTGTTCATTTCACCTTGTCTGTTCTATTTTGTTGGTTTTCAGAACTCAGAGGTGATGATTAATAAGAACAGGCAGGGACATTCCTAATGAAACAGAGGTGAAATGATTGGATCGTCGCAAAAAGGACAGAAGTGAAAACATTTGCCAAAAAGGCTTTCACTGATCATGATTAAAAGTTAAATGTTCGAAGTCAATGAAACACCACCCCCTTCTCTAATTTAACCTGAGGTTTTAGTTTTTTTTTGTATCTATACCCAATTTTATTTAAAAAATTGCTAATAGAGAAGCCATGACTTTTAAACTTCCAGTTTTAAGATCAGTGGAAAAATTAGTTCTACTTTTCTGTTAACTGTATTCTGATTGATTGTATTGATTTTTTTAAATAATATGTATTGGTTTCGTTCCCGTAGAAAATTTTAGAATTTGAATTTCTCATACAGAAAGGTAGAGCTTCAGTAAAATTTCCAGGGCAGTGAGATGAAACTGCCATAGTCGCGGAAATAAGCCAACGATAAAGAGAGAAAATACATACATACAAAGAGCGGAAAGAGTGTAAATAATAATATGATTCGTATTTAATACAAATTTTAAGATTAAATTATATACTAAAAATTAATTCTTGTTTTTTTTTCAAGTTCATCTCAGTTTACAACATATTAAAAAGTTTCAGCCAGTTTAATTGGTAAAAAAAAACAAAGATTGGTGGATTTCAGTTTGCAAAAAAAAATAGCAATGGAACTCACGTTCTTTTAAAATGTTTTTTTTTAGTACAGCAGGGTCCAAAAGAAACCAATAATATAAAGATTTGAAACTAGTTTCACCTAAAAAAGTTATTGCCTCCTAAAATAAATTTTACAAAAAAAATACAAGGGAAGTACAGTGTCATAATATTAAAATTGGTAAATAAAATTCATCTAAACCTGTGATTATTTTCATGTCACTTGATTTATGCAAAGCCAAGCTGGTTTCTATACACCTCAAAAATTCGCTGATGCCATTAAATTTAATTCAAACATCGAGAATGTCAAATTTACATCATTTAATAAGGCATGAGATCCAATAAGCTATGGATTTTAAAAGACAAAACATACAAAACGAAAAAGAAATCTACTTTACAATTCAGATAATATTTATTCTACAAGAATTATAAATAATGTATGTGTTGTCTGAGGTTATGTAAAATTGCATGATATTCGTATAAAAATGTATTAGATGTTGCATTTATATCAACAAGCGCATAAGTGAGACACACAAACATTTAAAAATACAGTGTTTTTTTTTTCAACCTTAGGACTACTGAATCGGAAGCTCTCACAGCTTCGATAAAATTATAACATCGTACACTTTATATATATATAGAACAAAAACATCTTGCAATGATTCTAGTGGCCTTTGACCAAGATCACAAATCTGTTTTTCATTTTTTATATAATATAATTCAATTGTTTCTAATTGTTGCGAATAAAAAATCTGGCACATATATGGTTGGAATGTTTTATTCTGGACGATCGACTTATTTTTCAGTGTTATTCTTTCATTAAACAGGTTCGTACTTGGTAACCTAACTGTTACCTAAACAATTATTCAAAAAGTTGTTTGAAAAATAAGTTCACCTTCCAGACGATATGTATTAAAAGCATACCATATTATATACAACATACTGCAATTGGTCCAACTGAAATATATGTACTTCACTGTAAAATCTGGTTTGGTTTGAAGAGTAAACTAAGAGATAAACAAAATATACCACAGTCCACATGAAACATACAAATTTCAACTCTTACCTTTCTATTTATTCAAATTCGTACTGACATAAATTTGTTTAAATATATCACAGTCCACTTGAAATGATAAAATTTCAATTCTTGCCTTTCTATTTATTCAAATTCGTACCCTAGTAAATTTGTAAACAGATATATTAGTAGTGTCTACTTATACAGGATGATCACTTATAACCTCTTTACAAACTGTCACAAATAATATTAGATTTAACTTAATGAAGAAATATTCATATAAACGTCTCTTTTTCTTTATACAGAAGTTATACCGTTTTTTTAAATTTTAACAAAAAACAGCCATGATTTACTATAACAAAATTTAGTAACTATCAGTGAAAATAATCACCTGTCGAAAATAGTTGATTAATGCCAAAAGTTTCGTGTCGTGTTTTGTTAAAAGTGCTATTCTACTTAGCAATGAATTTATTTTCTGACAAAGAAGATGCCTACATTGTTTTGGATATGTATCTTGCAACGGAAACTCTCGTAATGCAGCTAGAAATGAATTACACAAATAAGCTAAGGCTTGTGGCTGTTTATGACGATCCTAAGTCTGTCTTATTCACAGTTACTCATTTCGTCCATCTTTCCGATTCTTCTATTTTGCAAAATTCTTCCCGCATAACTTCTCTTGGATAAGATGATTCAGCCTTTCGTCTAGACTCACCACACAAAACTGTACGATAGCCCAAAAGCTCGTGCTCTGCATCTGGTACTAATTTTCTGTTGTTCAGTGGAACATTTACAACATACGGGCGAATGGATCTACGATGAGCGGCAATACCAGTCAGGCGAAGTCTTCTAAACGATGACTTGTGACTTATATTAACTGGAATCTCCTGAATAGATTGACGCATAGTACGAATTCGTATGTGCTATACAAACTGAGTTATGGTTTTTGTATTCGAACAATGTCGTTTTTTCGGGTGTCCTTCAAAGAACGGTAAATATTTTTTCGGCACGTTGATTTTGATATAATTATATCTGAATAACTCTAGCGTGCTGAAGCAACTAACACTAACTGCAACGTCGTATCAGTCACGTAACCCGATTTATGACTTTTGGAATCGTAAGATGGAAAATAGGCGTTCTCTGTTATTAAGTGAGCTACCTCAAAACCGAGACCACCGTTGGATTCCGGAGATCAAATTACGTAAGAATGTGTACTTTGTTTGAAAAAAAAATATATTCTTTTTTTATGTCGATTTTCAACTTTGGAGGGGGTGATGATTCTCGTGGATTTTCTTACACGTTGATCTGAAGGGGATAATTTTGATAATTGAAATCTAGCGGATCGTTTGAAATATTTTTAATTGCTTGCATCTGCTACAGGATTTGGCTGAGAGTTGTTTAAACACAACCGATTTTCCCAAAATGTAAAATCAGTTCTATTTCGACCCCACATGGAAATAGAGTGTAACATATAGTGTTTAATTTTCGTTACAATCGCAGAAAAAATTTTGACAAAATTTGATGCATATTTAGCCAAAAAGGATATCAGATTTTCGTGAAATTTTAATGTAATGTTCCTATTATGTGTGCAAAAAACAGTGTTCCGTTTGTCGTTTGAGCACCTGATTTGCGTAAAAATTAGATCAGAAAATGTTTACAAAAGTGGAAATAAAAGTTTGACTACTAAAAAAATATATATTTACGGTAGGGTGTGGGGATTCAGAGTTCCACATTTTAGTAATTCGTGTCTTCTAAATTGGTTAGTGAAAAGTTCATGGTCGCATCTGTCACACAAACTGAGTTATAGTCGATCAAAGTGAATGTTCAAACTTAATCTCAAAAATTCTGTGGCCAGACGAATGCAATTTTTCAGAGGATGGTGTTAATAATTTCCACAATGACAACTTTTGGTATCTTTACAATCCAGATGCGACCAAAGCGCGTCATTTCCACCAGAGATTTAGTGTAAATATTGAAGGCTGGCTGATTTAAAAACACATTATTAAAATTTTTGTCACTGGGTTTTGTAACAACATGCCTACAGTAATTGCATGTCAAAAATTCTATGACCAGGACCAGACGAATGCAGTCTTTCAAAAGATGGAATTAATAATTTCCACAAGTTTTGGTGTCTGGACAATCCACATGCCACCAAAACGCTTCATTTCCAGTGGAAATTTAGCGTAAATGTTGGGAGTGGCTTATTTAACAATACATTACTTACGAAAAATATGTTTAATGGAAATTTAAATGCAGAAAGGTACTACCACTTTTTGAACAACACGATATTCTTTGATCTTCTGGAAAATGTTCCACTTCATTTGATATACCTAAGCATTACTGGACCCCGCTTTAGTGAGGAAGATAAGTGACCCAATGGCTACATACTCGTTTTCCCAATAAATTGATTGGTAACAGAGGTCCTATATCATGGCCACACAGCTCACCGGACTTAAATCCATATGAATTTTATTTATGGGATCAATTAAAGCAACTTGTTCTCGCCATGGAAATGAATGATCTTAATTAGTTATTGCAGAGGATTCAAGATACTGAAACTCATCTTAGAAATAATATGAGTTTATTACGTGTGCAAGAGGGTTTATTCGTCGTTACCAGTGTTCAGGAGAATGGACAAATTCTTGTACGCCTACTCTAGCCTGAATTTTTGTTTCTACAACTAATTTTTTCATTTTGTTATATTATGATTATTTATTTGTGTTCCAAGAGATAATTATTATAAAAACACTATAACTATTTTCAACAAACAAAGATAGGTTGTAAGCTATATGAACATTTCAAATTGTATCTACTTTTCATTGCTAAAGTTTGCAGGCTAATCAAGTACCCTGTATAGTTGATAGGAATTTAAATTTGAAAATTTTGATTTTATTGATCACAGCTATTCCCACCATTTTGATTGAGTAATATTTATTTATTAACAAATTTTTGTTTTTTCAGGTCCACTCTGCCCAAGAAAAGTTTGCTATTATGTGATTTGATATGCGAGAAAAGGGCCAGGTCTCCTAATTTGTTCGAAGTTTACTAGAGGAGAGTAAATTTTACGTGATATTGACGTTATGTGGAAGTTTTGGCATACATTGTCATATACAGTGTGTTATTTATTATTGATTTTACCGTGGGAATTCATTCTCTGTAAAAATACCTGGCAGAAAAATTAACCTGCCACAACAAATCGGAGATCATATATAAAAGATGTTATTAAATTAAGGAAACAAAAATGATTCAACAGCTAACTAACATTTTTTTGGCCTTTTAAACAAAGTGTTAATACAACAAATTTGTTTGTAATCCAAGATAAAGCCTTAATATAAAATTTGAAGTTTTAATTCATGATTTTATTATTTTTGTTCAAGTTGATTTTATGAAACATATTTCCATAAAGTTTTCTAACACCTCAATATCGCGTTTTGCGTAAAATTTTAAAGCTGTTTAATGAAACTGAATTTCTATTGGATGTTAAAAGAAAAAAATCCAATGAAGACGATGCAGCAACACTTTTGATAATAAGTTTGGGTGGGTCATCGTATTTGGCTAAGGCGTAAGACATTGGCACAGTTTGCAATAAGTTTAGTAACAGACATTCTGCAATTGTGGATAATGGTATCAATACCCAGAAAGTCATCCTACCCAAAAAAAATATATACATGGGAAACCAGATTCGATCGTTTAGATTAAGGCTCAGACATACAATTGAAAATGCAGATGAAGAGAAGACATTGGACTTTCTTTATAGATTGATGAAAGTTAGTTACCTGGTAATGAAGATTATGTAGCAACACTTTTGGTAATAAGTGAAAATGGAGATGAAGAGAAGAAATTAAACTTTCTTTATAGATTGATGAGAATTAGTTACCTGGTGATGAAGATTATGTAGCAACACTTTTGGTAATAAGTTTAATGACAGATATTCTGAAATTGTGGATAATGGTATCAATACCCAGAAAGTCATCCTCCTCTATACGCTAAACCACCACATTCTGCAATTACTTTTAAGAAAATGCTTACAAAATTGTAGATAACTCTTTTACAAAGAATTTATAGGGAAAACCAAATTCGACCGTTTAGATCAAGGCTCAGACATACCTACACTTGAAAATGGAGATAAAAAGAAGAAAATGAACTTTATATATTGCGGAGAATTAGTTACCTAGTAAATAGAAATATTCACAGAAGGTTATTTTTTGCCAACAACACCAACAGTCACATTTCATCACAAAATAGTTGCAATGAGACTTCTAAAAATGCAGACTATTCATTCAAAAACACAGTCAATGTTATACAACAGTGAGTAATTGAAATGGTCTAGAATTTCTTACAATTAAGGCTTTAGTGCTTTTATGTTGAAAAAAAAATTAAAATCAACATGCTCATGTGCATCTTTTAGAAAATGGTTTGCTACCATTGCAACCTGAAATGTGGTGTTACATTATCTAACAGCAAGATGAATGCCCTGCTCATTTTACACTTTTGGTACGGCAGCGGATCACAAATCCTTGCTACCTTTGCAGCCTGAAATGTGGCATTACATTCTCTAACAGCAAGATGGATACCCTGCTCACTGCACACTTTTGGTACGGCAGCAGATGAAAATCCTTTGGAGAAAAATGGTTGGACAGATTTGGTCGCAGCTTTTTTTCTGCTAGATTACTACACTTTGCCCCAATAAATCTTTCTTCTGGTGTGTATTAGGCAAAGAGTTTATGCAGATGATCTACCACATGATCGTAAGATACAAAAAGGACAAATGCAGAAAGCACTGCATAAAATAAATGTACACCCAAATATTGGTAGCCTACCATAAATTTATTAATAGCAATTAAGGAGAAATGGGTGAAGGTTCAAGTAGGCTTTGTAGAAAAATAATTGGTCCCTGCAGTTTTAGAATTTCTTGTTTCATTGTTGAGAAAGACACACATCTAATGTAAGTTTAGATATATGTAATTAGAATTAAGATTTAGAATTTGTAATTAGGCTTTATTTTGGATTATAAACAAATTTGGGTTATTAATATTCCCTCCAAAATAAAAATTATTTGGGAATTTTCATGCTTTCTTAGTTTATTAACACCCTGTAAACTTGACCTCAGGTTTTTTTATGTCAACTTACTTTTTTAACAGACAATTTTTTTACAAAGAATTCCTTGTCGCAAAATCAATAACAAATAGTTTTTCTCTTGTCAACACCATTCTGGAACATACTGTATAAGACTGTAAGAAATATATAAAACAATGTTTATGTTATTTTTTTAACATCCCCATGTTTTATTTTAGAAGTTTATTGTTTATGTATTTTTACGCCTCTTCCTTTGTTCCTGTTGATTTTGTTACCTTAATATCATTTTCTATTTATTACCACAGATCAATGTTTTATGTAATTTGAACAAATTTACAAAATACGAAACCTAATTTTCAAAATATATTTATGCTGTAGAGTTATCAAAATACTTGAATATTTTGGCTAGTAAATATGTGGTGCTTATTAGATCGTTCGGCAGCTAAAAATATTATGTAATTGTGGTGGAAATATATTTTTAATTCAACATAAAAATATAGGTATTACAAATAACTCCTTTTCTATTCGCTATAACTAAATATTCTTTGAATTTAGCAGATATAGAAGGTATAGAAGATAATACCAGTGTCAAACTAGATGACGTTTAAGGATCCAGCTGAAAGACTTTGGATATGTTCTTTTGTTTATCTCTTAGACTACTGCGAATAACTGTCGGTATCGGTATGGTTGTGGTTGATTGTGTTATTTGTTTCTGACGGTTGTTGAGAAGGGTTTGAAGCATTAAACTCTACCTGGAGTCAATCTTTTATCTCTCAAACAAAATAGCTTCCATTTCAAATATATAATATATTTAATATATCTTATACACTACTTAATATTGATGTAAATATATATGTATGTATATACCATCTAATTGCACTTCATTTGTCATATCAAATAAACAAAAAATCAAACGACGTCTTAAGTAAACTAAACGAAAACAAACAGAAAATCAACGTTTAGTTTACTTACGATCAAACAAATATATCCATATATCAGTTAACTACTTCTAATTGTTTAATTTTATATTTATAATATTTAAGATATTTTTAGAGAAAATATACATCAAAAATTTTGAATAAATCACAGATAGATATAATTTTTTTTTTCATTTAATTTTTGGGACTTTCCCCAAGGGTATCGATATATAAAAACCATCACCATCAAAGCAGTTGAGATAATGCATGAACATGCATCTTAATGAATTTTATACATTTTGAGGTATACGCACGTTCAAGACACATAGATAAATAACACTGATGATACACTTTTTAAAATATTTTTTCGTATATTACGCCAAATACACCGAACAGTAAACATAGATAGCAACATAGAACAAGTGAATTTTCTGAAAGTTTTCTTATATGTATCTATGCTTAATAAATGCAATGTCGTAAGGAGGGTTGTATAACTCTCCAAACAAGAATAATTTTAATTCTCATTAGATACTTTCTTTTTTCTTTGTTTCCTTGGGCATCTACCGCATTGATGCTATTATCCATTATCATTACTATTTTAATTATTTTCATATTATAGTTGGTTCAATTAATTGGAATGTGTAAAAGTTTCACTATGTGAATGAACCACGAATATGAACCACGAATCACAAAGGGTTTGGAAAGTATTTTTAAGAAAGCCGATTTACATTTGACTTTTTCGCCGAAAAGTAATTTAAAAAATTTGTTGGGTAATACGAAAGACAAATACAAAGTCACTGAAATGTCCGGTATTTATGAGATTAGTTGCAAATATTGCAATATTAAATATGTGGGCCAAACTAGGAGAAACATAGCCACCAGATTTCGTGAAGATCTCGCACATTTACCACATGATACGGTGGACAAATCGTGTGTGGCACAACATATATGGGATAATAATTACCACACTGACAAAGAAAATTTGAAACTTGTCAAAAATGTTAGACATCAAACTATGCTTGATTCATTAGAAAGTATTTTTATATTAAGGTCGATTAACAACAAAACTTCATTGAATCATGCGGCACCTTTAATTTCAAGCCCTTTATTTTCACTTTGCATTTGACCGCTTAAACACTCCTAATTTGTCTGGTAGAATAATAAATTACTGCCAATAACTCGGCTGGTCTATACATATACTAATCTCTACGCTTATCTCGACTTAAAGACCCGTTCGTTTTCTTCGTATCTATGAAGTCAATATATACACTTATTAGTGTAAAATTTAATACAAGAAGAGTTTAAAATGTTCAACAATATAAAAAAAGGATGGTTCAAAGAAGGAGAAAAATAATTGGACTTGGCTCAGACAGTGCCGTAGCCAGGAATTTTGTTATCGGGGAACACCTATCGAATAGTGCCTCGAGGTGAGCTGAAATCGATAGACAGAGATAAGCAATAAAAACACAGTACATTATATATCATCTGCTGAAGATTTTTTTATCTTTTATACTCTGGAAAAAATGTACCTAGGGACATAAATATTAAAACTCATATTATATCAGAAATTAAAATGTACCTGGGGACATAAATATTCAAGCTAATATTATAACAGACATTTTTTATTTTTGCATCCAAAAAGTGTCTGTTATAATGCCAGCTTTAATATTTACGTCCGTAAGTGAAGATTGGAACCTGCGATGAGTACTGATAAGTACACAGGGGATGAAAAAAGTATTGATGACAACTTTGTTAATAAAACGATCTTCAAGTCTTTAAAACGGCGTACTGTGGTGATTTGGGTTTCTCCAAGTGTACTTATTTACGTCCCTAAGTACATTTTAATCTTTTCAGATTAAAAAAAGCTTTTTATGCTGTAGCCACACATAAAACGAAAAATATTTTGAACCATCTAATATATTAGTAACAAATTTCCCAGAACATTTTCTTTGTGCTTCTAAATTATTATTACGTATATCTTTTTAATGTGACCTGTGGTGAGCACTGATAAGTAGGTACAATTTGAAAAACCCAATTCATCACAATACAGTTTCAGACCCGACGATCCTTTCGATAACAAGGTTAGCATCATCAGAGGGATGAATAAACTCATGACGCTAACCTTGTTAACAAAATGATCTGAAAACTGTATAGTGATGAACTCGGTTCTCCAAATTGCTCTTATGTATCTTTTCCATTAATTATTTTTACTTCCAGAAATCAAACTGCATCAAGGATTGCCAGGTATATATCACAAGATAAATATTCTCTGTAAAAATCGATGTCAGGTTTCACATTACTGCATGTAGTCACCAATTTAACAGGGTAATGCAAGTAAAATCAAAATATTTGATTTGGACTTGAACCTTGCATTTAACGATGAAGTCAAGTAGGTCCAAATATGAATGAAAAATAAACTGCCTGCAGTAAGAGCAAAAATCATCCTTGTGTATCTCATAATTGCTGTAATACTTGCTTGAAATTTATTATGGTTTCGAATAAAGCATAGACGTATCAAGGATCGAGCACAGGCCTTTGTACCCCCCCCCCCTCCCCCTCTAGCTACAATATAAAATAATTTCAGATAAACATATAGGTACATATTAAGATTTCTGTGTGGAATCTACTTAAGCACAACCGAACTTTTAGGAGATTAAAATTTACTATGTAGTAATTTTGGTGCTGCAGAAATACACATTCTGGAAATATTTTGGATGTTGAAAAGCAGTGACTATGTAAAAGTGAAGACACAGGTCTAGTATGGTTCTAGCCGAAATGTTAGTGGGCATAAGGAATCGAAAATAAAAGCAACATAAAGCAAGTTGGGAGATGGACATTTTAAAAGATCATATCCAACAAAATTATGTCTTAAGACAAGCCAAAGCATAACTTTCTAAGTGACATATTCTAATGTTTAATTTAACAATAAAAACGAATAAATATAAGTATAGTATTTAATAAGGCAAATTGCTTCCTAAATTTACCATAACTTTCCGATGGTATACTTCCAGGAAAAAACTGAAAATAGCTACAATTCTTATGGCATTTAAAAGGGATCACTGCAACTCGCTTGACGATTATAGAGCTTAGAGCTCTTAGCAAATCCAAGAGTCCTATAATTAAAATTACCAGTTTTCGATTTTTTGTCAATTTCCCCTGACGTCAGTTGGTGAAATTTTGTAACTCTAACAAAGTTATATCAGACAGCCAACATGTTTGTGAAGGAAGGGATCACACAAACAGCATTTACTATATTTAAGAAAAAATGATCAAACCTTGCTGACATGGGAGAGAATATTCTGTATTTATTCCTTGACTTTTTCACTGCCGATATTGTTGATAATGACCTACTTTTCAAGAAATTTTTAAGATATAGTACTGTAGGCACCACCTTTGAGTTACTAACATCATATTTACCTGAATGAGGCAGTTTATTAAAGTTTATAAGGAAAGTAGTATCACTTGCTGCATTATGAAAAAGGAGTTCCACAAGATTCTGTGTTGGGTCCCCTTCTTTTAGTGAATTTTTTAAATAATTATTTCCGTTCGTTTCGCAAATAAAGTTGGCTGAAATGAAATAGCCTGTTAGCGAAACGAGCGTCAGGTGCATAAAACAGTTGTAGGCAAGTGTGATTTACCAATGTGCGTATATCTAGTGCTCACTACAAGTTCCATAAATTTTAAATTGTGTTATATAAAATATTTTAAGGCTACGGAGGGTGTCAGGTTACCAATATTATTCATATTAGCAGAAGATGAACGACGTAAGTGAAAAGAAAGTCAACTAAGTTTAATTTCTTACTTCATAGTTATAAACTTGGATTTTTATTAAACAACCGACAACGTCATAGGAACGGCACCAGTTGCTGGAATTATTATCAAATTCGTATTGGCCCTTTATATACCTAGTTATATTAGGTAACCTTTTTGTTTTCATGGTGAACAGACAGACTACTTGCTATAATAAAAAAGATTAAAATAATGTTTTTTTATACATAACGTCTTCAAAAAAAGGCAAGAAAGGCATTTTTTTTACGTTTTTTTATTGTCTCAACTACAATGTTTTTTTGACTTTCGCTAAGTTTTTATCTGTAATTGTTAGGGATTTAATTTTTGACTACTAAATAACCCAAATAAAACATTCATGCCTATTCGTTATGCTTGCTTTTTTGTCTTAATAAAGAAATCATCAAAAAAGAGGACAAAGGGTTAGGTATCTTTTTTTGCTGTTTCCACTTTAAGTTAATAGATTGCGAATTTTTTTTAACCTTCAGCAGAATATTTTTATGGCAGATGATGTTAGAAAAGTTCCTAGTTCTTCCCACAGATGGCGCTAGCGTCACAGAATAGGCGTAACCATCTTCCCATATGTCAAATACAACAGCACAGTATACGATTGTTTCTTATGCTGTGACGAAGGGATCTGTTAATTCGCGCGTGTCATCGATAATAACAGAGAAAGTTGCCGTTGTTTTTTTCAAAAACAGAGAAGAATGAGCTGCGAGCAGTGATAAACTATTTTAATTGAAAAAGTTTAACTCAAAGAGGGATTTATTCTCAGTTGGATAATATGCTGCCGATTTAGCCTCTTCACTATGGTCAAAAACTGGGTGGCCAAATTTCAACGTGGTCGTGTGAGTAGGAAGAATGAACCTCACAGTGGACGTCCGAAAACTTCTGCCGTGGCGGATATGGTAAAATAGTGGATCGTATGGTAATAGGGGATCGTCGGATAAAAGAGCGTGTAATAGAAGGCAATTTCAAATCAGTGTACTTATATAGAATTTTGGCAGAGGCGTCAGAAATAAAATATTCTGCATGTTGGGTACTGCGGTTAGGTTAATCTGTCTGAAACATTGAATCATCAGACTTTTTCTGTGACCTTTTGGACTGGCAATGTTCTAGACTTCTTGCCGTTTTATCACAATCGATGAAACATAAATTTCCAGAAATATAAGGGACCTGTCCTAACAATGAGTATTCTATTAACAAAGAAGGACAAAGGCATTTTATCTGTTTCGATACATTAAATTATTTTTATCGATTTGCAGTAAAAATGACAATAACTGGGCGAGTATTATTATGATTTACCGTAAATATTTAGAGACATCAAAAAACGTGGCCACATCTAACCAAAAAGGATAAAGATAACGCGCCAGCATACATGTCTACATTCACCATTGCAAAAATTCAACAACTAAAAGTTAAATTAATACTACATGCACTATTATTGACCAAATCTTGGCCTAAGCAAATTTTATCTTTTTCTAACCTCGAAAACTGACTCGGCGGCAGGTTTTCTTCAAATGCCGGGTATTCTGCAAACGTGATTCGTCGAGTTGCATAGAAGGAATTGCTGAACTGGAGTATCGCTAGAAGGTTTGTATGAAGCTGGAGGGGACCATATGAAAAATTAAATCGACGTTTTGGCTAAAAAAATCCGTTCTATTTGGTACCTACTCCACAAATTTTCCGAGCTTCCTCGTAATGTACCTATCATTGTAAATTAACATAATGACTTTTTATTTAACTCACTTGCTCATTGCATTCATTAGGCATTTACTTATTGTTGTTAAAAATAAATTTGTTCACCTGTTCTATATTTTTTCACGATTTAATTGGTTATTTATAAATTTAAGAAACACCTAATATACAGATCACTGCTTTGATGCTTATCGAACACTCTAACTACTAAAAACATAATAAAAATCAATAAATACTCAACCATCATCATCTCTTTTGTTTAAGACCGTCATATCTCGAGCCTTTCCATGCTCTATTATTTCACTTCAACAACCACGGTTTTACTTTACTTATACATAGTAATCAATCGGAAAACGCGCAATATATTCATATTTATATAACATTTATTTAAAGTTCTTGCTTCTTTTTCCCTTTTGTAATCTCATTTTATATACTCTTTCGTTCAATAAAAAAATCTCTCAGCACTTACGAATGTACTTGCATGGGATAGTGTGTGTCAGTCATTATCAGAGGCACTTCCTATTTCGCCGATGCCGTTTTGTTCGATGTCAGACGCCACCGACGTCGACGACGATGGTGGCATGACGACGTCCCTGAAACGAACCAGCATTTCTGGTTTGAGGTTCTCCGGATTTGTCAGCTCCTGTTTCAGGTAGATCCTGGCTGGAGGGGTGTGTTGTTTATGTTGTAATTCGTCATCATGTGATTTCCGGTTGTCAGCGGATGTGGATTCGTTCGAGTCGTTTGACAGTTCTATGGTTGGCACCCCCGAACTGTGGCCGTCGCGGTGGTTGGTCTCGTAAGACGGAGGTGAAGAAGACATCCTTGCTTCTGCTGAATTGGGTCCTATAAGAAAGAAGAAGTATTTATCACAAGTGTTTTTTATTTTAGTGGGATTATATCAAATATCTTCGTATCAGATTTTTGGTGAACAACTAATCAAACCATATCTTAACACTGGGGGGCTCTTGTATTTGAAATTTGAGACTACTTAGGAAAGTATTTTGTCCATTTAAATTCTATGGCTTTTTTCTAAATCTGTTATTTCTGGATGCCTATATTTAGTTCCTGTTCACATTATTAGTTAACGACATTTCAATCTTTAGATTTCAAGTTTGTGAATGACTTCTGTTAGTTATACGAATTTTACTTTTATGCAACATGTGCTCGAGGTGTAAGTACTGTGAGTTGCCAGCTTAAAAATTCCTGCCTGGAGCCCATGCAACAGTGTTTCAGGCCGAGATGTACGCCATCCTGCACTGTGTGCGGGAGAACAAGAGGAGGGGCTACACCAACAAGCGGATCCTCATAGCCACAGACAGCCAGGCAGCCCTTAAGGCACTAAGTAGCCCACGGGTAAATACGAGACGAGCGACCTGGCTGGGCAGAATGAGGTGACCCTCATCTGGGTGCCGGGTCACTCGGGGGTCAAAGGCAATGAAGAAGCTGACAGTCTCGCGAAGAGGGGGTCAGCAGAAACATTTATGCGATCAGAACCGGCTCTGGGCGTGACAAAGAGCACTGCCAGAGGAGCCATTAAGTCCTGGGTCAGAAACCAACACAAGGTGTACTGGGCGGACTGTCCAGGGCTCAGACATGGAAAGTCAATAATTGACGAACCCAGTTCAAAGAGAGCTGTGGAGCTGCTAAATCTTAGCAGAGGACAGCTCAAAAACACAACAGGTATCTCGACGGGACATATGGCCGTCAAGAAACACCTGTATAAAACGGGGCGGTTCGAGGGGAACCTTGCATGCAGAACCTGCCGCGAGGGGAGGAATCAGCCCAGCACATCTTGTGCGAGTGTAAAGCTCTGGACTGCAAAAGACAACTGGTCTACGGTCAGTCTAGACCGGAGACAGAGCAATAAAAAAATTCACCCTACCAATCGCTGTGCAGACTATTTCAAGGCACAGTGATTTTGGAATGGGTGGAGCAAGGCTAAGGGTATGCACAATCAACCAAAGGTTGCAGTGCTACCGGGGCGGTAAGGTCGCAGACGAGCCCTGAGGGAAAAAATGTGTTTTGCATTCTTGGTCCTTTGTTGTGAAAACTTACTAGGGTTTATCTCTCCATTTTTTTTATTGTCAGACATTCTCAACACGAAAGATCGCAGTGATGAGAAAATCGGGGAGATTTCAACCACACTGAGTCACTCCCATCATATCCGACGACAAATATCTGATATTTTCTAACTTTTATCATCTGTGTTAATAATTTTTCAAAAATTGGCCTCTGATCAACTGATGGCCCTTGGTGCCAGGAAAAGACTGGTGATTCCCCGTATTTAGGCTCTTATCGAGGGAATGGGTGGCTCAACAAGATACAACAAATATTGATTTATATATATATATATATATATATATATATATATATATATATATATATATATATATATAGAGAGAGAGAGAGAGAGAGAGAGAGAAAGGTTGAGAAATACTTGGATCTCGGATTGTTACAACGCGACGTTTCGGCTTCTGTTTGGGAGCCATTTTCAAGAGGTTAAGGCAATATGAGAAACTCTAACGCCTTAATCTCACTGGAGATCGTCTCTAGGGTCACAACCATAGACCTGGTAGTGATCTGAGAACCGTTAAAGGTTTTGTATTATTTGTGGTGGTGTTTCTTTTCGAGTCGTTATCAGTCTCATTGGTCGGGTTTGTAAGGTTAATTATGTGATGTACCAAATTAACGTTATTAAGCGGATTAAAAGTATTTGTTGGGCCAGGTAAAATGATAGTATAACTGTCTATTGGTTTAGTGGCCACATTATGTGTTTTTAATGAAGATATAAAACAGTTCTTATCAATATATCGTCTCTCTTGTTCAAACAATCAGGACATTTTCGATCTCGATCACTTCATGAATAATTCTGGTTTTGAAGATGTAGACCGGAGGTGTCTATTTTGTGCCCTGTATGAATATGCAGCATGACTAGTGCCGATGAGGGGTCAGATTTTCTAACTATGCGATCATATTTTCATATACTCTATCGTAAACACGTCTATTCCTCTGTCGTATATAAGTTCGGGAACAGTCAGAACAAGGAATTTTCATGGGACTCGTATCTTTGGAAGTTTTATTGGGCTTGAAAGTTTTTGCTTTAATGTTATGGGTTCCCAAAATTTGACTGATTTTCTCGGTGACACCTTTAGTGTATCTAACGTGTTTTTATGCTTATTGATTTAGATATTATGTACCTATAAATTAATAAAAAAAATTAGTATTATTCGGTGTGGGGTCATTTTAGCATCTGCAAGCCGTCATTTCACTTTCATCTTTGAAGCAAAATGATCCTTATGATATATAAAATACATTGTGCTCACTGCTTCCAAAGCCCTTCAATCATTTAGCCTTCTTTCTTCCCATGTCAAAATGTTAAATAAGGTGTATTGCTTGCATCACAACTATTCTGATTTTTAATCCTTTTTATAAATTCGCTTAGGTGTTTTTTAGACAGATCATTCCACCAACATATTTTTAATTAAATAAAAATAAGAGTTGTATTATGCATGGTGTAGTATTTAAAATTTAGTCAAATTCTGTACATAATTGAATTATATCTAAAAAGTCTAAGCGAGTCTAATAACTTGAACAGGAAATGTAACAATAGTTATTATGCGATCGTTAAATTAATTTCGTGTTGAGTAACATGATTTTGCTTTAGAGAATTAAAACTAAGACAAGAAGTCCTGTTTGAAGAGAAATATTTTGGTGCTGAAATGTAGGTATAAGGTTTATAATCTCGACTCAATGTTCAGCCAGTTAACAACATTACGCTAGTTACGTCCTAGACCAGGGAAATCAAAGAAAATAACAAACATACTACGAAACTAACTGACATACTACAATATCCCTGCATACTTATACATGTCATTTTTTAATTAAAAATTCTATGTAGTTGATATTTGATTATTATGTACTGTTGAAAATAGCCTAAGGGACAATAATATTATTGCGAATATATTTTTGCTAACAACTCCTAGCTAATTATAAATCCTCCCTCTATGCTCATTAAATATTATTCAACAGCACGACAAACAACAGGACTAGAATAGTTCGTTTTATCTGCTGGTAAAAATTGAATTCGATGAAAGGTCGACGACAAAAAAATACCGATTTGCATTTTTGAGCAAGCATAAGCTTAAAATCGTTTTGTTAAATGATTCATTGTAAAATTAATAACAATAAACTAATATTAACTAAATATCATAGGGTCAGGTCAGTTCAGTTTTTTTAATCTATATATAAGATATATCTCGCACCCACGTTGCACCTTGGGTACACAATTGGTTTGAAGAAGAGGACAGTGCCCCTACGCCATGGCCTCTCCACTCTCCAGATTTCAACACCATTGATCATGTGTTGGACATTCTGCAGCGACAATCTAGTCTTGCCAGACCTTTTAGACTATCTTGCACTTAAAAACGCCACGAGAGGGCAGCTTGTCTTTCTGTCACAAGATGTAATCGATATACCGATTAGGTATGCCTTCCTCATGCACTGTATTAAATAATAATTTTTGTCAAGTTATTCTATCAGAAATACACTTTAATTTAATTATTGTTCTCTATTTACCTGCATGTTTCTTTTCATTATTGAACAACAAAAAAAGCACAGTTTAAGAGCTTTATTTTTTGTTACTTCTCTACTGGACAAGTTAATAAAATGAATTGTGTAAGCTGAAGTTTGAATACGTTTACGACCGCAACCCCCAATTTGGTGCTGCGTATTGCAGGTTGTATAACACGAGACTTATATTTATAATTAATGTTTTGAAACAGGCTGATGCATCCAAAGGTTGTAATATAATACAAAAACAACATAAAAAAAGTAGTTTTCACAGGAATTGAATAGCGGAACATTTTTCTGAAATGCGATAGATATTGCAAAAAAATGTTAATCGTCCATATTGATTGAATTATTGGATTAGAAATAATTAGGAAACAATTCATACATATGTTTACACTCTACCCCATAGATGGTGCTGGACCTAAATGATGTGTAAAGTACAAGTACAGGGATTAAACATAAAACTCCCTCAGCTAACGACCTGTATAAAACCTCAAACTTGTATATTCTAGAATACCTGGTTATTAAAACATTAAAGAAAGAAAAACATTAGGTTTCGTCTATACCTAGTTCCATATGAGGACTTTTTAAAATTTGAGAGGACTTCTGAGATGCCTTTATAATTGTGCATTCTTTGTCTAACTTGACCAGCTCTATTATATCCTCTGGTTTTTGAGGTACAAATAGTGTCCACATTCAAAATCCTCCCCATTTATTATTTTTATTGTTTATACAAGGGTGTAATGTCACCGTATGTCATAGTATTCTCACATATCAAAATTTGTTGTTACACACATACTTATAAAAGTGCAACAATCACGGATCATTAGAAAAAACAGACATTTTTTTTCATAAGCTAGAACGTTGTCATTTTATTAATTAAAAAAATATTTTGAGATCCCTTTAACTTGCATTAATTTATTATAAGAGAAATATAATAAAAATTGTTACCTGTACTAAAATTCAGTGGACTTGATCCCTTCGTATATGAATCTTCTCCAGGACTACTAACATCTGTCATGGGTTTCAAAAGAGGAGTCAGTCTGCTGTTTCGACAAAGCTGATCTAAGAGCGCTTTATTCGACATGTTCTCAGGTGCTATATTCTTTTCTTCCTTCGGAGACTTTTCCTCGGCAGAAGGTACGCCAGATTCTAGACTAGATCTAATTATACCGTCCAGGAACGACCCATTTGACCCACCTCCATCTATCAAAGATTCAGCAATCTGCCTAGTACTTTTAGCTAAAGTCGGTGGTATGGACTGATTCGATGCGCCAATTGTCCTTGAGGACTCTTCCTGAAGCTTCTGCATCATCTGCGAAGCGAAATATTCTGGATTCGGTGGAAACGTTGCTGCCGGATTTCTATTATATTCTAAGGGGATGTGAGGGAAACCTGGATGAGCCCAAAATGGGAATGGTGGGGGATTGTATCCTGCCAACGGAGTCATTCCGGGTTCGAAAATTGGTAGTTTCATTCCATTGGGGGACGTTGGAGGGAACTTTTGTGGAGGTTTCATAACTGGTTTCATCTTGTCTTGGGCATTACGTATATCATTCTGTTTTAAACTAGCTATTTTTTCGTCGACTGGATTTGGCTTAGGATCGCGTTTTCTCGGTCGCATCAAATGTCTTTCTTTCACTTTGTATTCTAATGTGGAATGGGGAACACCATAGTAACTACCAGCTCTATGCACAGACATTTCACCTCTCTGTACGGCACGCACTGCTTCAACAAGACTGTCTCTGTCGTAGTTTCTGTATTTACCTCTCTTTGGTCTAGTCCCTTTGCCACCTGACGCATTGGCGTTAGTGGTACTGGTCTGTGGTTTTGGGGGGTGCTGGTACGGCCTTGTCTGTTCAGGCTGTGTCTTAATCACCGAAATGCCAGGTGGCGTAAAACCGCTCCTCTTGAAATCCATCTCCATCATTGGTCGCCTTGGTGGCTCCAAACTTTGCTGGAATTTCTGACTGATACTATGAGCTATAACGTCCTTAACGTCTTTCATCGATATCGCTTTCCCAGGTAGAATAGGTGGCGACCCGGATTCACTGGTAACTGGAGGTGACACCATGCTACCGTGTTCTAACGTACTCCTAAATAAATCACTTCCATTTTTACTTGTTGTTGGCTTAAAGGACGGAATTTTTAGTATCACATTCGAGGGTGAGTCTTCGGTCTCCATGTCCGATTCGGATTTTGGTTTATCTACTCTCGTGATGACTGAGTTTGAAGGACTTGGTCTCATTAACCTGTCCATTTCTCCGTTATTATTTTGTTGGTGCTGCTTCAATTGTTCTTTCAGGAGATGATCATCTGACAACATCTGCTTCATGAAGTCTGGTACGATGTTATTTACAAGAGGAGGTGGTTCTACTTTTTGAGTGGTTAGAATGTTCTGCGAAGCCAGAATAAGACTTTGCAGGTACGGAGCTACCTTAGTTGGTTCTAAACCTCCCCAAAGATCCGCACCTTCCTTGTTCTTTTGGAGAATATTTTTGAGCACATCAGGTGGAGTCTCAGTGTTTGAAAACCTGATTATATCCGCCATGGAGAGCAAAGGCGCACTTAAAGCTTTCTCTACTTCTTTTTCTTCCTCCGCACCGGACAGTTCTTTGTCGTCGTCCATTGCTTCCTCTGATTCTATTTTCAGTGGAGTTACGGAATTTAGGTGGGATTCTCTTTCTCTTTCAATGGCAAGTTTGTAGACTTTGTTGCGAAGAGTGGATCTGGGGATGCCGTAGATGACAGCAGCTCGTCTTGTTCCGAGCTTACCTGATTGAATGTCCCTTAAAGCTGCCTGGAGCTCGTCCTCTGTATAAGTGCGTCTTCCAGCAACTGCTGACATTCTAGGCTTCGCTCTAAAATCAGAACTATAATTAAAGCTCAATGAGATGTTTCAAAAAGCCCAAGAAAAAATGGCAAAAAATAAACTAATTGTAATATAGCATACATTTCGCAAATACATATTGCAATTAAGAAATTGAGGTTTTTGATATAAAATTTTTAAACTAAAAACACGTGGGTGAATTTTTTTCCAGTTTTTTTTAAAATAGCAACCCTACATTTTTTTATCACAATTCGATGGATCACATTTTAGTGAATTTTCTTAAAAAAATTCACTAATGAGGAGATCTCGACTTTTGAATTTTGAAAAAATTTCTTCAAATGAGCGCTAATTAGGCCCCCCAGAACACATATCCGGGGTCAGTTTGAATTTTTATATGTTTATATATATATATATATATATATATATATATATATATATATATATATATATATATTTATATATATATATATGTTTCACACCGATAACTCAAAAAATAATAAGCCGATTTTGATTAAATTTGGTGAATAAATTCCTTTTGCAAATGGCTTGGATAAGTTCGTTAGCCAGGAAAATCTGCCCAGGTTTTCCCGGAAAATTTTGTGTTTTCTTTCGAAAAAAATTTATATCTCCCGAATTAACAAAGTAAGGGCAACCAAATTTGGTACGCGTTTATGTCCTTATATGTAAGTTATCTACCAAAATTTAGCTCTGTATGTCAAAATACAAAAAAGTTATAGGCATTTAAAGAAAAATAAATTGGGGTTTTCCTCAAAACGTCAAAGTTGTGACTTAAAACGTCAAAATCGGCAACATTTTGGCAAATAACTTGAAACTAATACGGGCTATGGAAATCAAATGTCTCAAGAAGGATGTTTTACAAACACTGAAGTCTTAGTTTCAACCGTCATTGTCCTTCATTTTACTAAAATGTTTCCAGAAAATTCATTTGAAATAGACGCTTTCCCTGATGCTTGGCAGTAGCCTTAGCTATAGAGTTTATCGTTTAATGATATATAATTTTTGTCGAATTTTCGTAAAAAATCAATAAAGCTCAATATATCCGTTATTATACAAGATTTGAAAAAAAATTGTATATATTAATTATAGGGTGTCTTGAGCTACATCTTAAAAAAATATTTCTACAATCACAGGATGGCCCATAAGTCATTGGTGTTACAAATTTTCTTTTTTTTTTAATCAAACACGCTTTATGTTATTGCATTTTCCATCGAAATATAATGCATGTTTGTAAGAAAAGAAATTCTGGATGCAGCAAGTGCGTTATGGTAGCGAACTTTGATCAAATGCTTCATATTTGAATAGCCCAATTTGCTATTAACCTATAAGGTTGACCAAGAAACGAGTTTTTCCGGGAACACTTTAAGTCTACTTTTGGAAATCTTGGTACATTTTCACACAATAAAGTTATTTTTATGAAACATGGCACATTGCTTTTACTATATAGGTTATACTGGTAACCAAAATTGATGCCTGCTTTCTTAAAAAGAAAACACACATATTTGCAATAAAAACATTTTTATGAAAATTCACTACCATAACGCACTTGCTGCGTCCAGAGTTTTTCTGAATGTGGAGATACCCCATATGTATCGTCTAATATTACAGTTTTCAATACAGGGTGGATACCGGAATTTTCATTTTCAAATCATCTAAATCAGCAGGTTGCGTTTTATACACTGTGTTTTTAAGGTAGCCCCATAAGAAAGGAATCAAGAGGTGTAAGATCTGGTGATCTAGCGGGTTATTCTACGAAACCTCTTCGTACAATCCATCTTTGTGGAAAGATTTCGTGTCGTACTTGAAGAGCAAAGTGGGGCGGTGCACCGTCTTGTTGAAACCATATCCTTTCATGAGAAATATTAGGTTCCATTACATTTGGATACAATTCTGCTAACATTGGGACATCAAGACTACCAGGTCTTGATACCTGCAAAGAACACTGACACCCGTGGTACTAAATTTAACACACCAAACCTAACAAATATTATCTTTCGCACAGAGACAAACTATAAAAAGTCTCACCGTCGATACCTCTCGATTAGTGAATTTTTTTAATGAAAATTAACTAAAATGCCGATATTGTTGCTATTACTACATAATGCATTAGTTATTTCCCCCAGTTATACAATAATAATTATGTCTAAGCGGTTCTGTCGTGGCTCAATTAACAAACATTAAAAACCAAGTGTTAACACTGCTCTTAGAATATGATTTACTGATATACAGATTTTCTATTTTACGCAAAATTGTATTGTTTTAAGTCATTATCTCACAATTTTCATTTATAACCATCGTCCAATATATATTTTCAGTATTTATATCCATGTTTTAAATATGTTAGGTTAATTAAAAGTCAGTTGTAAAATATCAAACGTTATACACGTCTCCATCTATCATCTATATTTTGTGTTAACTAGAGCAGTCGTGACAACATACTACCTGGTCCCGCACCGAGATGGCGTCCCTGTCGTAAATCTTTCAATGTTCTACATGCGGACATGTTCCAATAATGTAACTTCCATTGTTTTATATTTACGATTTATTTAAATAGCATAGCAGTACAGGTAACGTCATCTGTCTTTGTCTAACATTATAGATATTGCATTACAGAATCTGAATTGATGTCGAGGATTATTTTAATATTAATTTAGAATAACTTTATTTTTCTTTGATCAAAAGACTTGAAAATTGGTACACAGCCACGTTTGTCTATGTTCCCTTAAGTTGTAAATTTTTTTTCAATCACTTAAAGAATTTGAGAGATATTGCGTTTAAAAATGTATTTTTTAATTTTTTGTTAAGCTTTGGCGTCAAGATCTGATGAACGAACTCATCCAAGCCATTAACAAAATAAAGGTAATTCCCAAATTTGGTCCAATCAGTATCAAGTATTTTTTGAGTTATCGGTTGGATACACACACACACACACACACACACACACACACACACACACACACACATATATATATATATATATATATATATATATATATATATATATATATATATATATATATATATATATATATATATATATATATATATATATATATACAGGGTCGCTGATAAGTCTGGAAACGGTCGATTATCCGGGAAAATATACAAGGTGTCGAAAAAAGTTTTATACAAAACTTTTTGGGTTCTTCAATGTCTACTAGGGGGTGATAATTTTATTTATACAGGGTTGGTCATACAGGCGTGGCACACCAATATTAATTTTTTTAATGGAACACCCTATATATTATTCGATATTTCAATCCTTCTCTTAATTTTGAGCAACATTTATGAGAAGCATAATGTACCTAAACTCAATCGTTTCCGGGTAAAAGAATAAATAAAAATAAACGCTACTGTTTTTAAAATCTATTGGATGAAGAACAAAAATAAATGAAAAGTAGAATATCTCTTGAAAACAATCTGTGAGTGTGAAAAGAACCGGTTGCGATGTTTTTAACATTGTTTGGAATCCCAAGATAAGATAAGATGCCCATAAGAAACGCAGTATTATTCTTTTGTTTTAAAATGTTTCCAGGACAACGAATGTCAAACATTCATTCAGTGTCAACAGTTTTGAAACATTAGTAATTTAGTGTCAACAGTTTTTGTGCAAAATGGCAAGTTTAAGTGAAACCGAACGTATCGAAATTTTAATGATGATAGGGTACGGTGATAGAACACGAAGTTTTGCTCAAGTGGTGATTATGTTCAATGAGTTGCATCCTGAGCGGGAATCGATCTCCAAATCCACAGTTTCGAAAACTTTGCATCGTTTTCACGAAACTGGCGGTATCAAGGATAAACCTAGAACTGGAAGGCCAGTAACCGTTACAAATGAAGAAAATTCTTTGAATGTAATATTGAATGTGGTGGAAAATCCGAAAACTTCGGCACAGCAATTGGCTTTAAATCACAATATGAGTCGATATTCAATTCAAAAGATTACGAAGCGGGAAAAGTTCCGTCCATATAAAATTCATTTATTGCAAGAACTGAGTGAAGACGATTTTGATCGCAGAATCGAGTTCTGTGAACTTATTATGGAGAAGTTACGCCAAAATTTTAACTTTGCCAACCACATTTTGTTTTCCGACGAATCTACATTTTGTTTGAATGGACAAGTCAACCGACACAACTGTAGGTACTGGTCAGACGAAAACCCACATTGGATGGAACAAATTCACACCCAAAGACCGCAAAAAGTAAATGTTTGGTGTGCTATTATTGGTGGACATATCATAGGACCTTATTTTATACACGGTAATTTGAACTCTGCTCGATATTTGACACTTTTGCAAGAATCAATTGTTCCAGACGTTAGTCGATTATTTCCGAACAATAACGACCCAAATCTACCAGCGGAAGAAATATGGTTTCAGCAGGATGGGGCACCCCCTCATTTTGGAATTGAGGTACGGGAATATCTGAATCAAACCTTTCCTGGCAGATGGATAGGGCGCAGGGGAACTATTGAATGGCCAGCTAGGTCTCCCGACATGACGCCGCTTGACTTTTTTTTGTGGGGTCATGTAAAAAATTTAATTTACCAAAATAGACCGCAGAATATTGAAGAGTTGCAAGCAAGGATTGTGCATGAAATTAATAACATTCCTCAAAACGCTCTTGTAAATGCAGTGCAATGTTTTGTTAAGCGAATTCATTATTGTCAGGAGGTCAATGGAGAACACTTTGAACATCTTATAAAATAGGATTTCAAACAATGTTAAAAACATCGCAACCGGTTCTTTTCACACTCACAGATTGTTTTCAAGAGATATTCTACTTTTGATTTATTTTTGTTCTTCATCTAATGGATTTTAAAAACAATAGCGTTTATTTTTATTTATTTTTTTACCCGGAAACGATTGAGTTTATGTACATCATGCGTCTGATAAATGTTGCTCAAAATTAAGAGAAGGATTGAAATATCGAATAATATATAGGGTGTTCCATTAAAAAAAAATTAATATTGGTGTGCCACGCCTGTATGACCAACCCTGTTAAAATGAAATTATCACCGCCTAGTAGACATTGAAGAACCCAAAAACTTTTGTATAAAACTTTTTTCGACACCTTGTATATTTTCCCGGATAATCGACCGTTTCCAGACTTATCAGCGACCCTGTATATATATATATATATATATATATATATATATATATATATATATATATATATATATATATATATATATATATATATATATAAACATTTTAACTAACCTTGGAAATGGGGTCCAGGGGCCCTCATTCGTGCTCATTTAAAGAAATTTTCAGAAAGTTCCGATACCTCTCTGTGCATTTTGTTAATGAAAATTCACTAAAAAGTTTTGCTATTAAAGACCTTTTTATGAAAATTCACTACCATAACGCACTAGCTGCGTCCAGACTTTTTAATAGACGTTGAGGCAATTTAGTTTAACTCTCTTGTAAAAAAGAAAGAAAATTAATAGCTTCCACTATTAAATAAAAAGCCACCTTATTAGGATGTATAGAAATAACTTTGAATGAAAGGTTTCTGCTAGCAAATAAAGCAGCTATAATTTCATTCGCATTCGTTGACATTCTAAATAAGCATTTCAGGATACGGTTGCCTATGTTATTTACTTTATTACATATATTCTTGCAAATATTCTGCTCCAGGTCATACATATATACCTATCTGTCTATCAGAGCTCGAATGTCACGGCATTGTTAATTGAAAATATCCGTATATATGGTATTAATTACAAACCTACGAGAGTTAATTACATTGTGGTCATTTAACTGATTCGAGTTTTTTATTATTGCTGCAAAATCGTTAGAAAATTAATGTCAATGAATTTCTCATAAAGAAATACAAAAATTGTTAAGTAGGACAAGGGCAACGTTGCATTATAGCTGCAAACACATGCACGCTGTTTGAGTGTCATGTGTGCCTTACTACCTAAGTAGGTAGCTATCATGATTATTATTATTATTGCCCCTACATTTTGAAACTACCTACGAGTTCAAAAGAAGTATTCATTACGAGGGTTACACATAATTTCTTATCACTAGCATAGTAGCATGGCGCCTCGATGTACCAGGCCATCACGCTGATTATCTATCAGACAAATATGCGTCATGATATTGTCCCCTTAATATTAGGTGGTTAGAATGACTCATATTTCAGGAAATTTATTTTAAAATTGCAGTAGAAGAAAAAATGGTTTATTTTCGTAGATCATTTCTGCTTTTAGTAAATTTTCTTTAAAAAATTCACTAATGAGGAGATCTGGACTTGAATTTTGAAAAAATTTCTTCAAGCGAGCGCGAAGTAGGCCCCCTAGAACACATATCCGGGGTCAGGTTCAATTCTTATGATCTCCGGCGAGATTTGGGGAGTAGGCAGATTGAGGCCCCGTATTCGAGCTACAACAACCCAATCCATTTTTGTCCACCGCTCTAAGGAGTAGGCAGATTGAGGCCTTAGAGTATCCTTACATATTTCCTTTGCCTCTTAAAAATGGCTTCAAAACATGAGCCGAAACGTCGACTTTTCATAAATTTTGGGCGCGGTTCAATCCCAGAACCAAGTATGTCTCGTATATATATATATATATATATATATATATATATATATATATATATATATATATATATATATATGTGTTAGCCAGGAAAATCGCACCAGTTTTTCCGGAAAAATGTAAGGTTTTCTTCTGGAAAAAATTCATATCTCCGGAAATAACAAAGTTATGGCAACCACATTTGGCAGGCTTGTTTATGCTGTAAAAACCAAACACGCATCAAAATTTAGGTCTCTATGTTGAAAGGAAAAAAGTTATAGGCACTTAGTGAAGCAAAATTTTAGTGCCACTAAAAGTCAGAGAAGACGCAATACCAAAATATTGTATGTGTTAAACAAAATCTATTAAATGTTAGAGACAGCGTTTATATTTTCATGGCGCAAAAAGTTCAAGAAGTACCAGAAAGATTACTTTGAGAATTTTATAATTTTCCTCCTATAAATGTCAAACTGGAGATTTGAAACGAAAATTAGTATAACTATTGCGGTTAAGAATAGAGAATATTGCATAAAATGTGTGTTCCAATGTTCTAGATTTATGTTACTCTTCGCATTTGCTAAGATAACTGCAAAATCTGCCTCTAAAGACCTTACATATTACAAATAAATAACTATTGCGGTTAAGAATAGAGAATATTGCATAAAATGTGTATTAGAATATTCTAGATTTATGCTACTCTTCGCATTTGTTAAAATAACTGCAAAATCTGCCTCTAAAGATCTTACGTATTACATATAAATAACTTAAGACTATTAGCGATTATCTACCTTTCTTCACTGCAGTTTGTTAGAAGCGATACGTGGTGTAATGGTTAGTATCCCTGTCTGATGAGCGAAGGGACGCGGATTTACATCTCACCGTTGACTGAATTTCTCTTTTAACTTTTTAAATATTTTTTTCGTCTTTGATTCCATTTTAACGTTATCTGATCAGATTGTGTAATTCCAATATATATTTTTAGTGACTTTTTGTTGAAAATGAAAAATAAGCACTTTTAATACTTTTAATTCAAGTTTCATAGTAGCTGTTGTTGCCCTTAGTTCGTGAAACTCTGCCACATTTAACATAGACGTAGAGATTTGTGACACGAGAAGAGGTTGTTTTCTTCTTTACAACCCGACTCGCTGTTTACAGCATCCACAGGCAAAATAATTTTCTCTGCGAAGCCACAGAAAAAGTATCTAGTTCTGTATTTAGATAAGATTTTGAATATTTTTTAATTTATTTCTATTACTATTAGTTAATTTTCTTGTGCAAAATGTTCTTGTAATAGCAAATTTTCTTATAAATGAATTCAATAAATTTTCTTTGAAGATACGTTTGTTGACAATTTTTGTATAAAAAATTATTCAATTGATTAAACATTTTTTATACGAAATTCATCTAAAATTAGGTTTTAATGGATTTTCGTGCAAATAAATGATTTTATTTTAAATTTTAATTACAGATTAGGTATATAATTTAAATTTTATGTATTCTTTTTGCAAAATGTTATGTAAAAAGATATTTAGCCAGTAAATTATTTTTTTTTGCGAATTTATTTATGTTATTTATTTTTATTAGCGAATTTTCTGGTACAAAATGTTCTTTAAATAGCGAATTTTCTTACAAATAAATTTAATGAATTTTCTTTAAAGAAATATTTGAGAATGTTTGTATGAAATATTATCCAATTGATGGAACATTTTTTAAATGAAATTCGTCGAAAATAAGGTTTTAATGGATTTTCGTGAAAACAATTATTTTATTTTAAATTTTAATTACAGATTAGGTATATAATTTAAATTTTATGCATGCTTTTATCAGAATTTTGTGTAAAAAATATTTAGCCAAATTCGATGCCTGGTTTCATTAAAAAAATACATATCTGCCATTTAAAACATTTTTATGAAAATTCACTACCATAACGCACTTGCTGCGTCCAGACTTTTTATATTATTGTGTTTTAGCCAATTAAATATGTAAGCTGTGTTTAGACAAAGCACCTTAAGATAGGTTGTTTTTAAAAAAAATCCTAAAGTAGAAGATATTTACTTCTAGCACTGGAAAAATATAGGATGAACAAAATTACATATAGTTTTTACGTTAGCAATAAATATACTATGCATCTGTTCTAAGTATTTGAATTTGGTGATAATATTAACAGATCTATTTACGTATTGGAGAAGAATACGGGATACAATTTTTTACTCATCGTCGCTTAGTTCACCGCCAGAAAAAGCAGACTGGCGTTTTTTCCAGATTAGATCCCCTAAAAAGATAACTTTTTGCGGGTGGTGTCAATTTGAAAAGCGACAAAGAGTTCAATATATTTTTTTAATTGGCAGCTTATTTTTATCTAAAGGCTTCAGAGTACTTGTTGCTGCCCTTGCCTGTCGAATCCAATTAAATGTTCTAAATTCGTCTTCAAAATGTTCCCTAAATCGGATAATAAAAAGCCTCGATATTGGAAAATTCTTCCAACACATTTCTGGCCAACCCACTGGCTTACGGTTTTCATCCTCTTTTTTAAAAACATATTTATTATTTTCTGAATTGCGTTTTCAATCCAATATTTGCTCATGAATTATGTCATGAACAACATACGGTTGATCACCTCTTCGCCTAGCACATCTAGCAATAGTGTTCCTATCTTGTGGCCAATATGCCTTACCAACTCCTTTGAATTCGGTGTAAATCGTCTTCCATTTCGCTAGGTCCTACAACCAAAAACACCAAGTCTATACTTTGCAAATTAATGTGGGATTTCTTGAACAGCCATTGAGCAAATTCCAGCTACATCTTTGCTTACATTTTGCCCCCACATCCTTCACTAACACACTGAATTTGATTTACCGAACTAGGCAATTATTCAAAATAGGTGTAGCATGTTACAATTTCACAACTACCACGTTTCCCTTGCACTTATGTCCACATAAAAGAATCTTCCTGTTTGAAAACTACATTATAAATCGTGCAATTAAAGGTTTTTGAATGCTGTTTGTAAAATCAGGTGTTATTTGAACGACCATTCGGTACAAAAATCACTTGTGGATCAAAATTGCAACTTACTGTTTCTACATTAGAATTTTCTACCAATTCCCTTCCCAATCTCTTATTATCACGAGCTTTATTCTTTGCGGCAAGATTAGTTTGATACTCATTCTCCATAAAGTTCTTGTTGCTTGTAGGACTGTTATAAGCCATACAAATACGACACTGGATTAGATAAACAATCTAAGAAGTCATAGGAAGGAACAGCAAACAAAAGCTACACAAGTAGATATAGCACACAGGGCGCAGAGGATACTGTTGCTAATTCAAGTTAACCAGATGCATCAACTAGATATTTCAATATTGTGTACTTACAGCAATAAAAAATTATTGGTTTTCGGTCATACCTATCTATATTATGTTACTGTATTCCTCTTTATAGATTCCTACTAGGACTTATCTAATTATAGCATTACAAAAATAAAAAATAGGATGGATATACTTAGATAACTCAAAATACTTAAAATTGGAGGTATCTAGTTGTAGTATTAGTAGTTGCAGTGGTGGGGAGGCCAACGCCAAGCAAGTAGGCCACAATGGGCCCTTTTTGCCAACCCCAGCAACCATGCTCTACTCTTTCTCGGTTCCGTCGCCAAACCGCCTCGACCTCGAGATGAAGGCCGTGACGGTCTTCAATTGGACGGTACTTACCTGATTCATCTGCAGAGTCCTTGATCCAAACAATTCTGCCAGAAGACTCCCAAAAGCCTCGCATTCACACAGGTAGTGGTAGGAGGTTTCTTCATCCTCGCCACATTCCTGGCAAATGGGATCCCTTTCTATGCCTATCAATGTGAGGTGTCTTCTGTCAGCACCCCAAGGATTCGGCGAAGCATAGGTAGACTCCAACCGAGTAGCCAGACAGCTTTATCTCTGTCCGGCCCCTCCACGAAGTCCCTCGCCTGCCTGCAGCCACCAACCGACCCCCAGTGCCTCTCCATTGCTTCCTCGGTCCACCTGTCTAAGGCGACAGAGACTGTCTTCCTACTTATGCCTATCGCAGGCTCCGGGCCACAGAACGGCCGCCGGGAACCGAGTCTTGCGAGATTATTCGCCACCTCATTCCCCGCTACGCCACAGTGTCCCGGAACCCACACCAGTTGCACCTCCTTCGTCCTGGCTAACCCTCTGAGGGCGTCAGCGCACTCCTGAACCAGTGGTGACCTGATTCTGGCCGCGCAGACTGCCCGGAGGACCACCTGGCTATCTGAGCAGATGCATACACATTTTGTAGTATTAAGGGGACGATATGTTATCTCTGATATTGTTGTAAAGTTATGTTTCAGGTATGTTTTGCTATCTTTAACAATTAAATTATATGTATAGTATAACATTCTACGGACGACGTACTATATAGAATGGGTGGCCAAATGATTAGAAACACTTCGAGCATTGGTGAATTTCAGAAGGTAGTATCAATTTGAAGGTGGATATAGGCAATTGCTGTTACAGATTGCTGCATAACAGGTTGCCTATTCCCTTTGTATTTATTTAAGAGGAAAAATGGTTGATTCTGCAAAAAAACCTTAGAAATGCTGCATTAGTGTACAATTTACGCTTCAGTGAATTTGGTTGTGATATTAATTGGGGTACTTTAGAGGCTTTTTGTGATTTTGAAAAAGATTTTAGTTGTATCACACCGATAACTCAAAAAAAATTATAGGCCGATTTTGATTAAATTTGGTGAGTACCTTCCTTTTACAAATGGCTTGGATAAGTTCGTTAGCCAGAAAATTCGGCCCAGGTTTTCCCGGAAAAGTTTGAGTTTTCTTTCGAAAAAAATTGTAAAAAAATTATATCTCAAAAATTAACAAAGTAAGGGCAACCAAATTTGGTACGCGGGTTTATATCATTATGCGTAAGCCACGTACCAAAATTTAGCTCTGTAGATCAAAAGACAAAAAAGTTATAGGCATTTAAATAAAAATTTATTGGGATTTTCCTCAAAATGTCAAAATTGCGATTTAAAACGTCAAAAATTGGCAACATTTAGACAAAGAACTTGAATCTAGTACGGTCTATGGAAAGGAAATGTCTCAAGAAGAATGTTTTACAAACCCAGAAGTCTTAGCTTCAACCGTCATTGTCCTTCATTTTACTAAAATATTTCCAGAAAATTAATTTAAAATAGACCCTTTCTCTGATGTTTGGCAGTAGCCTAAGCTATAGAGTTTATCGTTTAATGGTATAACATTTTTGTCGAATTTTCGTAAAAAATCAATAAAGCTCAATATATCCGTTATTATACAAGATATGAAAAAAAAAATTACATATTAATTATAGGGTGTCTTGAGCTACATCTTAAAAAAATATTTCTACCATCATAGGGTGGCCCATAAGTCGTTGGTGATACAAATTTTCTTATTTTTTTAATCAAACACGCCTTATGTTATTGCATTTTTGCATTTTCCATCGAAATATAATGCATGTTTGTAAGAAAAGAAATTCTGGATGCAGCAAGTGCGTTATGGTAGCGAATTTTGATCAAATGCTTCATATTTGAATAGCCCAATTTGCTATTAACCTATAAGGTTGACCAAGAAACGAGTTTTTGTGGGAACACTTTAAGTTTACTTTTGGACATTTTTGTACATTTTCACACAATAAAGTTATTTTTATGAAACATGGCACATTGTTTTTACTATATAGGTTATACTGGTAACCAAAATTGATGCCTGCTTTCTTAAATAAAAAGAAAACAGACATATTTGCAATAAAAACATTTTTAAGAAAATTCACTACCATAACGCACTTGCTGCGTCCCGAGTTTTTAGTGTTATCTGTAGTCATTTTAAGGAAAAGTAAGTATTTTTTATTATAAAATGCATTTTTTGGGAAAATATCTTCTGTTCCTAACACGTTTTTTCCAGATGGGAAAAGCCAAAGATATTCTGCCATCAAAGTTTTCAGGAATTTTTTCTTGCCTGAAGAAAACCGTATTCTCAAAGAAAAATAGCTGCCCTAACTCATGTTTCTGTGGCCACTGTTAGTCAAAGTAGGGGAAAGTCTGAAAAAATTAGAGTATCGAAGCAAATCGAATTGGAAAGTGTGGCCGGAAAGACCTTACAACACCACTAGGTTACAGAAAAATTAGAGACATTTGTCTACAGAACCGAAAAGAAGGTAGAATGGTGTTGACCAAGCTAATTCAGGAAGCTGGAATCAACTTATCTCAGCGAACAGTTCGAAGACGCTTGGTGGAGCAAGGGTTCAAATGCTGCATGCCGGCAAAAAGCCTAGATTAACAGAAGCCATGAAAAAAAATACTGGAATGGACTAGGAATCATCGTCATTGTTGGACAAACATAATTGGTACGCCCCTGTCTCTTTACTTTCATTCGGGTGCACTATCCTTTAAGTTTTTACCTGGAATTATTTATCTTTGGATTTCACAATCTTTTCCAATTTGATGGTAATCTTTATCTTCTGACCGTCTGTATCGCACTACGTTTACGAGTGAACAATGCCATACAAATAATACTTATATACCGTTAGGTCCTTTATTGTAAATAACTTTAGCTGTCTTTGAAGTATTCTTAAGATGCACCCATTGGATTTTCTTGACTAGGAATAATGCTTCTACCTAGTTGGTCATTCTGTATTACTGACATTATATTATGTCAACTACGTCACCTAGCGTTACGCGAAAGCTCGTTAAAAGCAACCCTCTCGCAAGGTACAAGTCAGTTCCAAGCCAGATCTCATCTTCTTCGCTCCTTCTTCGCTCCTTGGAACCCTGAGTTCCAAATCTTCCACTTAAACATCGCTCGTGTGTTTAAGCCAGTTCAATTCTACAGTGCCGTTCTACAACGAATCTCATCTTCATCGCTTTTTGGGACATCTAAGATCCCGATCTTCTACCTAAACATCGCTAGTGTGATTACGCCACTTCAGTTCAAGCTCCAATCTTCCTACAGAAATTCCGTTCGTACAGTGTTACAGTGAAAAGTCAGTGTTTTCTTCGAAATTAGAAAGTATACGCGCAGTTAAATGCAATAGCAAGTAGCTAATAAGATTATGACATCTCCCGAATAACCCATTAAATCAAGTGTAAAGCCGCAAATTGTAAATAAATGTTAAGTTCAAAGTGTAGATAGTAACAATACAACATATATAAATATAAAAAAGTGTATTATTGAAATCTTCTGGAATCCAGTGCACCTAGAGTTATAAATACAGTCCACATACAGTCCACATCTTCAACATATTCTTCTTCTAACGTTAATTAGCAAAGCCGACTAGTTAGCGAGGGTAGGATCAATCCACCTGCAAAACATTGGGGAAAGAAAACAAGCTCTTTCTCCCCCAGTCATTTGACATCAAATGACTGCATCAACGTAATGTTTGTTGAAATTCAATATTACCAATGAAAATTCATCGCTGTCTTAATTTTTCAGGTTTGCTTCTCAGACGTGTCGCCTCGTGACATGTTTCATGAGAACTGCATGGTCGAAAAAGTAAAACATCCATTAGAAGTTATGGTTTGGTCCATTATACCTAGCAAAGCCACTGGTCGCCTTTACATTGTAGAGGAAACCACGCACGAAGACCAATATATCGACGTTATCAGAACCAGCTCTCTAACTTCAAAGAAAATTGGGTTTTAGGCGTTTAAAATTTTTTTCGAAAAAGGAGAGCACAATATTAAAAAAGCCTGGACGCAGCAAGTGCGTTATGGAAGTGAATTTTCATAGAAATGATCTGGCGCAAAATATTTTATAACTTTTTTTTCTTGTAACATAGAAATCTAAATTTTGGCGTATAGTTTACTTTTTATATCGTAAACCTACCTACCAAATTTGGTTATCATAGATTTTTTATTTTTTAAGATAAAATTTTTTTTCAAATGAAAACTCAAAATTTTTCCGGAAAACCTCGTCCGATTTTTTTGATTAACGAACTTTTTAAAGCCATTTACAAAAGAAAGGTACGTGCCAAATTTTATTAAAATCGGCCTATTATTCTTTGAGATAAAATTTTTTTTCGAATGAAAACTCAAAATTTTCCCGGAAAACCTCGTTAGATTTTCCCGACTAACAAACTTGTCAAAGATATTTACAAAAGAAAGGTACATGCCAAATTTTATTAAAATCGGCTACTTACTTTTTGAGATAAAAATTTTTTTCGAATGAAAACTCAAAATTTTCCCGGAAAACCTCGTCCGATTTTCCTGACTAACGAACTTATCCAAGCCATTTACAAAAGAAAAGTACATGCCAAATTTTATCAAAATCGGCCCATTATTTTTTGAGTTATCGGTGTGATACATATATATATATATATATATATATATATATATATATATATATATATATATATATATATATATATATATATATATATATATATATATATATATATATATATATATATATATATATAAATATATATATATATATAACATATAAATATTGAAACTGACCCCGGATATGGGTTCTAGGGGTCCTAGATCGCGCTCATTTGAAGAAATTTTTTCAAAATTCAAAAGTCGAGATCTCCTCATTAGTGAATTTTTTCTAAGAAAATTCACTAAAAGGTATGATAGAAGCAATTTATTTATTTATTATTTTGGAACCGAAAGATACCAAATAAAATCAAGTTTTGTAACCAAAAATCGCGAGACGCTAAGACGTTATTAATGATAATCCATAGAGCTAAATCGCTTGTGTATTATTGACAAATACAAGATCTAAGCTCAAACAGACAGATTTAATGACATAGGTATTGCTATAATTGCTCATCTTCATATATTTATGTTTAATTTTTCACCACAAAGTTGTCATTATTTTTTTCACCTTTTGTTAATAATTCCTACTTAACTAACAATTTTTTATGAAACCCATTTTTATAAAAATGCACTACCATGAGACATTTGCTAGACTTTTTTATAAGTTTTATTTGCAAATAACCTTTATGCTCTTATAGAGATTAGTTTAATACATACTTTCGAAACCAAAGAGCAATAGATTTAATTCGACATGACATCGAAGCATGCAGACTGTTTTAACTTTTAGACAAAATTGGACTGTGATAGGTGCACGAACAGCAAATGAGATTCTATATTTTAGGTCAATGGTACACTAATAACGAAACTGTTGCATCTGTTCTCCTTTCCTTAAATAGAAGTGCAAATTTCAAGGTTTATATCTCGTCGCATATTACCAAATAAATGTAAAGTGGATACTAAAAACGTGAGTTAGTTAAAAACTAGTAACGAAGGAGATTTGTAATCAATTTGCCAACAAAAAAAAGATACATTCGAGGTTAAGAAATACGTTTTCGTCTATAATTTAAGCATCTGGTTGCAAATCCTTAAGATGGTGCCTTTTAGAGAATTTTCGTAGAAACAATTCGCTCCTGGGGAGATTGTGACTTTAGAATTTATATATATATATATATATATATATATATATATATATATATATATATATATATATATATATATATATATATATATATATATAATTATTATTATTATTTATTGGTAGAAATCATGCAGTATGCATATACAATGAGTCTGAGACTTGTGCTGTGCATACCAAATTCAGAAAAAAATTCTCTTCACTTTCATTTCATCAATCTAATGCTTTACCCATTGGCTTTATTTATGATAGATCTGAACCACTTCAATACACCATCTCAACTATGACTCGCAGTCTCCACATAATCAGGTCTGGCACGTAGCGCTGCTTAAGAAACTTCCGGCCTATGGCCTACCACCAAAACTCTGTACCTGGACAGCAAATTTCCTCTCCAACCGGATTATTTCTGTTGTCGTGGATAGCCATTCCTCTAAACTGTATCCAATTAATGTATGAGTTACTCAAGGTTCAGCTTTAGCCCCTACTTTGTTTCTTCTCCACATCAATGACCTCCTCTCTAGCACATCTAACCCAGTTCACAGTTACGCGGACGACAGCACCCTCCACTCAAATATACAATATTCTAGCCTCTCTCTTTAGCCCAATTAGATGAGGATCGCAGACTCATGGAGGATTATGTCTCTGTGGATCTCCAAAAAATATTAGACTGGTAAAGTTGAAGTCTTGTACAATTCAACTCCACCAAATCTCAGCCTTGCTTTCTATCTCATAAGAGATACACCAGCCCTAGACCAGTCACAATGAACAACCAAGTTATTCAAAGTAATGAGCCCTTTTCACTTGTTGGCATTTCTGTGGATCGAAATCTCAATTGGCACCAACATGTCACATCAATTGCAGAAGCGGCTGCTAAGAAGTTAGGTTTCCTCTTCCGGGATCGCAAATACTTTTCACCAGCTAATCTCTATACCTTATATACTTTACAAATAAGGCCAAATCTTGAATACTGCTCTCACATCTGGGGTGCCCCTGCCGATTCTACCCTCGCTATCCTGGACCCCATTCAGAAGAGAGCTATACGTCTCATCGGTGACCCTACCCTAACTCAAAGGCTGCCATCCCTTGCCCACCGACGTGCAGTTGGTGACCTCTCTCTCCCTCTTTTATAAATATCTGCACGGGCACTGCTCAGAGGAGCTTTCTTTCATAGTTCCTCCACCTGCTTCCCCCAACAGATCTACCAGGGAAACGGAGCGAACGCACCCTTTTACTGTCCAGGTCACCAGACATAGAACATCTTGTTATGCCCGCTCTTTTGTCCCGAGAACTTCCTAATTGTGGAATTCCTTGCCGGCACATGTTTTTCCTTCTCCTCCGAACCTCCAAACCTTCAAGTCCAGAATTAACAAGTTGCCTCTTTCCTCCTTGTCGACACCCACGGTACGATATTACTCAGGCTGTAAGCCCTCGGGTGTGTTGAAATATAAAAAAATGTCAACTTGAATTTTACTAATGCCAATATGATTTTGATTAATGCCACATTGAAATTGAAATTGCCTATTTCATCATGACTAACGTCATTTTGATTGTGATTAGCGCCAATTTGAACTTGACTATTCCGCTCATTATTACTACTGTTGTTAATATCATCTAATTTTACTACGATCGCCTGACGTAAATTTAACCAGTTTGATTTTAAAATCAGACTCTTATGCAATGCAAACAAGGATATGTCAGTTCTAAAACGTTTCACAATATCTTTGTTGCCCATGACCGGTTTGCTTCCTTTAAAATTTTGAACTTTACCCTTTGCACATATTTTATCAGCCTTGAGTTTTAAACTGCAATTAACCAAATAAATATATCGCGACGTTGTGCTAACACAAAACTCGATAAAAAATGTATTTTTCACTGTCAAGGACATGCAAAACGGCGAGGCACTCATCTTGTTTACAAAACTCAAATACAATGTGCTATTCAGATAGTGGAATATGGAGACCCAATTTAGCTTATTGCGACATTCAGACAAAAAGTACTTAAAATCTTATCAATGGCAATTCGGAATTTGAGTGAAACAACAATTATTTATCTGATAATGTTAGATAACTGACCTAGTCAACAATAAACTTATTGCGACGTGCTTTTTTTGTTACATGTTACTTCCATTTTCACATATCGATATTAGCTTAATGAAAAAATATATCATGTCGCTGACGTTACTAAACCCACAGCACACTTGATAAATGATATCAGAAGAAATAATCTGTTGGTTTTATAAAGCAAAATATAAAATAATAAAAAATATCTACTTAATTTGTTTACATTTTATATCTTGTAATTCTTTCAGATTTGTTGACACAACTCACTGCGATATTTTTTGTGAAATATAATTTTATTACTGGTCATCATTATAGTATAAATGCGACAACGTCCTGTCGTTGCAACCATGATTCTCTGTCTCCAACAGCGTCTTCATTTCATTTTAGCTTCCACACTTCATCATCAGTAGATGTGGGGACATCCTAGCCCACCCCCTACACTTTTTAATCTGCGCATGCGCGTGGCGTCACATGACAGATTACATGTGTGACAGTTGACAGCTGTCAGCTGTCAGTGGTCAGGTGCCAGATGTCAGATGATGTCATGGCAGATGACAGCTATCAGGTGACAGATGGTCCACGTAACATACACGTACCGGTAGCCATCTTGGACTATCTTTCACCTGGCAACTTACAGCCGTTATCTGTCATGACGTCACCTGACATCTGTCACTTGACAACTGACAGCTGTCAAATGTCACACATACCAGCTGTCATGTGACGTCACACTTAGGCGCAGACCGAAAAGTGGAGGAGGTGGGCCAGGGTGTCCCCATATCTACTAACGACTTATGGGTGACGCTGTAATTGTCAACATAATTTTATAAGATACAGTTCAAAACACCCTATAAATGGCTTTTATAATATTTTCTGTATCTTGTATAATAACCGATATATTGAGCTTTACAGTAAAAATGCACCTCCCTATAAATATCTAACCATGTAAAAACTAAAATTGACCCCGGAGGCGCTCCTTTGAAGAAATAATTAAAAAAAATAATAAAGTCGCGGTCTTCTCAGTAACGAATTTTTTCTACGAAAATTCATGAAAAAGTATAGACTATTAAACCACAAACTCTGTAACTGAAACTACTGCCAAATCAGCAGAGAATGGGTCTATTTCTAATGAATTTTTTGCAAATATTTTAGTAAAATGAAGGACAATGATGGTTTTGTAAAACACATTTATTATGACATTTGCTTTATATAGCCCGTATTTGTTTCAGGTCCGCGTCTAATATTGACATTTTAAGAACAAAAACTATAATATTTTTAAAGTTATTTTTCTGTTATTTCTTGACGTTTTTGCGTCAAGAAAACCTAACCTTTATCTGTAATATACAATAAATCTTATACACATAAAATATTTTGGTTCTGTTCATTTCTCTGGTCATCAGTGGCACCCAAGATTTTTTTTTAAATGTCTATAACACAGATCTCCACATTAGTGATTTTTTAAAAGAAAATGTACTAAAATCTTGCGTGGTTTTTAATTCTTTTTAACATAGCATAAAGAATACAGGTTATTCCGTTCGAAAAAGTGTTCTTTTAGTGACTTTTCTTTAAAAAATCAGTAAAGAGGAGATCTCGACTTTTGTTTTTGAAAAAATTTCTTTAAATGAGCGCAAACTAGGCCCCCTAGAACACATTCAGTTTCAATTTTTATATGTTTATATATAAATATATATCTATGTATGTATCACACCCATAACTCAAAAAATAATGAGCCGATGCTGATAGAATTTGATAAGTAAATTCTTTTTGCAAGTGGATAAGTTCGTTAGCCAGGAAAATCGGATCAGTTTTTCTGGGGATGTTTTAGTTTTCCTTTTGAAAAAAAATCCTATCTCCGGAAATATCAAAGCTATGGAAACCAAATTTGGCAAGCAAGTGTACATTGTAAAAAACAAATTCTATACCAAAATTTAGGTCTAGAGGTTGACAGAAAAAAAGTTATAGGCAGAGTTAATGAAGCAAGATTTTAGTGCCACTAAAAGTCAGAGAACACGTAATACCAAAATATTGTATGTGTTAAACAAAATCTATTAATTATTACAGTCAACGTTTTTCTTTTCATGGCGCAAAAAGTTCAAAAGGTCTCAGAAAGATAACTAGGGTAAATATTACATAAAAAGTATATTAGAATGCTCTAGATTTATGCTACTGTTTATGCTCATTTGTTAAAATAATTGAAAAATCTGCCCCCAAAGACCTTACTTATTACAAATAAATTTAATACCATTATCAGTTACCTACATTTCATTCCTACAAGCGTTACCGTGGTGCAATGGTTAGATGAGTGCCTGATGAGCGAAGAGACGTGGGTTCAAATCTCACAGTTGACTCAATTTCTCTTTCAACTTTTTTTTACTATTTTTTTTCTTTGATTCAACTTTAATGTTATCTGATCATATTATGTGATTCAATTTTTTTTAGAGACATTTTGTTGAAAATGAAAGATAAGCACTTTTAAGGCTTTCAATTCAAGTTTAATAGCAGCTGTTGTTGCCCTTAGTTGGTAAAACGGTTCCATAGTTAACATAGACGTAGAGATTTGCGACATCAAAAGAGGTTGTTTTCGTTTCCAGAACCGGATTCAATTTTTACAGCATCCACAGACAAAAGCATTTTCTTTGTGAAGCCACAGAACTAACTGTATTTAGATCAGATTTTGCATATTTTTTACTTTAATTTATTTCTATTAGCTAATTTTCTTGTACAAAGTGTTGTTTTAATAGCGAATTTTCTTTAAAGAAACGTTTGTTGCGAATTTTTGTATGAAAAATTATTCAATTGATGGAACATTTTTCAAATGAAATTCGTCGAAAATAAGCTTTTAATGGATTTTCGTGCAAGAAAATTATTTTATTTTAAGTTTTAATTACAGACTAGGTATATGATTTGAATTTTATGTATTCTTTTAGCTAAATTTTGTATGAAAGATATTTAGCCAGTTTTCGCAGAAATTTTTGAGCTTCGTAGAAATCATTTTTGTAACACTTTGAAATCCTCACCCTGTATAACTAAAATAGTTTTTGGCTGGGAAATCTAAAACAGCATTAACAGTCCCACCACTTATAGATCAATTAAATAAAAATGATTAACCGGGTTTCATGTCCTGCAGATATCCCAAGATTATTGATTATTTGGTAATTTCCGTTGTTTATTTCTAGAAGCAAACAAATACACAAAGTGAAAATTAACTTACTCATGTTAATTGTCAATGGGCCAACTAAACGGTTACACATAATAGGAAATAAAATCGAATTCAATGCACTTTTTCGCGACTGCATTCGCAGACATAGACTGCAAACAATACAATAAGATATAAAAAATAAATAGACCACTTATTGCAACTGCAAGAGTGATTGACCTCACCGATAAGGAAAGTTTAAATAATTATTGCGTTTTTCTATACAAATAAAGAATCTCTACTTACATATATTAATATCCATCATAGTAATAAGAGCATAAATGTTCAAAAATAGATGCTTTTAAATGATTAATGTTCTGTTAAAATTCTGATAAAGTGCAATCAACACACGACAATAATAAGTGCGTGTAGAATCCTGTGACAGAGAATATAGAACAAGAAGCAGTAAGTGCGAAGATCAGTTCGGATTTAGACCCGATCGAAGAACCAGAAAAGCAATGCTGGCACTAAAAACAATAGGAGAAAGGAGACTTGAAAAAAATCGAGATACTTTATTTTTTGTAGACCTGCAAAAGAAGTTTGGTTACGTGCGATGAACAATATTGTGTATACATTTGCTCAGATAATCAGGTGGTCCTCCGGGCAGTCTGCGCGACCAGAATTACGTCAACGCTGGTTCAGGAGTGCGCTGACGCCCTCACGGGACTGTCCAGGACAAAGAAGGTGCAGCTTGTGTGGGTTCCGGGACACTGTAGGGTCGCGGGGAATAAAGTGGTGAATTATCTCCCAAGGCTTGGTTCCCGGCGTCCGTGCTGTGGCCCGGAACCTGCTATAGGTATAAGTAGGAGGGCGCTCTCCGACGCCCTAGATAGGTGGACTGAGGAGGCCATGCAAAGGCACTGGAGGTCGGTCGCTGGTTGTAAGCAGGCGAGGGATTTCGTGGAGGGGTCGGATAGACACAATACTGTCTGGCTTCTCGGTAGGAGTCGTTCTGCGCTTCGCCGCAATGTTGGGGTGCTGACAGGCCACTATGTTCTTAGAAGACACCTTACATTGGTAGGTGTCGACAGGGATCCCATTTGCAAGGAATGCGGCGAGACTGAAGAAACGTCTTACCACTACCTGAGTGAATGCGAGGCTTTTGGGAGTCTTTGAACATAATTGTTCGGTTAGAGGACTCTGCAGAGGAGCCAGGTAAGTTCCGTCTAATGGAAGACCGTCATGGCCTTTTTTTCGAGGTCGAGGAGGTTTGGTGACTGACCGGAGGAAGAGCAGGGCATGGTTGCTGGGTTGCCGGGGTTGTCAAAAAGTGCCCGTTGTGGTCTACTTGCCTGGCGTTAGCCTGCCCACCCACTACTACTCCTACTATACCCGACTGAAGAACCAGAGGAGCAATGTTGGCACCAGAAACAATAGGAGAAAGGAGACTTGAAAAAATGGAGATACTTTATTTTTTGTAGACCTGCAAGAGAAGTTTGGTTACGTGCGATGAAAAATATTGTTTTGGAGATGTTTTATTTACTCAAATTCGCTAATGAGGAGAAAACAACTATACAACTGTTAAAAAAATTACTAAATGAGCGCGTTTCAGCGGACCTAAAATCTATATTCAAGGTTAATTTTCGAAAAAGAAACTAACCTTGAATGTGGATTGTAGGTTCTCTAAAACGCGCTTCGCTAAAACAATCTTTTCGAATGCACATAACCAAACTTATTTTACAGGCCTACAAAAAATAAAGTGTCTCTATTTTTCTTAATCCTCTTTCTCCTATTATCTCAAGCCAGCATTACTTTTCTGGTTCTTCGACTGGGTCTAAATCCGAACTGATCCTCATAAAGGCAACTCTCGATTTTGCTTCTTATTCTCTTCTTCTTTTGGTGCGATAACTACAAAAATAATTGATCGATTTCGATGAATATTTGGCATGCGCTTTCTTTTTCTAATAGTTTGAATGAGTTCGTTGGATAGCTCTTCAGAAAACTTTTGTATCTCCGGAAAGGACAGTTATTTTAATGAAATTTAGTACGCAAGCTGATTTTATAAATACTATAGTACGCATCTAATTTCAAGTTTCTAGCTGTATAGAAAACTAGCTATTATCCCGGCTTCGTCCGAACTGATAACAGAATGCAACGCTGTGCTCATTTTAATAGCAATAGAATCATATTTAATAACTGGGGATATGATTTAGACTGTTTTTCTACATATTTTATATTGCCGTAGAATAACGAAAAAAGCCAGAGACACGGTGCCACTGTATGTTTTTTATATAAATCATCGTAACGTAATGCACAACGCAATACGCCACGCAAGTGCGTGTAAAGCTCAAGCAATATTGGACTCCTCAGTGGTAAGAACGTGTGCCTCTGAACCGAAGGGAACTGGGCTCGATCGCAGGGTTCTACTTTCATTTTTTCAGGACACACTGTAACTTTAAGTCAACCGAGGTTGTGGCATTGTATTTGAGCAAGTTCGGCGTCGGCACGTTCCGCCCCCGGGGGGGGGGGGGGTTAAATCAAGGCCGTCGGTCCCGTGTCCATGCGATGTTGGGCAAGATCCCTACCCTTCTTACAGAAAGGCAGGGGTTCTGTAAAATGTCCAGGATAATGAGGTGAAACTGCTTCCTGGCATCGCCGATTGGCCACAGCGGAAATAGACCGACGTTAAAGAGACTAAAAACACACAAAACACAGGTGTAACGAAATTTCAGTAGTGAAATAGTGATTTAGTACTTTGATACCTAGTCTCTTTGATGAGGTGCGGCAGCTACAATGAGTTTGAAAAGGGCTGCTGAAGACCAAGTCATGGTAGTAACGACAACGCGACGTGGCCTTGATATTGTGATGATGAGCTTTATTTGTTATAGTAAATTACTACAAAAATTACATTACCAGATTCAATCAATGGTTTTTTGAACGGTATCGTGATATCAATTTTCAAACATTTATGTATCCATACGTATTTTAATGTCGGAAAACATTAATTTAGTCCCATCCATAAATAGACGATTTTTTTCCTAACAAATTTATTGATTCAATCACACTAAAACTGTTTGATGGCATGTAATAAAACAGATAATAACAGAATAAAATTCGTGTACCGCTACTTTCTTATCCAATGGAATATTTGTTGTAACAAATACCGCTTGACCGGTCATTACTTATTGAATTTAAATTTACCGTTACCTTAATAAAATCGTGAAGTGTAAAATCTAACGCAGACTATATAAAATTTATTTAAAATATTGTGGTCATTTGATAACTTTTCAAGAGGGTTTAATTCGGAGAACTGACAGATAGTATAAAATATTGTGACAGTTAATAAATAACATGAAATGAGTGGCAACGGCAGTATGCAAAAGCGACTTCGTTTATATAACATTCACCTTCAGTTCACTTCAGTACTTCAGTACATTATCTTACAAATATTTAGAGAACCATTTTTGCCTCGAACTTCGATAGGCCACTGTCTCTTAGGATGTCTGATCTCCACAACAGAGTCGTTTTGATTAACTGAATCATGTCGTTCAGCTTCTTCAGTTTGATTATCTCTGAAAGTTTTTTTTGGTTTTGTTTGAGACATGTTAACTCATTGTCCGCCAGGCTTCGTCTAAGGTTTACTCCACTCTGGCATTGATGGTCAGTCAATTCAGGCGTGGTCAAAGTAATGGCACCACATGGGGCCAAATGTTTGAGAGAGACCGTTAACTCCTTACCATCTTCATTCCGAATTAAAGCGTACTCAGGATTGACTTCTACTAAGTCAACCAATTCAACCAATGGAATGTACTTGCTTTCTTACAACTAAGTCGGTATAAACTAAGTGAAGATTGGAACTTGCGGTAAGCACCAAACACACTTGGAGAATCCAAATCACCACAACACATCTCTTTAAAGACTTGACAATCGTTTTACTAACAAAGTTAGTCCCATCAGACGATGAAAAAGTCTCAAAATTTTTCATCCCCTGATGACACTAACTTTGTTAGTGTAACGATCGTCAGGTCTTTAAAAGCATGTATTGTGGTAATTTGGGTCCTCCAAGTGTGCTTGGTGATCTACACTGATAAGAATTGAACAAGTGATTGCGCAAGGTGCAGTTTGTTGAAGTAATATAAAGTAGCGACCTCACTGAGTGTAGCGCATCAGGTACTACAATCCTCCAGTGACTCATCATCAGCTTCTTTGTCTTCAGTGCTGGATTGATGACTCTCCAAATTATGCCATTTTATTTCTGTACTGTCCGTTTCCTTTCGAATTGTAGGGTGTACTTGGCTTGGAGCTATACCATGTGGATGCAAATAATTAAATAATTATTGTTTTTAAATAAATGACCGCTCATTATCTGAGTGGGCGTGTGCTGTTGTCCCAAATATACCAAAATAAGCCATTCAGGGATTTGACTATCTTTGAAAATTATATATTAGGCCAAGGAAATGCGAACGGCATCTAGAATATTCATTAATAACTGGCAGTGTGTAATTGTTCTTGATAGAGCTTGGTAGATGCCTTCTAAAATCAACGTGCAGCCTTTAGAAGAGGAAAAGTCGTCGTAATCAAATGACTCACCAAGTTTTTGTGGAATTTTAGTTTGAATCTGGACACATGATGATCATCTGCTTAACATCTTAAATTAAATATGTAATGAGCCTCCCAGGCAATGGAACTCCCAAACCCTCTCAAATGTGGCATCGCCAAAGTCTTTCAGCTTTACAGCGTTTGGTGTAACGTTTATGAATGTCGTGTCATCAGCGCATAGACATCCGCAGGAACATTGGACGGCAAGTCATTGATGTACACAATTGAAGAGCAAGGGCCACAAAATCTAGCCGGTGGCACCCCACATTTCACAGGTTGACTGCCCGACAGTTGGTCCTTCCAGAGCACTGACTGGACTTTGTTATTAAGAAAGAATTATACTGTCCTTATAGTGTTACCTCTTATTCCACAGTAGCTTAATTTCTTCAGAAGTACGTCGAAGTGGACACAGTCGAATGCCTTGCTCAAGTCACACGCCAATGCCTCTGCTTCATGTCGATCGTCAAAAGCTTTCGTAAGGGCATTCATCAAACTCACCAACGCTGTTGTTGTTGACCTATCGGTCTAGAATCCGCGTTGCTTATCATCAACAGTGTTATGTTTTCTCAAGAACTTCATTAATCTTGCTCTTATCAATTCTTTTAATATCTGTGAGAATACCCGCATGATATATACTGTTCTATAATTATCGCAATTACTCAAGTCATGTGAGATATATATATATATATATATATATATATATATATATATATATATATAGATAAATGTGATATATATATATATATATATATATATATATATATATATATATATATATATATATATATATATATATAGATAAATAATCTTGGCCTTCTTCAAGGCTTTAGGAAATAAGCCCTCTTTTAAATAGGTGTTGAAACAAATAGTTAGAATTTCAGCAATTACAGCGAAAATTCTCTTTAATAAACACGTCGTCGCCCCCTACATATCCGCAGATAACTTGTTTTTCAGGGAATTTACTATATCACATAATTCTTGAGGAGTAGTCAGCTCCGTGAAGATTGAGTGGATATTTCTGGTTATTTTCCTTTGCAGAATCCTGACCGACAACTCGAGATAAGCAAAAAGGGCCAGCAAGATGCCAGTAAGCATCTTGGCTTTACCTATGGTTTATGCGCCGTTAAAGTGGTTTGAAGATCAAGATAAAGAATTTTTTAATGGTTTAGAATTGTATTATGAACGTTCTACCAAATGTGTAAGCCTTTGGGGAGATTATGTTGAATAAATAAAACTGTATTTAAAAATCATTGTGCTGTCTATCGTAGGGTAAGTACTTTTAGTACTTTCTCCAATGTTTATACTTGTAATTCTATAAAAACGTTACATAGTATAATTGTGCTTAATCTACATTATAGTTACCAAATGGGCCACTAAAGAGCAAAATAACCAATTAGGAGATCTTTAAACATTTGGTACAAAAAGTTTAATGCATCATAATTTTCCTAAAAATTCAAATTAATTACTTATATCAATCACGTTATCTATTTGTTTAATAAATCTATAGTAATGGTTTTAAAGCTACTTATTTATTTTTATCAAATTAAGTACACCTATTGTGATGAACTGAATTCTTGTGCAATTAATATTTAACAAGGAGAGACAGGTCATGAAATGTGTACATTCCAAGAATATGGAAAATAAAATTTACAGAAAGATTAACTATACTAAACTGATAAGAAAAGTTAAGACCGATAAATCTATTTGTCTCTTATGAAAAAATACACGCATATTTAACCATTTTAACATGTTTTTAATGCCAGCATTTATTTGTTATTGACCTCTTTTAGAGATTAAAACCGCGAACTTGGAGTTCATTTAACTGGATGTTTTTTTAGTATCTAAAAGAGGATATAATCTAATTTTAACACAATAGTTTACTTGACAGTACTTTGCCACTAAAGATATGGCATTTAATTTATTATTTGCTTCGTTTTTATGATAAATTAATATAAACATTGCTCTATTTTATACACACAAAGTGTTTCATTAATTACAATTATCTCGCTCCGTTTTTTAAATATGTCGGGTGCTTTTAGGATGATATAATTAAATTATAATTGTGGTAGGTTATTGACAGCCAATTGTGTAATTTGTTATATTAAAGTGTGGATGTAGCAAAAACGTTATGGCACCAAATTTTAATAAAAAAATTATAATCGCAGAAAATAACCAAATAATTAGTTGCGAAAATACAATTTGTTTTGAGAAATTAGTTTTTTCGGAAAACTTGATTTGCTGAGTTGTAACAGAATTTTAGTGATATTTCATTATAAAAATTCAGAGCCTCGGTGGTTCAGAGGTAAGAACGTGTGCCTCTGAACCGAAAGGTACTGGGTTCGATCCCAGGGTTCTCCTTTCACCTTTTCAGTACAATTTGTAACATTAACATCAACCGAGGTTCTGGCATTGTATTTGAGCAAGTTGAATGTGTGCACGTTCCGCCCTTCGGAGGGGGTGTAAAGCCGTCGCTCCCGTATCCATACGATGTTGGGCACGTTAAAGATTCCTACCCTCCTTACAGAAAGGCAGGGGTTCGGCAAAATTTCCAGAATAGTGAGGTGAAACTGCTCCCTGGCGTCGGTGATTGGCCATAGTCGCGGAAATAGGCCGACGTTAAAGAAACAAAAAACACACACATTATAAAAATTCACTAATAGAGAGGTGTCGATGGTGAGACCTTCGGTTATTTTCTTCAAATGAGCGCGAATTCCATGGTCAGTTAAAAAGTTTATATATATATATATATATATATATATATATATATATATATATATATATATATATATATATATATATATATATATATATATATATATATATATATATATATATATATATATGTATGTATGTATGTATGTATGTATGAATGAATCTAACCGATAACCTAAAAATACTTCACTGAATTGGAGCAAATTTGGGAAATGCCCTTATTTTGTTAATGGCTTGGACGAGTTCGTTCATCAGATCTTAACACCCATCTTTTCTTAACAAAAAATTAAAAGATATTTTTTAAACGGCAATATCTCTCAAATTCTTCAAGTGATTGAAACGAAAATCTACAACTTAAAAAAAATACGTGGTTGTGTATTAATTTTGAAGTCTTTTATTCAAAGAAAAATAAAGTTATTCGAAATTAAAATTAACATAATCCTCGACATCACTTTAGGTTTTGCAGTGTAATATCTACAATGTTGGACAAATACAGATGACGTTACCTCTACTGCTATGCTGTTTAAATAAATGGCGGATAAAAATCTAAACAATGGAAGTTACAAGTATCAATGCAAAATATCAGAATGTAGAACATTGTGAAATGTACGACAGGGACGCCCTCTCGGTGCGAAACCAGGTAGTATGTTGTCACGACAGCTCTAGTTAACGCAAAATGTTATAGATGGAGATTGTATACGTTAATTATACGGTGCCTGGAGCTCCATTTTATAACATTATTTTTACAATCACAAGTCGCTGGTGATACAATTTCTTTTTTTAATCAAACACACCTTATATTATTGCATTTTCCATCGAAATATAATGCATGTTTGTAAGAAAATACATTCGGGATGCAGCAAGTGCGTTATGGTAGCGAATTTTCATATAATACTTTTTTCAATAGCTTAGTTTGCGTGTACAATCAACTAAGGATTTTGTAAATTGTCAGCCCTGGCCCATTTCTTTACTAATACTAGGACAGTGTTCGCTTTCAAAAGCGCTAAATTTTAGCATGCGACTGCAAGCGGCTTGATAGCTGATTGACGTTGGACGACATATTTGATCTTAAAAGCAGCAAGTTGCTTGCAAGCTTAACAAGCGCATTAATTCTACGTTTCGTCGCTTGCGCTTGTTATGTAGCCTTGTTGAAATTTTACTGACTTTCAACTAACCTAACATACTTATTTAAAACATGGATATAAATAGTGAAAATAAAAATGGGACGATGGGTATAAATGAAAATTGTGAGTTAATGACTTAAAATAATACAATTTTGCGTTAAATAGAAAATCAGTATCTCAGTAAATCATATTCTAAGAGCAGTGTCAACACTCGGTTTTTAATGTCCGGATTTCAGTGTAGTCTTGGACAAACCTAGATACATAAACTCGCGAATTGCGAAATCGCCGCGAAACGTATTCCTATTGGTTTATTTAAAATAATATCGTAAAACTGTTGTTTTTTGTTAGATTTTATAAATGTATTTTACTATTTTTTGTGTGCACACAGTAAGACACAATTTAAATATCTTCTCTACTTTTAAGTTTGTGTAGCCCTAATGTTAATTAAGACCCCCCCCCCCCCTATTATACTTGCTTAACTTGTGAATATATATATATATATATATATATATATATATATATATATATATATATATATGTATGTAATATAAAAATAAACGTATTCCTATTGGTTTATTTAAAATAATATCGTAAAACTGTTGTTTTTTATTATATTTTATAAATGATTATTTTTTGTGTGCACACAGTAGGACACAATTTAAATCTCTTCTCTACTTTTAAGTTTGTGTAGCCCCAATGTTAATTAAGCCCCACCCCCTGTATTATACTTGCTTAGCTTGTGCATATATATATATATATATATATATATATATATATATATATATATATATATATATATATATATATATATGTATATATATATATATATATATATATATATATATATATATATATATATATATATATATATATATATATATATATGTATGTATGTAATATAAAAATAAAAAAGAACAGCAAGTGAATTTATTAGCTTTATTGCTGTATTCGATATTATCTGAAAGCGACATTATAGTGGAATGTAATTTCGGTAAATATACAGTTTACTTCACGGAGGGTTTTTAGAATTTTTCTTAAGAGACATGCCTAGAAGCCTCCTTGGATGCACAAGCCACAAGTCAAATTTGTTGCAAACAAACCCACAAGAAAGATAAGGGACCAAGAATGAATAGGGGTGCTGGGCGGGGAGGGTTATATGAGTGAAAAATGCTAAAAAACTAATTAGTCGGACTTTGAAAAGAGGCATTTTTCACATTTTGCAGCAATACCTCCTTTAAACCCTGTCTACCCTCCACAACACCCATATCCAGTAACTTTCTTTGTGGTTGCTCCCAAGAAATTTTTCTTCTGCTTTATGCTTTGAAGGTAGTTGTATGCATGCACAAGGGGAAGGAGAACCCCCCTTGTTTTTGGGGTGAGGGGGCAGAAACCTTCTTCCTCATGGGGGTTCTTTTTCCCCTTCTGCATGCATACAATCATCTTCAATGCATGAACCACGAGAATTTTTTTATGTTCAGCTTGCTGGTGTATTTTTTTGAGTATATCTCCTGTTTATCAATTGTTTTGTTTGAGTTTTGTATCCAAATAACTTGTTTACGTATTTATGTTAGATATCGAGCTTTTGCTTACCCTCCTTTACCCTACCTTTTACTGTTCCTAATTAAATAAATTAATGTTTTATAACTTTTAATATAAGGGTAAATTACTATAATACATTATTATTATGAACACTACCATAACGCACTTGCTTTTTTATAATAAATTTATTTTACTGTAATTCTAAACACAAGTTGCCTTTATAGAAACCACTACATACCAAATTTCTTGCTTTAAGGAAAATTGTATTATAAGCATTTATTTTTGTCAGCTCAGAAAATAACAAGGTTACGTAAAGGTTTTGATGATAAAAATTATAGAAATCAAGAAAAATGAGCGAACTTGCCTAAATCAAAAGAACAGGTGTGCCAAATTTAATTCATATCGGTTCATTATTTTTTGAGTCATCGCGGTGACACGTAAATATATAGTTACAGTTACAGTTACAGTTTATTATTATTATTACTTATTTATTTGTGATTAAGATTATGCAATGAGTCTTAGAAAAAAACTATGCATAGACAAATTGAAACTGACTCCGGATATGGAGTTTCATCAAAATTCAAAAGTCGGGAATTCCTCAAAAGCAATTTTTTTTCTACGAAAATTCGCTAGAAATGAAGTGTCACAAAATCTCTTCAATCATATCACAAGTGTATTAATTTGATAATTCGTGAAATACATGTAATGTATAACGGCAAAATTATGGAATAACTTCATTAAAATTTGAACAATTTGTGTTTTAACGAAATTCTCGGACACGTCAACTCTAGTTTTCAAAAATACACGTTTTTGCATAAAATTTAGGTCATTCCCGCTGCTGCTTCCCATATATGACGTCATCGATTTTTTGTTGACAACCTCCTTTTCTATTTTTTATCATTTAATTGAACACGGCGCCATCAACATTTTGATACCTCACATTGTTAAATTTTCAAATGAAAGTCATTTAAAGAGTGGAAAACATAAACTCCATTCATCCAACAACAATAAAAAGATAAAGGCTCTTCATCAACAAATTAAAGTATTGTTTCCTTTAAATATAATGTTCTAAATGCAATCCACCGACTTTTTAACAATAAGCAAATCTGTTGACACATTCCTCTTGTACATTGTGAATGACGTCAGGGCTAATTCTACTCATTTTATACCTAATTTGATTTTTCAAATCTTCTAGGTTTTAAATACCCTCAAGACTATTCAAAATAGCCAGAACAGATAAGAAATGAATGATCATGGATGATCTGAAGAAGATAAGAGGGAGGGAGACTACTTGTCAAATCTATACCGATGGCTCTAGTACCAAGGAGGGCACTGGCAGTGCCTTTTATAGTTCCAAATTTATATATGCAAAAACTCTTTAAGCTTAATTCACATATGTCAGACTAGATGCATTCTCGCAACAATTAGAACCGTAGACCGGTTTCGCTCTCATTAGGGCTCTTCAGTGCGGCATACTAATTGTAGCAAAAATGCACCAAAAATAACACGGATATAGTATAGCCAGTCTTAAAACACTAAGTGAGTGGTGAACGTGTCGCCACCTAGTTCGGAACCAAGTACTATGTTGTCACGCCCGCTCCAAATAACCAGGGCTAACAATTTTTTTAATTGTTAGTTAGTTTTATACTGTCTCTATTTTTAACACTCTGTGTTATTTGGAGCGGGCGTGACAACATAGTACTTGGTTCCGAACTAGGTGGCGACACGTTCACCACTCACTTAGTGTTTTAAGACTTAAGTGTTATTTTTGGTGCATTTTTGCTACAATTAGTATGCCGTACTGAAGAGCTATAATGAGAGCGAAACCGGTCTACGGTTCTGATTGTTGCGAGAATGCATCGAGTCTTACATAATTTGTCCCTATATTATGGTAGAAATGGGCCAGGGCTAACAATTTTTTAAATTGTTAGTTAGTTGTATACTGTCTCTATTTTTAACACTCGGTGTTATTTGGAGCGGGCGTGACAACATAGTACTTGGTTCCAAACTAGGTGGCGACACGTTCACCACTCACTTAGTCACATATGTCAAATTATAATGCAGAACTGATCGCTATAATAGAAGCCGTTAAATATGCAACAAAAACAGATTGTAAATCATTTTTAATTATTACCGATTGTAAAAGTGTGTTGCAAAAGTTAGTAAATATAAAAAATGAAATCTTTAAAAGCTATTTATACTTTAAGTTATCAAAATATTTAAAAATACTACTCTCCAGTGATTAAAAAGTTAAGTTTGTTTGGTGTACAGCATATTGCGGAATTGTCAGTAATGAAATTGTAGACCAACTTAAAAGAAGACAGTTCAAGATGGCCAACCGACTGGATATTTCTGCTTAGTAGAAGACTTTCTAACAGTAGGAAAAAAATATGCTTATCAGTTGTGATCAGAACAATATGCCACAGAAGTAAAAGGCAAATACTATAGAGATATCGAACCGGGATTGCTACAAAAACCTTCGTTTATCAATCGCTTCTATAAAAAGTATTTTGAAACACAAATATGTAGACTAAGATTTAACCATGCCATGTTTTCTTTATATAAAATCAAGATAGGATTAGTTGATAACTCGGGGTGTATGTGTGGAGAAGTAGGCGACGCATATCATATGAAGAATTCATCGCAAAGATCAATAGTTAATAAATAAATAAATAAATATCATAACAAAAACATTAACCACTATTTTATTTTATTTCAACAACACACCACGAGGGCTCACAGCCTAAATACTATCGTACCGTGGGTGTCGACAAGGAGGAAAGAGGCAACTTGTTAATTCTGGACTCGAAGCTTTGGAGGTTCGGAGGAGAAGGAAAAACATATGCCGGCAAGGAGTTCCACAACTTGGAAGTTCTCGGGACAAAAGAGCGGGCATAACAAGATGTTCTATGTCTGGTGACCTGGACAGAAAGCTCCTCTGAGCACTGCCCGTGCAGATATCTATAAAAAAAGAGACAGAGAGAGGTCACCAACGGCACGTCGGTGAGCAAGCGATGGCAGCCTTTGGGTGAGGGCAGGGTCACCTATGAGACGTATAGCTCTGTTCTGAATGGAGTCCAGGATTGCGAGTGTAGAAGCGGCAGCGGTACCCCAGATGTGGGAGCAGTATTAGAGGTTGGGCCTTATTTGTGAAGTATATAAGGTATAGAGATTAGCTGATAAACACTAATTGCGAGCCCGAAGTGGAAACCTAATTTCTTAGCAGCCGCTTCTACAATTGATGTGACATGTTGGTGCCAATTGAGATTTCGATCCACAGAAATTCCGACAAGTGAAAAGGATTCATTACTTTGAATAACTTGGTTGTTCATTGTGATGGGTCTAGGGCTGGTGTATCTCTTATGAGATAGAAAGCAAGACTGAGATTTGGTGGAGTTGAATATATGGAGCAAGATTCAATTAATTTGAATGCGTATAAGAGCGATTTTTATAAAGGTGTAATATATACTCAAATATAACGAAGTGGTCGGAGAAATGTTCGTTACACAAGCAAATTCCATACTGGACCTGGAACTACTATTAAAAACAAAAAGTGGATAAATGAGCTAATGCCTTTGAGCCACGGTCATCGATGGTCAAAAACAACAACAACAATACTCCCATAAAAATTTAGGAGCGTAAGATCTGGCGACCTGGGGGGCACTCTATTAGTCCTTGCCGAACGATCCACTTGCTAGGAAAGCAGTCGTTTAAAAACTCGCAAATAGGACGTGAAAAGTGCGAAGGTGCACCGTCTTACCGAAACCACTTGGTAAATCAGGATCATCTTCATTTGGAAAACCTGCAGCAAGAGCAGGAATAATCTCATCCCTAAAAATTAATGATATCGCTGCCCAGTGGTAGTTTCGTCGAAGAATAAAGGACCTATGATTCTATCGTTGACTATTTCTGCCCACACATTAACTTTACGAAGGTGCTGTGTATCTGCTTCAGACATCCAGTGAAAATTATCTCTGCTCCAGTACCTGTAATTCTGTTTATTAACTGTTCCATTTGGCGAACATAATGGTTTGTCCTGTCATGGATGGTCAAAAACAACAATACCCCCCATAAAAATTTTTGGAGCGTAAGATCTGGCGGCCTGCGGGGCCACTCTATTAGTCCTTGCATACCGATCCACTTGCCAGGAAAGCAGTGATTTAAAACCTCGCAAATAATACGTGAAAAGTGCGAAGGGGCACCGTCTTGCTGAAAGCACTTGGTAAATCAGGATCATCTTCATTTGGAACACCTGTAGCAAGAGCAGGAATAAGCTCATCGCTAAAAACTTATGATATCGCTGCCCAGTGGTAGTTTCGTCGAAGAATAAACGACCTATGATTCTATCGTTGACTATTTCTGCCTACACATTAACTTTACGAAGGTGTTGTGTATATGCTTCAGACATCCAGTGAAAATAATCTCTGCTCCAGTACCTGTAATTCTGTTTATTCCCTGTCCTATTTGGCAACATAATGGTTTGTCCGATGCGGTTGCATAATAATAGTAATAATAGTATGTTTTATTGATTCAAATTTACAGTATGTTCCACACATAAGCATTATTTCAGAAAAATGCATTCCTTAGTCAGGGTCATCTTCATGAAGTTCGTGCAGGTGCTTTATTGTGGAAGGATGGTAATTTTCTAATTTTAATGCACGTATAACTGATCGCCGAGAAATGTGGAAGTTTGTTGCAATTGATCGAGATGCACCATAATGATTCTTAATCGCACCTAATAAAATATCAAGCTTTACGTCTTCATCAAATTTATTAAGACACACTGTACTTTCCGTGTGTTTACCATGTCCAGTTTCTATGAATTTCTTTTCGATTTTACTCACAGTGGATTGGCTGATACGTTTATCTGGATATTTCGCATTAAACAAATTGCACATTTCTGGCTGTGTTCTGGTTTTATCACCGCATCCGACACAAATTAAAATTTATATATGCGGCGTTTCACTTAAATGTGCCCCACTTGATTAACTTCCAAAAGAGATTCACGTTATTAAGATTGGTAATCATTTGGCAATGGCGTACACCTGATTCTTCTGTATTATTGATTAGTACCTACTTTTGGATACAATTTTGAACATTTTATTTACAGGAAATCGTCACATCTTATCCGTTATCATTTGATTGTTGTTTTGAATAGAGTTTATGTTTTCCACTCTTTAAATTACTTTCATTCGAAAATTTAACAACGTGAAGTATCAAAATTTTGATGGTACCATGTAGACAATGCAATAATCTACCAAAATAAAAAAACTCGGGACGCAGCAAGTGCGTTATGGTAGTGAATTTTCATTAAAATGTTTTTATTGCAAATATGTGTTTTTCTTTTAATTTAAGAAAAGAGGCCACAATTTCGGTTACCAGTATAACCTATATAGTAAAAACAATGTGCCATGTTTAAAAAAAAATAACTTTATTGTGTGAAAATGTACAAACATTTCCTAAAGTAAACTTAAAGTATTCCCGGAAAAACTCGTTTCTTGGTCAACCTTATAGGTTAAAAGCAAATTGGGCTATACAAATATGAAGCATTCAATCAAAATTCGCTACCATAACGCACTTGCTGCATCCGGGATTTCTTTTTTACAAACATGCATTATATTTCGATAGAAAATGCAAAAATGCAATAACATAAGGCGTGTTTGATTTAAAAAAAAAAGAAAATTTGTATCACCGACGATTTTTGGGCCACCCTGTGATTGTAGAAATATTTTTTGAAAATGTAGCTCAAGACACCCTATAATTAATGTATAAAGATATTTTTCATATCTTGTATAATAACGGATATATTGAGCTTTATTGATTTTTTACGAAAATTCGACAAAAATTATATACCATTAAACGATAAACTCTATAGCTAAAACTACTGCCCAGCATCAGAGAAAGGGTCTATTTGAAATGAATTTTCTGGAAACATTTTACTAAATTGAAGGACAATGACGGTTGAAACTAAGACTTCAGGGTTTGTAAAACATCCTTCTTGAGACATTTGATTCCCATAGCCCGTATTAGATTCACGTTATTTGCCTAAATGTTGCCGATTTTGACGTTTTATATCGCAACTTTGACGTTTTGAAGAAAACCCCAATTTATTTTTCTTTAAATGCCTATAACTTTTTTGTCTTTTGACCTAGATAACTAAATTTTGGTAGGTAACTTACCTGTAAGGATGTAAACCCGCGTACCAAATTTGGTTGCCCTTACTTTGTTAATTTCGGAGATATAATTTTTTTTCAAAAGAAAACACAAAATTTTCCGGGAAAACCTAGGCAGATTTTCCTGGCTAACGAACTTATCCAAGCCATTTGCAAAAGGAATTTATTCACCAAATTTAATCAAAATCGGAACATTATTTTTTGAGTTATCGGTGTGATACATATATATATATATATATATATATATATATATATATATATATATATATATATATATATATATATATATATATATATATATAAATATATATATATATATATATATATATATATATATATATATATAAACATATAAAAATTGAAACTGACCCCGGATATGTGTTCTGGGGGGCCTAATTAGCGCTCATTTGAAGAAATTTTTTCAAAATTCAAAAGTCGGGATCTCCTCATTAGTGAATTTTTTTAAGAAAATTCAGTAATAAAAGAGTAAAACTGGGGTTGTCATTTAAAAAAGTGAATGACGTCATTTTTGAAAATCAGGAGAGGGAGAAACGTAAATTTGATGCAAAAAATGTGTATTTTTGAAAACTGGAGTTGACGTGTCCGAGAATTTCGTCAAAACACAAATCGCTCAAATTTTAATGAATTTATTCCATAATTTTGCCACTGTATGTTGCGTTGTGAAATGCTTACACTTTTCGTGGTTTACTATGACGCAGTGTTTCCTGAACAGTCAACAACTTTTTAGCTTTTGTTTTAATCATATATATTACTATTTGGTACAATCTGTTCAACTGTAGTAGCGATATAATGCTCAAACTTAACAGCTAAGCTTTCCGAGAACTGCCTATTGCGTAACCATTTTTACATACCATAACAAAAGTGAATAGTCACCTAAAAATAAAAGCTCTTATCAATTTAGCGGTAAGTCCCAAAAACACAAACACAATTCGGCGAATCATTATCTTAAGAATAACAAAATATTGTCTATTTAATGTTTTGTAAATAGTGGACGAACCAAGTTGTTGGTTCCTAGTATTCGTCTATTTTGGAAGTTGTATCTCAATTGTTTCGCATATCTATAAAAATCCTGAAATATTTCAATTTTAGATAATACTGCATATTAGGGGCGAACCGGATTTTCCAAATGCTATTTTAGGCAACCTGCTTAAAACCACTCCAGTATGCATAAACAAGAAGAAAAATGTTGTGCAAACTTACGGGACCCGGAGTTAATACAGGGGTGCTAGCGGCAAAGGAAATAAAGAAGGAACATCGACAAAAGCTTAGTTGGACTTCTACAAGCAGCCTTTTTACATTTTGCATCAGCATTTTCTCTTAATAATGTTCTTCCCCTTCCAGCACGCCTACTTACTCTAGGTCCCGCAGCTTGTTTAGGGGTTGAAGGGACAACTTTTCTTTTTTCTTGTCGTTTGTGCACAAAACAACAGGCCTGCACGACCTGACCTGATCTGCCGTACCTTACCTGATCTGACCTGACCTGATCTGCCGTACCTTACCTGAACTGACTTGACCTGATCTAACATGACCTAACCTGACCTGACCCGGACCTGACCAAAAAACGTCGAAGATGACAAGAATTAAAACAAAACTAAACTTAACAAACAAAAATTGAAAAAATAACCTAACATGACCTAACCTGACCTGACCCGGACCTGACCAAAAAACGTCGAAGATAACAAGAATTAAAACAAAACTAAACTTAACAAACAAAAATTGAAAAAATATAGTTTAAATTTACCGTAGTACGAATATTTGACCAGCGAGGTACTAACTAATGTCAATAACTCGGCAAAAACAGATTCCCACAAGATACAAATAGTAGCAGAGTGCATATAAGATAGTAATATTTATCAATCAGCAGTCGATTTATCTAGAACTAGTTAGCCCCTACTAAGCAGTACACACAATTTTAGATTAAAAAATGACATCCTTCAACTTGAAAACATTACCCCTATATTCAACACCATTCGAGTGACAGTTGCTACCACCATATTTTTAAATAGGATGTAGGGGATTGTGACACCCCATTTGAAAGGTATCTTCATTCTCCATTCAAAAATGCTTTGGTTTTAATTTATAGCACACGTTAAAAAAGAATTAATGTGATTGACGAATATCGCTAAAGCACACTTATAAATTAATAAGTAATCGCCTTTCATTCTTGCTAATTAGAAAAAAACAAAAATCTCTGGACGCAGCAAGTGCGTTATGGTAGTGAATTTTAATATAAATGATCTGGCACAAAATATTTTATTATAACTTTTTTTTCTTGTAACATAGAAATATAAATTTTGGTGTATAGTTTACTTTTTATATCGTAAACCTACCTACCAAATTTGGTTATCATAGATTTTTTATTTTTTAAGATAATTTTTTTTTTCATATGACAACTCAAAATTTTTCCGGAAAAGCCGGTCCGATTTTTCTGATTAATGAACTTGTCAAAGCCATTTACAAAAGGAAGGTACAATGCCAAATTTTATCAAAATCCGCCTATTATTCTTTGAGATAAAAAATTTTTTCGAATGAAAACTTAAAATTTTTCGGAAAACCTCGTCCGATTTTCCTGACTAACAAACTTGTCAAATCCATTTACAAAAGGAAGGCACATGCCAAATTTTATTAAAATCGGCTTATTACTTTTTGAGATAAGAATTTTTTTTGAATGAAAACTCAAAATTTTCCCGGAAAACCTCGTCTGATTTTCCTGAATAACGAACTTATCCAAGCCATTTACAAAAGAAAGGCACATGCCAAATTTTATCAAAATCGGCCCATTATTTTTTGAGTTATCGGTGTGATACCTACATATATATATATATATATATATATATATATATATATATATATATATATATATATATATATATATATATATATATATATATATAACATATAAAAATTGAAACTGACCCCGGATATGGGTTCTAGGGGTCCTAGTTCGCGCTCATTTGCAAAAATTTTTTCAAAATTTAAAAGTCGGGATCTCCCTATTAGTGAATTTTTCCTACGAAAATTCACTAAAAACCACATCAATCATATTTGTCGATGTTCAAAATGCATGCCTTAAACGTCCTGGCAGCATCCTAATTTTAAATATAAATATCTTCTAACGCTAATCAACTACTGAGGCGTGACCGACCTAATCGCAATCACTATTCCTCTTCTTAAGTCAGGGAAGTCGCGTGGTTTAGTTTTGTATACCATACCTTTCACATATCCCCAGAATCTCAGAATTTTTCTCAGAATTTTTCATTCTCTGATGACACTTACTTTGTTAGTGACACGATCGTCAGGTCTTTAAAAAGATGTGTCGTGGTGATGTGGGTTCTCCAAGTGTGTTTGTTGATCTACACTGACAACATTTGAAGAAGTGCTTGCGCGAAGTGCAGTTTGTTGAAGTAATACAAAGTACGGACTTTATTGAGTGTAGCGCATCAGGTACTACAATCCTCCAGTGACTCATCATCAGCTTCTTTGTCTTCAATGTTGGATTGATGACTCTCCAAATTATGCCATTTTATTCCCCTTCTGTCAGTTTCCTTTCGCATTGTGCGGTGTGCTTGGCTTGGAGCTATACCATGTGGTTGCAAATGATCAAGTAATAATTGTTTTTAAATTAACGATTGCTTATTATCTGAGTGGGTGTATGCTGTTGTCCCAAATATACCAAAATAGTCCATTCAGACATTTGATCATCGTTGAAAATTATATATTAAGACAAGGATGTGAACGGAATCTGAAATATTCATTAATAACTGTCAATACGTACTTGTTCTGGATGGAGCTTGGTAGATGCCTTCTAAAATTAACGTTCAGCTTTTAGAAGAGGAGAAGTAGACTTAATCAAATGACTCACCCAGTTTTTCTGGAATTTTGATTTGAATGTTGTTCAATGTGGACACATGTTCGTCATCTGCTTAACATCTTAAATTGAATATGGGATGAGCCTCCCAGGCAATGGAACCCCCAAAACCTCTCAAAAGTGTCATCGTCAAAGTCTTTTGGTGTAACGTTTATGAATGTCGTGACATCAGCGTATAGACCTGTAAGATCCTCGGGAACATTGGACGCCAAGTTATTGATGTACACAAAGGAAGAGCAAGGGCCACAAAATCGAGCCTTGTGGTACTCCACATTTTATAGGTCGACTGTCCACAGTTGGTCCTTCCACAGCACTGGACTTTGTCATTAAGAATGTATTCTACTGTCCTCAGAGTATTACCTCTTATTCCACAGTAGCTTAATTTCTGTAGAAGTATGTTGAAGTGGACACAGTCAAATGGCTTGCTAAAGTCGCACGCGAAAACTTCTGCTTCATGGCGATAGTCAAAAGCTTTCGCCGCGGCATTCATCTAACTCACCAGTGCTGTTGTTGTTGACCTATCGGTCTAGAATCCATGCTGCTTATCATCAAGAGTGTTATATTTTCTCAAGAACTTAATTAATCTTCTTCTTATCAGTTCTTTTAATATCTTTGAGAATACCGACAGGATAGACACTGGTCGCTAATTATTGCAATTATGCACGTCAAGTGACTTATGTATGAATAATCTTGGCCTTCTTAAAGGCCTCAGGAAATACGCCCTCTTGTAAATATTTGTTGAAACTAATAGTCATAATTTCAGCAATTACAGGGAAAATTCGCTTCAATAAGCACGTCGTCACCCCATACATATCCACAGGGAACTTGCTTTTCAGGAAATTTACTATATCACATAATTCTTGAGGGGTAGTTGGCTCTATGAAGATTGAGCGGATATTTCTGGCTATTTTCCTTTGCAGTATCCTGACCGCCAACTCGAGATGAGCAAAAAGGGCCAGCAAGATGCCAGTAGCATCTTGCCTTTACCTATGTTTTATGTGCTGTTGAAGTCGTTTGAAGACCAAGATAAATAATTTTTTAATAGTTTATAATTGCATTATGAGCATTGTACCAAATGTGTGAGCCTTTGGGGAGATTATGTTGAACAAATAAAATTTAATAAAAAAAATATTGTGTTTTCTATCGTACAGTAAGTACTTTTAATACCTTCTCCAATGTTTATGCTTGTAATATTATAAAAATCTTACATATTATAATTGTGCTTACTATATATTACTGTTACTAAATGGGTCACTAAAGAGCAAACAACCAAATAGGAGATCTTTAAATATTTGGTACAAAAAGTTTAATGCGTCATCATTTTCCTAAAAAGTAATTGCTTACACCAATCGCGTTATCTATTTCTTTAGTAAATCTATAGTAGTGGTTTTAAAGTTACCTATTTCTTTTTATCAAATTAAGTACACCTATTGCGATGAATTGAATTCTTGTGCAATTAATATTTAATAACGAGAGACAGGTCATCAAATATGTACATTCCAAGAATATGGAAAATAAAATTTACAGAAAGATTAACTATACTAAACTGATAAGAAAAGTTAAGACCGATAAATCTATTTGTCTCTGATGAAAAAATACACGCATATTTTACCATTTTAACATGTTTTTAATGATGCCAGCATTTATTTGTTATTGACCTCTTTTAGAGATTAAAACTGCGAACTTGGAGTTCATTTAACTGGATGTTTTTTTAGTATCTAAAAGAGGATATAATCTAATTTTAACACAATAGTTTACTTGACAGTACTTTGCCACTAAAGATATGGCATTTAATTTATTATTTGCTTCGTTTTTATGATAAATTAATATAAACATTGCTCTATTTTATACACACAAAGTGTTTCATTAATTACAATTATCTCGCTCCGTTTTTTAAATATGTCGGGTACTTTTAGGATGGTGTAATTAAATTATAATTGCGGTAGGTTATTGACAGCAGATTGTGTAATTTGTTACATAAGAAGTCTAATAGCAAAAGATCGGGTGATCGTGCTGGCCATTCTAACGATCGTCGCCTCCCTATCAACTGATTTCGAAATATTTAGTGGAGGTAGCGTCGGGCATTGCCATCTCCATCGCTTTACGGATAATTCTGGTTTTCAAGTTGTAGGTCGGGGCTATTGTTTTGCCATTGTTGCAGTCTATTTTGGGTTGTATGAATATGATGCGCGGTCAGTTTATATATGTTATTATGTATACGTCTATTCGTAAGAACAAAAAATTACCCAACTGTATGCGCACAATAAAACAATAATAAAAGGCGACAATTTCTTAATCGTTAAGACAAAGGCGAAATTTTAAATCCAAGTGAAACTCTCCACATGACGTCATGCGCGTAGCTGTGTAGAAACAGGTATCAGGAGTAGGGGTATCATAACTCTCTAGTTATTGTGCCATGGTTTTTTTTATAAAGAAATGATATATAATTTGAGGTAGAATAAAACAGTGATGTTCAGATATACCCATTGATTAAAAAAAAACACTTTGTGATGCTTAATTTATTTTAGAAACTATACGCTGACGGAATGATATCCTGTAAAAAACGTAACTTTTGTAATATGGGCCAATAATATGTATAAGTGGAGAACCCAAATCACCACAACACATCTTTCGATGTCCTGACGATCGTTTCACTAACACAGTTAGCGTCATCAGATTTGTGTTCTCCAAGTGTACTTATCAGTGCTCACCACAGGTTCCAATCTTAAAGCTGAAGCTTAAGGCTTTGTAAAACACACTTAGTACGACATATCTTCCTCATAATCCGTATTTGTTTCAAATTCGTTGTCAGAAAATTGGAAATTTTGACTTTTAATCGCGACTTTGACGTTTTAAGAAGAAAAATGATAAAATTTTCAAAATATTTTTTCTGCTACTTCTTGACCTTTTTGCTTCAAAAAAAAAAATTTACGGTTGTATGTAATATTCAATTCGTTTTGTTAGTCACACAAAATATTTTGCTCTTGTGCTTTCCTCTGATTACCAGTGGCACCCAAATCTTTTTCCTTAAAAATGCCTATAACTTTTTTTCTTTCAACTTAGAGAACTGAATTTCGGTACGTAGGGTGAGTTTGACAGTAGAAACGTATAAACAAAATTTGGTTGCCATAGCTCGGTCAGTTTCGGATTTACGAAAATTTTCCGAAATAAAACTCAACATGTTCCCGGAAAAACTGGTCCAATTTTCCTGGCTAACAAACTTTTTGAAAAACACCACAAAAAATTCACTTAGGGTCGTATAATCCCACAGTTTGTATTTATTACTTGGTGATAAATTATAGCCAGGATTTTTAAAACGTATCATCTTTTGGGTCATCATGATGAGTTTAGAAGACTTTAAGCATTTTTAACTGTTCCTTCCATATGTTAAATTATTACAATTTTAGTAAACATAACTTTGACAGAAAATGTTTTCTATATCTTTGTGCACGAAAACAAAAATAAAGATACTCACTTGAATATTTGTTTAGTATCCAGCGTTGGTAGCCTGACGTTATTCATCCCTCTATCGCCATTACCACTGCTGCCTTTGCTACTGAGGTCTAGTGGTTGCTCCCCTATGGGAGAAAGACATCCCTTGTCCACTTCCGCATGCAGCCTGTCCGTCTGTATTGTCCTAGCGGCCACATTGGCCAGATACCAGTTGTGGGGCAGCATACCTGGTGAGTAGAAGGGAATGTGGGGCGGAGCACCTAGAGGGGCTCCAGCGGGAGAGTTAGCCCCGCTCATTGCTGCCACCGTGGCAAGCGCTACCATGCTCTCCAGAGTTGTCATGCTGCTGGGTGTCACGGCAGGATGGTGGGCCAAGGGGGGCGGTCGATTGCTGTGGTTGTTGTGGATGACACGGGCCGCCGCAGCGGATGGAGTCAGTGATGGGGACAGCTCGGTGTCGCTGTGGCTTGAGGTTGAGTCCGTGTCCGAATGGCGGGGACTCTGAAACAAGAATTGGACATGAAAAAGATCTTTTTAAGTATTGTAAAACGCAAACAACAATAATAATATCACAGTAAATAACCCTCTCACCCACAAGCCTTTGACTCGTAAGGGGGGCTTACACACACATAAGATAAAAGATAGATACAACCCATAACTAATCGGAATCCGGCTCTACCAAATTCAAGTGAAAAAAGTATATATAATATACATACAAAAATCGAAACTGACCCCGGAGATGTGTTCTAGGGGGCCTAATTAGCACTCATTTGGAGACATTTTTTTCAAAATTCAGAAGTCGGGATCTCCTCATTAGTGAATTTTTTTAAAGAAAATTCACTAAAAGTATATTTTATAGGTAAACTTGAACCAACATTTTTCCAACTCAGTTACTTGTAAATTACTGACTTTGGAGCAATTTTATTAGTAAAAAATAAACTGATTGGGGGCTGCATTCTCAAATTTGTACTGGTTATGACAATCAAGCTAAGTTATTTTCAGGTTAATTATGACTAAATTACAACATGGTTAGGTTGTTTGGAATCAGGTGTTGGATAACATGCCATAATTTTTTGCTTAGGGGGAGCTGGTTGCAGAGAAAAAAAGAAGCATTTGTGTAGACAGAGAAGTTTCTGTAAACCTGCATGTACTAATGATTTTGTTATTTATAGTGATTTGAATTATGTTTGTGGAAATTCGACACCATAACGCACTGGCTGCGCCAGGACACTTTTATATTCTAAACTTAGAATATCAACAGGAGTGAAGATCTTCAACTCTCTAAGCTAATTATTTTATTAAACTATTATTTCCTGTATATACCAAACAATAACAGCTGTCATATGTTCCGGTAAAAGAGCATTTTCTAGACAGACACAAATCATTTTTCATAAAAGAATCTCTTCCACCATTTTTCATTTAGTTGAAGGCCCGGACTATTATTATATATCACCTGACCGTTTTCTATGTTATATTTTATGGTGGTTGATGTATATATAACCACGCCTTTTTCCACATTAGCATATAGGGTTCTTAGTTTATTCGGTTGAAAAGTGTGCTTCAGGAGGAGCCAAACATGCAGGTGTTTTCTAATCGTCTAACAGGGGCGGAGTGTACAGCTAATCAATACTAATACCACATAAATTGTTAATTGTAAAGTTCTGGAATCGGAATAAACAACTAGGAAGTTGAACGCAACCGTAGATGTTGCGTGAATTACAAAATAGTACGTACGTCGGCTGAAGTGTATTATTGCCGCAATGGTTTCCGATCGGTACCCTATTGCTATTACTTTGGTCTAGCAGTTGATGAATTAATACGAAGGGAATAATACATTTAAAAATCGATTTTTATTCATTTCTACCGAAGATTTTGTGTGTATGTAAACAGACTATCACACAACTAGTCCGTTAGACGTTTAGTAACAATTATTGCTTCCTGAAAATTTGACTGCCTAGGTAAACCACTCCTGATCTTTTAAATGAAAATGTTTTCATTCCGGTCATACCGGAAGTTACCGCCAAGTTCGTTATTTTAAATGAAACACCAAGTATAATTTTGCATTTTAATGAATTTTCGGAGAAAAAATTCACTAATGAGGAGATCACGACTTTTAAATTTTGAAAAAATTATCTTCAAATGAGCGCGTACTAGGCCCCCTAGAACACATATCTGTGGTCGGTTCCAATTTATATATATATATATATATATATATATATATATATATATATATATATATATATATATATACAGGGTGACGCATTGAAAACGAAACAGACCGATTTGCATCCAGAGAAAATTTGTTTTTAAGAAACGCTGACACATGCCAATTTTAATATTGAGGGGGACATGCTTTCACATAAAACTCAACTTTGTCACATCAACCCCTTAAGGGTGGTGATAATAACCCTCGAGTGTTACATCATTTGAAAGCTCTTTCTTTTCTCAATTCAGCACACTAATTTTTTTGGAAGTTTGATTAACTCGTTTAAAAATTATCCACAGTTGGAGTTGCAAAAACGTATTTCATTCATTGTGATAAGAAATGCACTTCTTAGTCAATTTTTCGTTAAAAAAAAACAACTAAAAAACAAAACCAAACGTTCAAAAATGTTTATTCAGATAAGTAAGTGTTCAAATTGTTGACCACCAGCTCCCATACAAAAGTACAAATTTTGTTCTCACATTCTGGAGCATTTGTGGAGTTATTAGACGGCATTCTTCAACAATGCGTCTTCGTGATTCTTCCAGAGACTCCGGTTCTGTTGCGTAAATTCTACTCTTTAAATAGCCCCATAGAAAGAAGTCTAAAGGAGTTAAATCTGGTGATCTAGGGGCCCACTCAATAGCACCTCCATGCCCAATCCATTGCTCTCGAAACTCTCTGTTCAAAAACTCCCTAACACGTTGTGAAAAATGCGGAGGGGCACCATCTTGTTGAAACCCTAATTGATTTTGTTGATAGCGATCATCATTTTGAACAATGTCAATTAGTAGGGGGTAAACGATATCTTCTAGTAACTCCAAATACGTTTCGCCACTCAAATTGCCATCAAGAAAAATTGGTCCGATTAAAAGGTCTCCCAAAATGCCAGTCCAGACATTCAATTTCTGTGGAGTTTGAGTGTGGTCTTCGTGAAAATTTCTTGGACTATTATCTGCCCAATAACAACAATTATGACGATTGACTGTAGAGTTTAATAAAAACGTACACTAGTCTGAAAAACAGATATTGAACAGAAAGTTCCCGTCAGCTACTCGTGCAGTCATAACTTCACAAAACTCCATACGCTGATCAAAATCATCTTCATTCAGTTGTTGTACAAGATGAATTTTATACGGCTGAAATTTTTAATGCTTCAATATTCGCTGAATAGTTCTTCTTTGATGTTTGAAACAGTGGCCAATTTTCTCGTGCTCAAAGTTGGGTCTGCAGCAATTTGTCCTAAAACTTCTATCTCAGTAGTCTCATTTCTAACCGGAAATTCACGTTCAGGATCCCGTTTTTTGTTGGCTACTGAACCACTTAGTCGAAACTTTGCAACTAACTCCAAAATGTATTTTCTTTTAACATGTCTGTTCGGATGTCGTTCACTAAACAAATTTGCGGTACAGCTGGCACAGCCATCGTTTTTGAAAAATAGAGTAATTATTTCAACTACTTTCTTCTACAGAATACATCATTGTGAAATTAGTTTTCGGTAGTACAAAAGTATCAAACCGACCGATAAACTGAAATAATAAACCGCATTTCTCTCATTCCGATAAGAAATGTTCTGATAATCAATTTCTTGTTTACAAACCAACAAAATATTGACTATCAGCACATTTCTTATCGGAATGAGTGAAATGGGTTTTTGCATCGTCAACTGTGAATAATTTTTAAACGAGTTGAGAAAACTAAAAAAATAATTTGTATGCTGAATTAAGAAAAGAAAGAGCTTTCAAATGATGTAACACTCGATCCACGTTTCCTATTTAAAATATAAGGGTTGTTATCACCACCCTTAAGGGGTTGATGTGACAAAGTTGAGTCCTCCTCAATATCAAAATTGACGTGTTTCAGCGTTTCTTAAAAAAAATTATCTGGACGCAAATCGGTCTGTTATGTTTTCAATGCGCCACCCTATATATCATATATATATATATATATATATATATATATATATATATATATATATATATATATATATATATATATATATATATATATATATATATATATATATACCGATAACCGAAAAAATAATCAGCCGATTTTTATTAAATTTGGCAAGTGGCTTGGATAAGTTCGTTAGCCAGGAAAATCGGACTAGTTTTTTTGGGAAACTTAGGTTTTCTAGGAAATTTTTATATCTCCCGAAATAACAAAGCTTACTACGGCAAATACATTTGGTAGGTAGTTTTATATTATAAAATGTAAACCACATAGCAAAATTTAGATCCATACGTTGAAAAGGAAAAGGTTATAAGCATTTAAAGAATAAAAAGGGTGCCACTGGTTATCAGAGAAACGCAAAAGACCAAAATATTGCGTTTGAAACAAACTCCACTGAATATTACAGATAAACACTATATTTTTTTGGCTCAAAACCTCAAGAGAAAAATTACTTTGAAAATTTAATAGTTTTTCTTCTGAAAGTGCCGATTTAACACTGATGAGTTTTAACAGTTGTTCGGTTATTTTATAAAGAACAGTGGTTCAGTAATTTTAGAAAGAACAGTTCAGGAACAGGCTACCTCAGAACCTATTCTCAAGAACCGTTCCGTTCTTTTCTTAACAACTTTAATCTATTCTGACCTGACCTGAACATCAGGTCCATACATTAGAAAGTTGGTATCATCAGCATAGAAGGTGACCGTTACCTTGTTGTTTGGATTAATTATGTTTTGGGCTGATAGGCAGGCTAGGTATTAGACTAGGCAGTTGGCATAGATAATGTACAGCGTGGGTCCAAACACTGTTCCCTGTGGTACCTCAACCGTCATTTTAAAAGTCCTAGAAGAGTGGGTACTGGTAGGGTTAGATATCTGATTGTGTTTTAAAAATAATTTATATCAAATTGTGCAGCCTTAGCTTTAATTTAATTGTTAATATTGTTAGTTACTTAGTCAGTTAGTATTGTTAGTTCCAGTGTAGATAGTAAGTAGTATGTTAAATAAATAATCGTGTTAATTTTCTTTTACTCATATTATGAATATCATTCATACGGGGCGGGTCAAGAAGTCCGTGACTTTTTGTATTTTCCGCCTCTTCACAGGAAGAGCAACACAGTTGTTGTCAACAACCATCTGTCAGTTGACTCTTGTCAAATTTTGAACAAGCTACGTCATTTAGTTTGTGTTAGATAGCCATTGAAAGCAGACAACCTTTTGAGTTATAACGAAAATAAAAGAAAGGTACATTTCGTGGGCTCATCAAACATTTTTTGCGGAAAAAAACATCATTCAAACCAAGGCTAAGCTTGATAAATACTATGGAGACTCTGCACCAACAATCTATATCGTAAAAAAGTGGTTTACTAAATTTCGTTGCTGCCGTACAAGCACAAATGACGCCAAACATTCTGGACGCTCAGTTGAGGCCGCTTACTCGAAACAATTGAAAAAATTCTCGATATATGGTGTTGGCTGATCGGATATTGAACGTGCGGGAGATTGTGGAAGCCATAGGCATATCACATGGCTCAGTGGTTTCGATTTTGCATGACCACTTGGGTATGAGAAAGCTATCCGCAAGATGGGTGCCGCGTTTGCTCACATTCGACCACAAACGCAATCGTGTGAAAACTTCCAAGGAGTGTTTGGCGTTGTTCAACCGCAATAGTGACGAGTTTTTGCGCCGTTTCGTAACCGTGGACGAAACATGGATTCACCACAACACACCAGAGACCAAGCAGCAGTGAAAACAGTGGATTTCTCCGTGCGAATCGGCGCCGAAGAAGGCCAAGGTGGGTTTGTCAGCTAATAAAGTCATGGCGACCGTTTTTTGTGATGCACGCGGTATAATCCACACTTGATTATCTTCAAAACGGAATAATAATCAATGGCCAATATTATACCAACTTATTGGACCGATTCAATGACGATTTCAAGAAAAAACGACTCCATTTGGCCAAGAAAAAGTTCTTTTCTACCAAGACAAGGCAAGAGTGCACACATGTGTAGTCTCTATGGAGAAATTGCATAAATTGGGCTACAAATTACTCCGTCATCAACCCTATTCTCCCAATTTGGCCCCGAGTGATTATTTCTTGTTCCCAAACTTAAAGAAATGGGTCGGTGAAAAGAGATTTGACTCCAATGATGAAATCATCTCACAAACAAATACCTATTTTGAGGACCTCGACAAATCTTATTTTTTGAAAGAGATAAAAAAATTGGAGAAACGTTGGACGAAGTGTATAGAGCTCGAGGAAGCCTATGTTGAGAAATAAAATGATTTTTTGTCAGAAAACCTGCGTTTCATTCAAAAAGTCACGGACTTATTGACCCGCCTTTACTAAACTCATCGTCAAAAGGTGACTCAAGAAAAGACTGGGGTAAATAAAGGAAAGACTACCCCTAAATTTTCAACCCCTCCTGTTGCAATGAATTGATATTAGCTTA